>CAKNXH010001778.1:175460-187210 GCA_932178445.1 Andricus quercusramuli
GTAATGGCAATATGAAAGGAGATGAGAAAGGAGAGATCACATTCATAAGTGAGGGAGAAACAGTATTAGACTACATTCTGGCGGGAGAAAGAATGGGGAATATGATATGCAGTATGAACGTGGGGAATGAGATGGGGTCCGAGCACTCCCCAGTAATAGCTACACTGGAAGGTGGCCTACATAAGCGCAGCAGAGGGAGAAAGAAAAGAGGGGAGGAAGAAACACGAAAATGGGAGTCTGGGGGGGGGGGGTAGATAAATTAAAAGAGTTCAAACAAAAAATGGAAAAGGAGAATGTTAGCGATGAAAAGGAGGAGGGAGTAGACGATAATTGAAAGGTTGAAAGGGTCGATTGAGAAGGTAAGGGATGAGATAGGTACAAAAGAAGGAATAGAAGAGGGAAAGAGAGGCTGGTGGGACGAGGAATGCAGGGAAAGTAAAGAGAGAATGAAAGAGTCTGTAAGAAAATGGAGGAAAGGAGAAATAGAGAAGGCGGAGTACAATAGGAGAAAAAGAGAACATGAGTGGATGCTGGAAAGGAAAAAGCAAAAGGGAAAGGAGAAATACAAGGAAGAAGTAGAAAAAGCAATCAAAGAAGGTAGGATCAGGGATGTATTAAATAGGGAAAGAGGAGGAAGGAAGGGCGCGAATGAAAAAAATAGAAATCGGTGAGTGGACGGATTATTTTAAGGATCTGTTAAGGGGAGAACAAAATAGGATCAAAGGGGAAAATAGAAGGATAGCCCAGGGAGAAATGTAGGAAAGGAACGAAATAACAAGAGAAGAAGTGGATGAGGTGATAGGTAGACTGAAAAGAAGCAAGGCTACATGAAAGGATGGTATGGAGAACGATGCGATAAAGTATGGAGGAGAAAGGATTAGGGAAGGGATGTGGAAGATCTGCAACAAGGTCTGGAAAGGAGAAGGGTGGCTGGAGGAGTGGATGACAGGGCTGGTGGTACCGCTTGTTAAGAAAGTGGAGGGTAAGAAGGTAGAAGAGTACAGACCAAGGTGATGTGCTTCAGAAATAGAAAGACCAAAATAGGTTACGTTTGGAAGATGAACGGTCAAACAGTGGAAAATGTGGAGGAGTTATGTTACTTAGGTTTTTGCTTTGTGTCAGGAGGGGGAAACGAGTTGCAGGTGAGGAAAAGAATCGAAAGTGCAAGTAAAGTAATGGGCCAAGTATGGGGTATAGGAAAGAGAAGGTTCAATGACCATTGGAGAATGAGGATTTGGTTGTTTGATGCGTTGGTTTGGGCGGTGTAGTGTTATGGAGTGGAGGTTTGGGGATGGAAGGAACATAGGAAAGTGGAAAGCATGCATGAGAGATTTCTGAGATGGGTAATGGAGCTGAGTTGGAGTTGTCCAGGATACATGATAAGGGAAGAACTGGGAAGGGAAAAAATGGTAAGTAGACAAATTAAGAGAGCCTGGAGTTTTGAAGAGAAGCTGAAAAGGGGAGAGGGGAGCAGAATAATACAAGTATGCTTAGACGAAGTTCGGAACATGGAGACGAGAGGAAATTTGGGAAATCCAAAATGAGAGGAAGAAAGGAAAAAAATTAGGAGTGTGTGTGATATTCAGGAAGGGGTTCTGGATTGGCAGAACATAGAATTAGAGCTATTAGTAAGACAAGGATAAGAGAGATGGAGAAAGATTATGGATTCGATGGTATATGATGGTCAAAGAGTTGACGGAATCAGAATACTTGCAAAAGATGAAAAAGGAAGACAAATGGCATAGGGCGGTATGGTTGAGAATAGGAGAAGGAGTGAGATCTTGTATATATTGGATGGATGAAGAGGATAATTTGTGCAGAGTATGTGGATACGAGGTGGAGTCAGGGGTACATGTGTTAGAGAGGTGTACAGGAGAGGAAGATGGACAGTTGAGTGTGGATTGGTTTCATACCTAAAAGAATGTAGAAATTGACATATTGTAGCAACCCTGAATAAGGCACTGTCTAATGCGAATAATATGTTTTCTATTACTTTTGCCTTCTTGTATCATTTGAATTTACCGCTCTTTCTAATTTGAGGCTATCCATTTTCCCGCGAAATTTGAATAATCTTATCATTAATAAAGATAGAAAATACGATGTTCCAAATCCTAATTAAAAATGCTTATAAATGCTCATCGAATTCTCCACACCTATCAAAGTCGAGCATATTCTCGAGCATATTCTCATGCCCATGAGAATTTTTGCGAGCACTTAAACTCTTTAAAACACTGAGGGAAATCAGCTATTTCTTTCAGTTTACATTCTGCGCCAATGACAAGGTTCTGCTTAGCGCATGCGCAGTAGTGCACTGGGCCATCGTGGGGAGCACTGGCCGAAATCTGAACAGAACGTTCCTAGCCAGATCCCGGCAAGCTTTCCTGGCTGGCGCCCGGTTATAACTGGGGCTATCCGGCCAGAGCCCTGTTTCGATTTCTGGACGGGATCGTCTATTCTTTTACATATTTATTTTTAAACAAATGTTTACAAGATGGTGCGCATATGTAGCAAAACGAGATAGGAAGGGAAAACCTCAATGTTAAGGAATTATATGTACGACTATCAGATAAAATAAAAATCGTATTTAAAACATGAAATGTCATTTGAACATTTTTCACATCAGAAATTTCTGAATTCACAAAAGTGTTATAAAATTCTCAGTTTAACAATTCTTTACTAAAAGAAAAGTGATTCCAGAAAATCGATTTTCTTGGGACTTTTAAAAATTTTCAAATTTTTTTGAAGCTTCCAGGTTCCAGATTTCGAAAAATTTTAGGAAAAATTCGAGTGAGTTTGAAAGATATTCAGAAGCTTTGAAGATATATATATTTTAAATTAACTCGAAATATTTCCCAAATTTTGAAAAATCTTTCAAAATTAAAAAAAATTGCTCTCAAATTTTGCAGATATTTTCAAAATTTTTAGAAATATGTTGAAACTTTTTCAACGTTACATTAAAAATGAATTTTCCAAAATAAAAATTAATTAAAAATTTCTGAAAAATTAAAAAACTTGCCTTCAAATCTGCCAGAACCTGTTTTGACTATTTTGGAAATCTTTTGAGATGTTAAATTTGTTTTTAGTATTAACTTAAAATTGAATTTTTAGAATCAAAAATCAGTTCAAATTATCCCATGAATGATGAAAAATATTTTTTATTATCTTGGAACCTTTTTAAAATTTTTTTTATATTTCTTATAAAATTTTGCATTCTTATAAACAGAAAGATTTTTCTTGGAAATCTTACCTATTCTTTTTCGAAATTTCAGAAAATAATTAAAAAGCTTCTAAAATCTTTGTCAATTTTCTCTTCAAATTCATTTCCAAAATAAAAAGCCCCACGAATTTTGAAAAAAGCTTTTTATTTTCTTGATGTCTTTCAAACTTCTTGAAAAGCTTCGCAATTTTTTTCAAAATCTTAAAACTTTACATTTCGTTCAACATTTTTTGGAATTTTTTCAAATTATGTTTTCATCTTTTTCAAAAATTTTTAAACTTTCTGAATATATTTTAAAATCATTCGAATTTTTCCAAAAATATTCTTCAAATTCTGGAAATTTACAAAAATTGACTCAAAATCTGTCAGAATTTGTTATGATGATTTTAGAAATCTTTTGTGATTTTTTAAAATTTGGACTCATATTTTAAAATGTTTTTGAAATGATGTCCTCTTGAAATTAATTTTATTGACGCTTTCAGATTTGTCGAAAAAGTATACTTTTTTATTTTTCAGGGTTTTGAAAAATTTTAGGAAAAATTCGAGTCAGTTTAAAAGATATTTCAGACTTTCAGAAGTTTAAAAGATAAATATTTCTTAAACTGACTTGAAATAGTCCTAACATTTTAAAAAATCTATCAAAATTACAAAAATTGCCCTTAAATCTTCCAGATATTTTCGAAATTTGTAGAAATCTTTTGAAATTATAATAATATTTTGAAGCTTTTTCAAATTTTCTTTGAAAATTGATTTTTTAAAATAAGAAGTAATATCAATTTTCCCAGGATGCTGAACAAAATTAGTCATTCTCTTGAAACCTCTCAATCTTCTCAAAAAGCTTCGAAATTGTTTACAAACTTTATTCTATTCATTTTTTAAATTATTATTCATTTTTTCAATTTTCAAAAATTTAAATTTTGTTTAATTATCTTTTAAAATTTTTCGAATTCTTCCAAAATTTGTCTTGAAATTCTGAAAAATTGAAAAAAAACTGGCGTTCAAATCACGCAGATTGTGTTTTGGCAATTTTGGAAATCTTTTGAAATGTTAAAGATTTTTTTCAAATATTATCATAAAATTAATTTTTAAAAATAAAAAAGTAGTTTAAATTATCTCATGAATTATGAGAAATATTTTTTATTATCGTGAAACCTTTCGAAATTTTTTATAAAATTCTGCAATCTTGCTAATGGAAATATTTTTTTCGAAAATCTTTCCCATTATTTTCCGAAATTTGAGAAAATAATTTAAAATCTTCTGAAATCTTTGTCAATTTTCTCTTAAAAATTCATTCCAAAATAAAAAATCAGTTTAAATTTTGCCAGGAATTTTAAGAAAGTTTTTTAAAAAATATATTCAAATTTCAAATTATTTTTTAAACTGTCATCTTTCAAAATGTTTTTAAGTATTCTCTTAAAATTATTTTTTTTCAAAATAAAGAATGTACATTTTTCAAAATTTTTGAAATATTTTCAACTCTCAAATTAATTTCGAATCTTTTTGAAATTTCGAAATGTCTTAAGATTATTAGTAGTTATCATCAACTGTTATAATCTTGCTAACTGTAAGATTTTGCTTTAAAATCTTTCCCATTCTTTTTTTAAATTTTCGAAAATGATATTTACAATATTTTTTAATTTTGGTCAATTTTTTCTTTAAATTTATTCTCAAAATAACAAATCAGTTTAAATTTTCCCAGAAATTTTAAGACATTTTTTTATTATTGCGAAACGTTTCAATATTCTTATAAAGCTTTGTTTTTGAAATCTTCAATAATCTACAAATTAAATTTTGTGTATCAAAATCTTTCACAATTGAAAGAGTTACCCTTAAATATTCCAAATATTTTCGAAATTTGTAGAAATATTTTGGAACGTTTTGATACCTTGTCAAGTTTTCTTTAAAAATTAATTTTTCAAAATAAAAATTCATTCAAAATTTTCTCAGGAATCTCAAGAAAGTTTTTTTATTTTTTAGAAGCCTTCCAAATTTCTTAAAATAAGCTTAAGTTTTTTCCGAAATCTTCCAAAATTAAATTTTATTTGAAATTTTGGAAAAACTTTCCAAACTTGGAATCATTTCTTAACCATTTTCGGAACTTTCAAACCTTCGAAAAACCTCTGAAAATCCTTAGAATTTTTCCAAAATTTTTCTTGAAATTCTGAAAAATGAAGAAACTTGCTTTGAAATCTTCCAGTTTCCATTTTGACAATAAATATTGCAAGTCTTTTGAAATGTTTTAAATTTTTTCTAAATATTCTCAAAAAATTAATTTTTCAAAATGAAAAATCAGAATTAGCCCATGAATTTTGAGAAATATTTTTTATTATCCTGAAACCTTTCAATATTTGTTTGAAATTTTTTATGAAACTTCGTGGTCTTGCTAGTAGAACATTTTTTCTTCAAAATCGTTCACGTTCTTTTTCGAAATTGTAGGAAATAAATAAAAATGTTTTCAAATATTCGTCAATTTTCCTTCAAAACTAATTAAAAAAAAAAAAAAATTAGTTTAAATTTTGCCAAGAATTGTAAGACATTTTTTTATTATGTGAAACCTTCCAAAATCTTTGAGAAGTTTTTTAAAACTTTTTTGAAATATTTTCAAGTTTTGAATTAATTTTGAATATTTTTAAAACTTTTGAATATGTCTTAAACTTGATCGAAATAAAAAAAAACTTTGTAATCTTGCTATTCGAACATTTTTGCCTTAAAATCGTTATTATAAATAAAAATGTTTTCAAATATTCGTCAATTTTCCCTTAAAATTAATTTTTCAAAATAAAAAATCAGAGTAAATTTTTCCATCACTTTTAAGACATTTTTTACAATTGTGAAACCTTTCAAAATCTTTAAGAAGCTTCAAAATTTTTATTTCCAGATATTCAAATATGTAAGTTTTTTAAAACTTACATTTTTGAAATATTTTCCATTTTTAAATTTATTTTGGATATTCTTAAAACTTTTAAATGTCTCTCAAACCTGATCGATTTTTTATAAATCTTTGTAATCTTGCTAATTAAAAGATTTCGCTTGAAAATTTTCCCATTTTTTGTAGACATTTTAGAGAATAACTTAAAATTTTTCGTGAATCTTTTCAAATTTCATATTATTTTTCCATCATTTCTAAAACATTTAAACCTTCTAAATATTCTTGAAAATTAATTGAATTTTTCCAAACGTTTTCTTAAAATTCTGAAAAGTAGAAACAAATGCTTTCAAATCTTCCAGATTCTGTTTTGACAACTTTGGAAATCTTTTGAAATAATTTAAAGTCTTCTTGAATATTCCCTCAGAATTAATTTATCAAAATGAAAAAATAAGTTTAAATTATCCCATGAATTTTCAAAAATATTTTTTATTATTTTGAAATCTTTCTAAATGCTTCAGAAGCAGCAGCATTTTTGTTTACAAATATTAAAAAAAGTATAGTTTTCTATTTTTCAGGATTTTGAAACATTTTAGGAAAAATTTTAAAATTTTTAAAATATTGTCTTAAATCTTCCAGATATTTTCGAAGTGTGTAGAAATATTTGGAAATTATAATATTTTGAAACTTTTACAAATTTTCTTTTAAAATTAGTTTTTAAAACTAAAAAGTAATTAAAAATTTTTCCAGGAATCTCAAGAAAATTTTTCATTTTCTTGAAACCTCTCAAACTTCTTGAGAAGATTCCAATTTTTTTGTTTGAATCTTCAATATATCTTTTTAAATTCTTCGCATTCATCCAAAATTTTTCTTGAAATTCTGAAAAATTAAAAATCTTGCCTTCAAATCTTCCAGATTCTGTTTTGAAAATTTTGGGAATCTTTCAAAACGTTAACATTTTGTTTACATATTATCTTAAAATTAATTTTTCAAAATAAACAATCAGTATGAATTATCCCATGAATTATGAGGAATATTTTGTATTACCGTGAAACCCTTTTAATCGAAGAGAAAGTTATTAAAAATTTTTGAATCTTGCTAATGGAAAGATAGGTCGAAATTTTCGAAAATATTTTGAAATTTTTTGAAATTTTCTGCAATTTTCTCTTAAAATTCAATTTCAAAATAAAAATTCAGTTTAAATTTTCCCAGGAATCTTAAGAAAGTTTTTTTTTATTTTCTTGAAGCCTTTTAAACTTCTTAAAAAGTTTCAAAATTTGTTTCGAAATCTTCGAAAATTTACATTTTGTTTTAAATTTTTGAAAAATTTTCAAATTTCTAGTTACTTTTCCAATTATATCCAAAACTTTTAAACCTTCTAAATATCTTTTAAAATTCTTTGAATTCTTCCAAAATTTTTCTTAAAATTCTGAAAGATTAAAAAACTGGCTTTCAAATCTTCCACGTTCTATTTTGACAATTTGAGAAATGTTTGAAATGTTATTTTTTTTAATATTATCCTAAAAATTAATTTTTTGAAATAGAAAATCAGTTCAAATTATCCCATGAATTATGAGAAATATTTGTTATTATCGTGAAACCTTTTGAAACCTTTTGAAATTTTTTATAAAAATTTTTAATCTTGTCAATCGAAAGACTTTGTTGAAAAATCTTTGCCATTATTTTCCGAAATTTTAGAAAATAATTTAAAATCTTTTCAAATCTTTGTCAATTTTCTTTTTAAATTTATTTTCAAAATAAAAATTCAGTTCAAGTTTTCCCAGGAATTGTAATGAATTTTGTTATTTTCTTGAAGCCTTTTGAACTTCTTGAAAAGCGTCGAAATTTTTTTCGAAATCTTTCAGAATCTGTTATCAAGATTTTATAAATCTTTTGCAATCTAATAAAATCTGTTGTCATCCTATAAAAACTTTTTAAATGTTCTCTCAAAATTACTTTTTCAAAATAAAAAATCAGTTCAAATTTTCCCATGAATTCTAAGAAAATTTTTTTATCATCGTAAATCCTTGAAAAATGTACATTTTTTGAAACTTTTCAAATATTTTCAAATTGAAATTGATTTTGAATGTTTTTAAAATTTTGAAATGTCTTAAGCTTATTCGAATTTTTTATAAATCTTTGTAATCTTGCTAATTGAAATATTTTGCTTAAAAATCTTTCCCACTCTTTTTCGAAATTTTGGAAAATAATTTTTAATCTTTTGAAATCTTTGTCAATTTTCCTTCAAAATTTATTTTGAAAATAAAAAATCATTTTACATTTTTAACTTAATTTCATTTAATAATTTCAAGACATTTTTTGTTATCTCCAAACCTTTTAAAATTTTTAAAAATCTTCATTTTTGTAATCTTGAAAAATACATTGAGTATTATTATTGAATACATATTATTTAGATAACTTAACATTTCTTATAATCCTGAAGTTTGCAGACACTTTTTTTTAATGGAAGAAAAATCAAAACTTCATCTAATCACGAATACGGTTTTCCGGACAACAGTACTTTCAAATTGTTTCGAGTAATTTCGAGATGGTTCGAGAAATAATCGAAAATGGCGCCATGCGCTTGTTAATAAAAGGATTGAAGATTGGAAACCTATTCATCAGATTTATGTGGTTCGGTTTGAAGTTTTAAAATATTTGTTTGAAAATAATAACCGAATTCCCTTTTTTTATTAAATGCGCATAACTTGTCCAATGTATTGAGAGTACATATTATACGATGCACAGTACATATGTCACATACATGTGTGCTAATATGTGATAAGGCTACAAATCCCTGTTTAAACTTACGTGGATACGTTCCTTTTTGTGATTTAAATTGACACACGATACGACTTGTAGGTCATGTGACAATAATATCGTTGTCTGGATGTTACTATTGGTGATATATAACACATGTCGGCACTTTATTCGACAAAGGACACAATTGAAGTGGTTCTAGAGTCATTGAACTCTCCTCAACAGAAGCTTTACTGTAAACGTGTAAACTTTCAAAATAAGCTAATTTTACCGAAAACATCAGCTATGCAAAATGGGCCAAGTAAAAAAATGTTCTAACCTGTAAGTATGGCCGTGCGGTCTTATAGACCGCACGCCCATACTTAAAGTCCCTCCCTTCCGGCTTTCCTCGAGAATGCCGTTATTAGTAGCTTTAATTCGGTTGTACTTGTGCCGTGAGACCGCACGTCCACGGTAGGGTCACAATTTTATATTTATCTTTCAATTTGTTTTAACGAATTTGAACCGCAAGATGTCACACTAACAAACTTGAGCTTGGCGAGGGTACCCCAGAGTACAGAACTTGACAGTTCCAGAAAAATTGTATGTCCCAATCATCCCTAATTTGAAGAGAGTGACAAAACAGTATGAAAGTGTGGACGTGCGGTCTACCAGACCGCACCATGCTTCTGATATCTGTGTCCCTACCTCACTGGCGTGAAAGATTATTAATATAGAAGTTGATACCATTCATTAATTACATAGTTATTCATTTGATGGTACAATTATTAAGTTTTAATTTAGTTTGGATTCTTGGATTTCAATTTAAAATGGAAAGAGAGGTTAGGTTCATCTAAATTATCAGATACTTTCAGGTATTCTTCATTTATGTTATACAACAAAATTCATGAAACGAAAAAAAAAATATCGTTGTTTTGTTCCCTTTATATAAACTATATATAACTTTTTAACCTGGGAAAAAATTTAGATGAACAAATAATTAATTTATCAGCTGTACTCACATATGCAGCCTGATCTATTTAACCGATTGACACCATATTTTATGTAATGAGGAGTCTGTATCAACATATTCTCGATACATATTGCTTGAATGGTTTTCAAAATTTTACCATTGACTGCTTTTATATTTTTTGAATTTTTTTTTAGGAAAATTAATTTTTTTAACTAAAAATGTAATTATTTCCTTTTTGGTCGAAAATTTCTTCCTTTGACTAAAGATTAAACTATTTTGTTAGAAATTCGAATCTCTTATTTAAACTGAACGGCAATATTTTTTGATCTCTCGATCAATCTAAACTCCCTTTATCTATTTCAATCTCCTTTTCCCTATCTCTTCTTATCCTCGATCTATCCACGTCAATCTTTTTCTATCTTTTTTCCTATATAAATTCACGTCTTTCTTTTCCAATCTCCTTTTCTCTATCTCATCCTATCCTTTATCTATCCACGTCAATATTTTTCTATCCCTAAATTAATCTACATTCCCATCTATATTTTTCAATATTCTCTTCCCTACCTCATTGCATCACACATCTATGAACGTCAATCTTTTTCTATCTATTTTTCAATCTAAATTTACGTTTATATTTTACAATACCCTCTCCTCTGTCTCACCTTTGCCTTTGTCTTCCCACCTCAATCTTTTTCTATCCCTTTGTCAATCAAAATTCACGTCTATCTTTTTTAATATCCTTTTCCCTATCTCATTGTATCATACATCTATCAACGTCTATTTTTTTCTATTTATTTTTCAATCCGAATTCACGTCTATCTTTTTCAATACCCTCTTCCCTATCTTATTCTATATTTATCTATCTACGTCAATATTTTTCTATCTCTGAATTAATTTAAATTTCCATCTATCTTTTTCAATCTACTCTTCCCTATCTCATTCTATCATACATCTATCAACGTCTACCTTTTTCTATCTATTTTTAGATATGAATTCACGTCTATCTCTTTCAATATCCTCTTCTCTATCTCATCCTATCCTTCATCTATCCACGTCAATCTTTTTCCATATCTCTATCAATCTAAAGTTTCGTCAATCTTTTTCAACCCACTCTTATTTTATCTTATCTTGTCCTTCATCCATACTCGTCAATATTTTCCCATCTCTCTTTCAATATAAATTCTCGTCTATCTTTCCTAATCTCATCTTCCTTATATCATGTCATGTCTATAATTTTCTATCTATTTTTCAATCTAAATTCAGGTTTATCTTTGGAAAAGATAAGGGAAGTTTAGATTAATTAAGAGATAGAAAACGATTGACGTTGATGGAAGCAGGATAGGATGGGATAGAGAAAAGGAGATTGGAAAAGAAAGACGTCAAATTTATAAAGACAAAAAGATAGAAAAAGATTGACGCGGTTGGATCGAGGATAATAAGAGATAGGGAAGAGGAGATTGAAAAAGATAAAGGGAGTTTAGATTGATTGAGAGATATAAAAAGATTGACGTTGATAGAAGCAGGATAGGATGAGATAGAGAAAAGGAGATTGGAAAAGAAAGACGTCAAATTTATAAAGACAAGAAGATAGAAAAGGATTGACGCGGATGGATCGAGGATAATAAGAGATAGGGAAGAGGAGATTAAAAAAGATAAAGGGAGTTTAGATTGATTGAGAGATATAAAAAGATTGACGTTTATAGAAGCAGGATAGGATGAGATAGAGAAAAGGAGATTGGAAAGGAAAGACGTGAATTTATATAGACAAAAAGATAGAAAAAGATTGACGCGAATGGATCGAGGATAAGAAGGGGTAGGGAAAAGGAGATTGGAAAAGATAAAGGGAGTTTAGATTGATTGAGAGATAGGAAAAGATTGACGTTGATAGAAGCAGGATAGGATGAGATAGAGAAAAGGAGATTGGAAAAGAAAGACGTGAATTTATATAGACAAAA
>CAKNXH010001778.1:187220-197566 GCA_932178445.1 Andricus quercusramuli
AGATGGCTATTCATATATTCAACTGCGCATGTGCCGAAAAGCGCGGGTTCATTTGAAATCAAGTAGTACTATGAATAATTATACCGATAAATTTAAACAAAGACTTTGTATTCTTTTTGAGAATAAACTGAATTGAATGACAGAAATAGCTTGCGTCATAACAAATATAATATTAACGTAATATTGCAAGAGAAAGACGTAAATTTATATAGACAAAAAGATAGAAAAAGATTGACGTCAATAGAAGCAGGATAGGATGAGATAGAGAAAAGGAGATTGGAAAAGAAAGACGTGAATTTATATAGACAAAAGGATAGAAAAAGATTGACGCGGATAGATCGAGGATAAGAAGAGATAGGGAAAAGGAGATTGAAAAAGATAACGGTAGTTTGAATTGATAGAGAGATAGAAAAGATTGACAAGTATAGGTAAAGTGTAGGATGAGATAGAAAAGAGAGTATTGAAAAAGATAAACGCGAATTTAGATTGACAAAGAGATAGAATGGGATAAATTTTCTCTATCTATTTCGATCATGAAGATTCAAAATGATTCAAAAGGATAGAATCTCTATCTTTTTACTTTCAGCGTAGATGAATTAGGAATTTTCAACAAAGAAGAAAGAAAAGACGATGTTCCAACAAAACCCTAGATTACAAATACTTTTTTCACTTTGCGAAAATCTCAATTGTTTTTTTTGTTAATAACAATTTTTATAAAAAATGCGTATATTTTATATAGCTTTCATTTTTACACGTGATTTTCAAATTAGATAAAAAAGAATAACTTCGTCTCACGCATAACATTTTTTCTTAAGCAAAAGATACTTTGTTGCTCCTCTGCATAAAAATGGTCAAAAATTAACTAATTACCAGTGACGCACTAGGGAAGTACTAGATTAGTAAAAAATTACTAATTCCACTTTTCAAAGTATTTCTTGATTTAATATGGAAAAACAACTAATTTCTTCATAAAAATGTATAAACTTATTTAGGACTCTATAGTAATTAAAAAAGGTAATAAAAAAAGAAAAAGTAAAAATTCGAAAAATGTCACTATAAATTATGAATAATAAATTTCATTGAATATTTAAGGAGACGACTACTCCTCTTAAAATTTCGAGGAAACAGCTTAAAACTTATTTCTCTTTGTTTAGAAAGTTTACTATTGCATTTTTGGATGAAATTTTATATTTTACGAATAAAAATTTAATAATTTGATCAATAACTTGATTATTTTGCTTAAAATTCTACAATTTTCTTAAAAAGTCATCATTTTGTTGAAAATGCGCCTTTTTATGTTGAAGATTCAACTATTTTGATATAAAATTCAACCTATTTGGATAACAATCATACAGTCGGGTTGAAAATTCAATTATTTTGTATACAAAGTTCGTCTCTTTGCCTTTTTATATTTGGTTCACATTTGTTGGATTTTCGGTTACGAATTAATTTTCTAATCTGAAAATTCAACTATTTCATTTTCAGTTGAAAATTTTTTTTTTTAGTTGAAAATTCAACTTTTTAGTTGAAAATTTATGTATGCTGTTGAAATGTCTTCATTTGGTTCCTTTTTAGTTCGCTGATCTCCGATAGATGGCTATGCATATATTGAACTGCGCATGTGCCGAAAAGCGCGGGTTTATTTGAAATCAATGAGTACTATGAATAATTATACAGATAAATTTCAACAAAAACTTTGTTTTATTTTTAATAATAAATTAAATTAAATGACAGAAATACTCAACTTCATAAAAAACACAACATTAACGTAATATTGTAAGAGTATATCAGATAATTTTAAATAGTACCGCTCTTTTTTGGTACATGCGCATTTGAAAACGTCGGAAAAAGGGCTCCATTGGAACCGTTTCAATGCATACTTTGGGTTCATTCAGAAACCATTTATCAGTTTGGGTTCCTTTTCAGCAAAAAAGGTTCCTTTTTGTTGCAGCTGCTTTGGAACCAAAAATTGGTTCTAAAAGAAACCCCAGTTTTTTCTGTGTGATTTCTCTGGTTGAAATATAATTTATCAGACTGAAAATTCAACTTTTCCATTTGTGGTTAAAAATGTAGCTTTCTTAGTTGGAAATCCTTTTTTTTTTTGTTAAAAATTAATTTATGGAACTTTTTTAAATCTAATAAATGTTAATAAAAACACAATTTGATCGAGCGCGAGAACAGTGGTGAGAATTTATTCCATCATAAAAAGTACATGTGTAGTCCCTAAACCTTATTGGACAATTCAGTTAGCTATTGATATCTGATATATGTCACAGTAGAATCAGCCAATCAGCTATTGAGAATCGAGAGCAAGATTCGATAAGTCGATAATATAAAAAGATTCGATAACTAAAGTAGGCGCAAATTTCGAAAGAGTCAACATTTCTGGCTCAATTATTATACATAATGAATGAATAAAATAGTATAGTTATCCAAAAATAGTATAGTATTCCAAAATTTAGAATTATCTCTAAAAAGGTCACAAATATGTGAAAACTGACAAAATTTTAAAGATTTTACAAAGGCAGATTGTTTTTGACCAATTTGAACTAACTCAACAGAAAGGTTTCAGGAATTAAAAAAATTGAATTATCTCGAGAGCGATCAGAGATACGTAAATACTGAGTAAATTTTAAGGTTTTCGCAAAGAGGGTTTGTTTGTTTGTTTGAAAATTTTGAGTCACTCGGATTGGTTTCGCATTCACACTTAACCCTTCGGACTGGTATTGGATTGAGTTGGATTCATTCTGGTTAAATTGAAGAAATCCCACGTATTGAAAAGGATTGGAGAGTTTTGGCCTTTAATTTCAAAAGTACTATGTAAAAAGGGGAAAAGCATAACGACCAAGCGCGAAGCGCTAGATCTGCCAGACATGTACGGAATGCGTGATGTCAATGTGTCCGTACTGCGCGCATTTTTTTCAAATTGAATGAATAATGCAAATTTTCCTACCGAGTGAATCACGTTCATCCCGAAAGGGAAATGGCCTAATGGTTGTGACAATGATAAAGAATTGTAGTTCATGTATGTCCTATTAAAAAACACTTTGTGACCGGATGATGACTGCCTAATAGAGTTTCCGCGATTTCTTCTGGGGTCAATTCGTTAACCTCGCCGCTGTATATATTTATTTTCGCCCGCTTTACAAAAGGATAAGTTGTATATATCCCACGAAGAATCATTTGTCTTTTTGATTTTTCCAATATTGCATATGCGTCGCCATTGAACGTTGTTAATACAATTTGCACTTCAGTTGGAAGTGGCTTACGGACCTTCTTTACTGCTCGCAACTGAATCTCTGGATTATCGGAAGAAAAAGTGTATGTCTGAAGTTCAAATATCCGGTGCGGATTTTTTTTTGGGCTAAGTCGAATAAATCTAAGTTCTGTTTTCAGATCAAATCCAAGTGCACTAGAAAAAGGTAGCCTGACAGAAGGGGACCTGGACCTGACATGAAGAGGTGTCTCGGCAGTAGGAGGAGACTCGGCAGAAGAACGACGCCTGGCAAGAGAAAGATTCGTGTCTGGAGAATAAAATCTGGCAAGAGAAACAGTCCGTTCTGGAGAATAAGGTCCGGCAAGAGGAAGAGTCTTTTCTGGAGAATCAGGTCTGGCAAGAGGAAGAGTACTTTCTGGTGAATGAGGTATTTTCAGTGGAAGAGTCGCTTCTGGAATCTTTAGTTCAGGAAAATAAGAAGGTCTGCTACGAGGAGCACCAGGAATAGGGTCACCATTAGGCAAACAGTCGAACTCTGAACTCAACTCTGCAACAAGAAACGTTGGATTACATTCTGCATGTTATAAACCAAAGTTGGGATTATCTAATCTATTATATGAAATTATTATAATTAATTTATGTTCATTTACATACTCGAAATTTACACATATTTTTGACAAGAAGATGATCACAGTCGGGATTTTGTTTACATCTCAAAAATTGCCTATTGAGAGTCCATTGGATGCATATTAATTTTCCAGAAAGTTTTGTTGACAATAGCGATACGTTTGCAAAAAGATTCACCTTTATTAATTTCTTAAAATCAATTTCAATGTTCATTCATTAAATACTTATAAGAAGTTATGTAAATTTAAAATTTTCAAAACTTGTTTGGCTACCCTGCGACGTTCCTGATGGGTAAGAGTTTGAATTTAGTAGGGTAAATGTATCAGCGTGAATTCAACTAAGCAGCGAAAATCGGGTGGCCCTGGATTTCTGAAACAGCTTTGTAAGCCAAATATTTCGCTAGCTACTCATGGGAACAAAATAAGTTCTTTCAAAACTCGAAAACAATATACTCCGGGGAAGTCGCTAACGACCTCTCAGGAAAAAGAATCTTCGCATGTGTAGATGAAAATTATTGACGGCACCTTGGAGCATTCTTTGAAATCTAGAAACAGGGAAACATCCTGAAGTAACCCTGGCGAAGCCAAAGGTAAAGACTTAGGTGGACCTTCATACGTGCCATGCTGATTCCGGAGGGCTCAACTAAACAGTTGATCGAGTTAAATTAAAGACAAGTTAAATCGTCGAGAGCTGTTAGTAAGAGGTTGAGACGCCAATTACTAATCAAATAGACGCAACAACCAGCTAAACGGAAGCTCCAAAAGGGCTCTATTCTGACAGCAGCAAACCAAATGAAATTAGGAAACAGAAGAAGATGCGGCTGACAGTTCCAACAGTCTTTGATAGCCAGGCCCTTCAGAGTCACATGAGGATTGCCATAGTCGCCTAGAGGTTTTCAATAACCAAACTCGATGATAACCAACTGAAGGCAATTGAAGAGGCATTAGAGAGGAAAATCGATAGGGCGCAACCTGAAAAAATTATTCCAAGATTTGAAGATTTTCGCTTTAAAAATGATACGTTTATTGTCATCTGTTCGGACGAAGTGTCCCAAAATCAGCTCATTGAAGCTGTCGGCGAATTACAACCATGAGCGGGAGCTAAGATCAAAGTGATTGACAGCAACGACCTGCCAAGGCCAGTAAAGCTGCTGACTTGGATACCTGGTATATCAGTGAGGAGTAGTCCAGCTTCTTAACCTGTAATAACTGCAGAGCCAAGAAGACTCGAGAGTCTTCAGAAGATCGACTGCAGGCCTCACTATGGGTTGATGAGAATCAATACTAAAATCCTCTCAAAACCCAAAATTCATTCGGAGACAGAGCTCCGGATCTGTTTTTGGAAGAGGTGGAGGAGACAACTAGAAGTTGAAAAAGGCACTTGAATTTTCCCTTCCAGTCTGGATTTTATCCGGGTAAACGTTCACCACGCTGAAGGAGCTTCTACTATCTTAATCAGACGTTTAATAGCGGAAAAACGGCTTTTGCCTCAATACATGAACCTTAGACTTACAGGGTGAAAAATAAGAGCTCAAGTAGGAAGAGCGGATCAGTCAGATATAGCAGTTCTATAGAAACACCTTGGTTAGCATTTTATGTCAGAGGCGATATTGAAATTGGATTAACATGGTTCTTTTCTAGAGACTTTTTGGCAATGAAGATTGTGCATCATTCAGGAGGCAGGCGCCAACCTATGGTGATTTGCTCAGCGTACCTACCATTTGTCTTTCAGGACCCATGGTCTGAGGATTGGCGAAATCTGGTTGACTACTGTTGCGTTAAACGATGATTTAACTACTGATTCAACATGCCTAGGCAACCGATAGACCTGAGGTTGAAAGGTGAATGAACCCTGAAGCAACTGACTGGAATAATTATGGAGATAATCTCAACAGCATTCTGGGCGCTATACCAGGCAGAATCAAGTCAATCGAACAAATAGAATTTGCACGCGAGTAGGATTCTAGACAGGAGTAGTTGAAAAAGGACATTCGATGCCTTTTCAACAGGGCTAATAAGAATGAGCATCGGGACTTGTACAGGGCAACCTTAATATGATATAATAATGAGATACAAAATGCCGTAAGGCACTCATGGAGGGGGTATTGTTAGGTAATCGAGAATACACCCGATACTGCTAGACTATAGAGATCCTTGAGGGGTAACTCATCACGAAAAATGAACTAATGAAATCCTTGAGCACCGAATGAGGGTGCACTTCCTGGTATCGGAGTTGGATTACACGAATGATGGAGCAACCCATGACTCATACTCTTCAGAAGGACCAATTTTTAGAGCCAGAACGAAAGAATGGAAAGCAGCCAATCGTATTATCACTCATTCAGAAATGAGTTGGGTAGTTGAACAATTAAAACCATTAAAAGCTGCAGTTGGTGATAAAATATTCCCTTCATCACTGCCCATATGGCCGATAAATGGCCCATATTCCCGGTGTGGTTACTTGTGTTTAATTGGAAATATTTTTGATTCTTATGAAAAGGCTTTTCAAAATATTAATAATAAAATAAATAAAAAAATAAGATAAACAACAATTGAACAATTTTAAATTTGTTGGCTTCAAAAGATTTTGAGGGACATGCCTACGTTATCAACTGAAATTTCTAAATGTTAATTATTACTTGTCCACATAAGTACTGTGTGAACAGTGTTTTGCATTTACGTAGAAGTGTAAAGTTATATGAGGGTATCATTTGTACACGTCTAAATTTTGACGTGCGTAAATCTTGAATGAAATTTACTTAAAATTATAGATATATTATATCATTATATTCACCAGTAGAACTGAAGATAACCACCAAGGATGAGACAACAGTATAAAGAATTCTCATATTTTCTAATCAAAGGAATAACTGAATAGTGTAATAAAAGAAAATTTGATAGACAATGTTACTAATGAATATTCCAGTGCTTCATTAGATGATATAATTTCTTCTTTCGTTGTAATATTTTTTATTATGAGCAATGACGTCAAGCGCGTCCTTCTGAGATATTGACATTTCATAAGAATCAGTCGCAGGAAAAAAGTGTGGTCATAAATTTCATTGAAACGGATGTCGTCATTTATGTACTTTTTTGCGTAACAGAGAACATGGACAAAAGTGAATAGTCAGATTCACTATTTCACAATGGTAATTTGAAGATTAAGTGTTCGCGTTATACAAGAAAAGATTTTAATAGTTTTTGATACAGTATGAGATAGTGATTTGAAAACAGACTCAACCTAAAGTCAGCATTAATACTTCAAATTTCAAAAAGAAAGATTACTGGGACAGGTACCTGCAATAACTATCCGAAATAGTACAGTACAACTTAAATATTTTTTAGGAGTATCATCTAAATAAAAAGGCCGACTTATAAATTGCTGAGGGGCCGTTCAAAAAGAATGTAACACTTTTTTTCTAACAATTATGATCCCCCCTTTGCATGACCTTCAATATATCAATTATGTTAATAATCGTTGAGTCTTGAATAAAGGTGGACAATTATAAAATGAAATGAAATTTTTAAATTAAAAAATTTATTCTTGAAAAAATTTTCCAACTCTCATTCAGAAAAATATTGTCCGTAATAATTACTTAGGGTAAGTATAATAAAAATTATGATGAAGAATAAGATTTGCGCTTCATTTCGCAATATCTGAATAAGCAAGCCCGGTCCGATTACAATATTACGAACTTCAAGTTTAAAAGTTGTATGCATAAACGTAGGAGCGCGCGATGGAAATGTGTCCGTACCACGCGCATATTTTTTAAATTGAATTAATTGTGTGAAGAACATGTACTATTCTAAAACTTTTTGTGACTGCTAAATGGCTGCCTAATGGAGTTTCCGCGATTTCTTCTGGGGTTAATTCATCAACCGCGCCGGTGTACATGTTTATTTTGATCCGCTTTTGCCCCCATTTAATATGTGCATATATTCCAATAAGAATCGTGTTCTTTTTTCTTTTTTCCACTATTGCATATACGTCACCATTGGACGTTGATAATACTATTTGTTCGTCGGTTGGCATGGGCTTACGGACTCTATTCATTTTCCTCAATTGAATTTCTGGTTTATCGGGAGGAAATGTATATCTCCGAAGTTCGTATATTCGGTCTGAATTCTTCAGGGGAATAAGTCTAATGAATCTAAGTTGATTCATATTAAATCCAAGTATTTGAGAAAAAGTTGGCGAGGCATGGGGAGATCTGCTCCTGGCACGAAGAGTTTTCTCGGCAGGAGGAGGTGATCCGGCGGAAGAATGAGATTTGGCAAGCGGAAGAGTCCTTTCCGGAGAATCAGATTTGGTAAGCGGAAGAGTCCTTTCCGGAGAACTAGGTCTGGCAGGAGAAAGTGTCTCTTCTGGAAATTGACGTCTGTCAAGGAAAAGAGTCTTTTCTGAAGAATCAGGCCTGGCAAGAAGAGTCAGAGTCATTTGTGGAGAATTTCTGTCAGGAAAATAAGAAGGGCTGCAACGTGGAATACCAGGAATAGGGTCTCCATTGGGCAAACACTCGAACTGAGAAGTCAATTCTGCAACAAGAAATAGAGGATAACATTTTTTAAAAGCAAAAAATCGTATTCTAGTGTTTATGACAACTGAATGTCGTTGTAATTTTCAATGTTGTTGTCGAAAACAAATTTGCTATTTTCTTGAATTTCCAACAGCCGGACATTAAATTGCCGAAAATTGAAGGAAATTTAAAATTCAACTGTTAAAAAATCAACTAACTAGGATGATTATCTACGATGAGTCTAGGATGATTTTCGCAGCTCTCGGAAGGAGACACAAATTCACAATAGCACTTTTGAGAAAACCACTTTTTGTTTGAATAGACACTACACGAACATGGTTTTCGGATCGTGGGTGAAGCTGGATGGCGCGTCCAAGAGCCCACTTGATAGGAGGTAAGTTCTCATGACGAATGAGAATCAAATCACCAGTCTCAAGAGATTGGTATGGTGCTCTCTATTTAAAGAAAGGTTTCAGTTCCTTGAGATAGTCTGATGTCCAATGTTGCCGAAAATGCTTTGAGGTTATGAAACACTGGTTGGTGTTACCTGACGCTAGCCCGCTAAAGCTCCGTGCATAATAGGAAGCAACTATGCGGATCCGTGTGCGTCGAAACGTGTTCTCCTGTGCGTCGTGCCTTGTGCTTATTTGCCGTGTAAATGTGTGCACCCTGCTTCACTGGGACTAACCAGGCGACTGTGTAGTAGACGACAGAGATTCTTACTGACCGCCACAGAGATTTTCGTAAGCCGGGAGTCACATGAAATCTCAGTGACCAGCCCCTCGGCTGACTCACTTCTTGAATCCTGAGCAACAGGATCAGTAGGAGGTCCCTTACGAATGTTCAGGAGAAACAGATATGGAACGAAATCTGCTCCAATGATAACATCAAGAACTTTCATACTTGCGGAGATTGGATCAGCTAAGCGCAGTCCTTAAAGGTGATGTCAATTTCTACTACCCTACTCGAAACGAGAGACATACAAAGAAATCTTTAATAGAACAAGAGCCTCAATAGGATATTTAAAGTCCGAGTCTAAATGTGGATCTAGAACAAGAGAAACTAATCAATGAGTAGATCTGATTGCTGCCCATGGATAGAAGACCCACTTTACACCTGGTAAGAGATAGTTTGAGCCGTTGAGCTAGCGACGCTGAAACGAGAGAAACTACCGATCCTTAATCTGAGAATGCACGAACCAGGACCGAAAAACCGTTGCTAGCCTTGACTCGCAGAATAGCTGTCGGTAAAATACCTTTAGCACGGGATGAGTGGCATGATGCATTGCTTGATGATTGGCAGTTGGGAGCTGTCGATTAACGTCCTTATTGTTCGGTGTCTGCTGAATGAAGTTCACAGCCTCTGAGTCCAGATGAAGCATGTTATGATGCTTTTCCTTATAAAGTCAACATTTTCTCACTGACGAAAAATTGCTGAAACTATGTGGACGTAAACAATTGAGGCAAACTTTCTTCTTGGCAGCAAATTTCCTTCACTGAGTTCCATTCATGGCCCGAAGCTTGTGAGTGTGAATTAAAACGTGCTGCTGCCTACAGTTGTAGCATTTCCGAACCTATTGATCACTATCCTGAGATTGATCCATTCAATGTGAGGAACATGTTTTGAAGAAAAGTGCTTTATACATAGGCTTTTCCGTTCAGTCGTCAAGTGACGTTTCTTAATTCCGTCGTTTCCCAGCATCCAAGCTAGAGCAGGTCTCAAAAGTTACTTGTCACTATGGATAATCCCGGAAGAAGACATCAGAAAGAACTTTCAAACGTCACTGCTGTATTGTTAATAACTGACTTGAGATGCACACATTGCAGTACTGTAACTCACGAACCAACTGGAAATCGCGGCTGAAAGAGATCCGGCTCGAAGGACCATAAATGTTCGTGGGCAATCGAAATAAAAGTTTTTAGAAATTTTGGAAAATAAGCATTGACAAGCTTTTCAGCATAAAAAAGGGAGAACTAAGATTATCAC
>CAKNXH010001778.1:202566-213358 GCA_932178445.1 Andricus quercusramuli
CATTGACAAGCTTTTCAGCATAAAAAAGGGAGAACTAAGATTATCACCTAATCTGGAACATGTCGAAAATTTAGAAATCTAATTGCTAATATTTATGAAATTAGGGAAACCATTGCACAGTCAAGAAACCCTGGTCTAAAAAAAGCGAAGAATCCAAATATTTATGCAGGAGTGCCAAAAATTTGAAGTTCGATCAAGTTGGGCCGAGTTCGAGCTCTCTGAAAAACTCGAAAGTTTTCTAGTACTAAAATGTCTATGCTTGGACTTTTCGTTCAATTAAATTTTTTTCGTTTTCATAGAAATATAGCTTTCAGTTATTTCATCAATTTATCAATTATGTGAGGATGTTATATCTGAATTCGCGATATATGTCCTAATACTAATAGATTAACAAAATTATTAAGGCAAAGATTAGCAGCAGATGTTATTGTGAGTATTATTTTTGATGAATCACATGGATAAATCGTTGACAATAACATATTATATAGCTCCAATAAAAAAAATTCGTTATCCGATTTGCTCGCACATCAAAAACTTGCAATATCAAAATACTAAAAGATAAAAAATATAGCGCGAAAAGGAACAATCGAAAAACTCGTCAAAGTCGAACGAGCGGCGTGGGTCGCGAAATTCCAACACGTAAGCGCATGCACTCGTACGAGTTTAACATCTGGATATGTTTCAGTTCAGCTTTAAAATATTGTTACGCCTTACGTACACAGTTATAGAAAAGCACCATATGTCCACGTCTAAATTTTGACATGAACATTCAGGCTTGTGTAAAGTTTCTCCGCGCAGATCACATCGCAAAATTCTGATTTGCGTTAGGCTTAACAGAAATTTACTCAAGAGTATGAATAATAATATTATATTTACCAATGAAATTCAGGATAACCGCCAAGGATAAGAGCAGAGTATAAAGAACCCTCATTTTATCAAATCGGAGAAAAAACTGAATATTGTATTAATAAAGAATTTTATTAAAAATGTAACTGATGAATATTCTTCTGCTTCATTAGCTTATATCATCTATACTACAGTCGTTATCTCTTTCATTAAAGACGTCAACATTGTCCTTCTGAGATATTTGCATTTGATAAGAGTAAGTTTCCAGGAACAAAATTGAAATGAACGTTTCATTAATGCTGATGTCAACATTTATATACTCTTTCATGAGTCAGGAATATGCAGATACAAGTTTAAAACATTATTTAAAATTTTTCTGCACAACTTTGACTTATTAAACATGCCCAAATTAGTACTTGAATAACCTTCAGAATAATATACTAGAGGTAAAATAATAATTTGGACACAATTTAGAGCAATGTATAGTCAGCCACGTTGCATTGGGCTAACTCCCCAATTCAACGAATAATGCAGTTACGTCATCAGTATCACGCAGTGCCACCCACAATAGGCCTCTGTCGGATGGAGGCCATGGTTCAGTTGGGAGTGGCAATAGGAGGGACATCCTCACCTGTTAGCAAGGAAGCTCACCGGCGCGAAGAGGATTTATTTAAGAGATCAGCTATGCTTTTTGCGAAAAAACGGATATGGAGCTCTTCATCAGCAAGAAGAATAGAAGCATCCTACAGCGAACATATTATCCGTTCCAGCATGAACACCTTTGCAGATAGCCGATAATACCAACATGAGAAGTAGGAGATAAATCCACCAAAAAGTCTTTCTCAGGATGGAAAAATTAGCTAGAGCTTCTTACCTGCATAACATCACACTGCTAGAAATATCTGGTTGAATTTTCAACCACATGTGGTTGAAGTTTCATACAATTACCGTTGTTGAAATTTCAACCATGCAGCGGTTGAAATTTCAAACATGCAGTTGAAATTTCAACAACATGTTATTGAAATTTCAGGAACGAGAAACAAATTTTATCCGGCACAGTTAGTGAATTACAGAGATTATAATTTTTCAAAAATCTAGAATAAAACCCATTAAGATTCCTGGAAAATACTGTGCTTTGAAATTCATTAACTGTACCGGAAGAATTCTGATAAGGAATCATCAGTTAGTTATTTCGTACGTTTGTCTCGTGTGATCCATGAGATTAACAAAGTGCATATAATATTTAGGAAAATAAGCAGCTTTGAAGAAGAAAAACAAAAGGTACGTTGCAATTATATTACCATAATAAGTTGCACGTCCAATTAGACAAACTTTTCAACACTCGTTTTTGTAAACATAACCTAAAAATGCATACAGCAGTTAGTACCAATTGTGTGAATGAAATATTCCATTATGATAATATTATTCTAACGTACCTTTGGTTTTTCTTCTTTAAAACTGCTTCTTTTTCTGAATATTATGTCCTTTATTGATTTCATAGATCTCACGACACAAACGTACGAAATAACTCCTTGCGAGCAGACATTGTGTATGCGCAAACTTCTGGTTGAATTTTCAACTACATTTGAATGAATTTTATTTCAATAAAAATAAAAAATTCACTTAAAAAGTTAGGGCACTTGCACGAAACTTAAGGAAAGCAAATGACACGCTGAACAAGTGTAAACTGTTGACCATCAAGCAGCATTGGACGCAAAATATAGGATCTCTTTCAACAGCGAAACCGTGCTTTGAACAGTGAGTGAAGTGTATTCAAGAAAATTCCACCTTTTCTACTTATCCTTCTTGTCTGTTCAATAAAAAGTCACGTGCCGTTAAAAATCCGCCTGGTTGAGAAGAGATTCAAGTCTTCTGGGAGCAAGTATATGGAGATACTTATCAGCTAAATAAAGACGCTTCAGCTATATCACTTTTTCGTGCCTTTTGCCAAAGACAAAGGTTACAAGGTCCAGAGTGAGAGTGTCCACTCATTACTGCTGAAGTAAAGAAAGTTATTGCTAAAACTGAAAACTTTTCAGCGCCAGGGCCAGATAAAATCAACAGCTTTTGGTGGAAGAAGTTCACTTCTACGCACCGATATCTAGCTCTTATGTTCCTCTAGTGACAAACATAGATCCCGCTTGTCTGTTGCGATGGTTATACCCGGAATATTTTGTTAGGTTCATCATCCTGATCGTCAGCACTTTTGTAGGTGCCAAGCTTTCACACATTAATAGCCTGAAAAGCATCCCCGCGTGTCAACAAAATGCTGAGACGTTTGCGGGGAAAATGCAGAAGACGGTCGTCCTTGAGTCGCTCCTCGTCTTCAAGGTGCACGTGACTTCTTCCAGTTCATCGTAGTGAATTCGTTGCAGACTGTCAACATCTACGTATCTCATGGTCGTGAGACGTGCGTGCGGTTGAAATTTTACCGCGATTTCGCTAGGAGCGGGTGGTTTATCTTTGCAAATTAAGCGAAGGGGGAAAAATTGGGATGAACTACACAGGAACCAGTAAAGAATTCTCCACAGGATCCTGTACACTATTATGCACTGCACTCGGCCGCAGGGGAACCTGTGAAGGACCCTTTAAAGGTTCCTCAGTTAGCCCCTGTAGCGATGTAATATTTTGACCACATAATCTCAATGGCATAATACACAACAAGACAATCTCCTTTTTTTTAAAAAAATGTCACCGGGAAAATACCCATGATGTACCGAAAACAGGCGCTCCGAATTCGAAGAATACAGCACGATATTATAGCGTGAAGTTTTTCGACGATACTTGAACCCAGGGGGTCGGTCGTAACTCATCCGACCTTCCTATTGTTAGAGCGTAAATTTTATCAGCTAATACAAATTTCATCGATCCATGTTGTGCGCAATTTTAGATATTTTAACAGTATTTATTGTCTGCGGGTGATTTACTTTGGTGTTTCTTGAAAGACAAAAGCAGATACAAGGTGATCAGATGATTGCACATCGGAGTAATTAATTGATTACTCAATTGATGATTAGTCAATTCATTATTATACAATTGAGTAATAATAAGTGTTTAATCAATTGATTAACCGAAACTATTACTTCATTAAGTAATGGATCGATGATTAATAATTTGTGTGTATTTATTGAAGGCGGGTGGTTTAGTTGGGTCTCTGTCCAAAGACAAAAGCAGAGTCAAGGATGATTAATCAATTAATTGATTATCCAATTCAATGATTCATGCATGGGTGATTGTTATTAAAAAATGTCATGTTTCGTCATGAAAATTTGTTGAATAGTATATTTTGTTTATTTCATAAACAAATTATTAAAATAGGTTGAAATAGGATGATTTTTCAAGAAAATAGAGATGCAGCTTTTCGAAAGCAGTTGAGTAATAAACCTTAAAGGATAAATTTTGAACATAAGAAATAATTTTCAAGCAAATGTTTGAATTTTCTACAAAACAATTAAGTTTCAACCACCAAACAGTTGTACCTACAACCAAATAATTGAAATATCCTGAAAGATAAGCAAATTTTCAACAAAATAGTTGTAGTTTTACTGAATAATGAAGAGCTGATGACTTCTCAAGGAAACATGTAATAATTAATATTTCAAACAAAAGGGATGTTAATCTTAGATAAAAAGCAGTTTATATCAGCTAAATGGACGCACTTGAAACAATATAGTCGATTTACTAAATAAAAAAGGTTAATTTCGAACCGAATAGTTGCATTTTCAACCAAAAAAGATTAAATTTCAAGCAAAAAGATTAATTTTCTACGAAGCAAGACGCATTTTTAACAAACTTATCTTGAATATGAAAAAATATGCATATGCAACCAAAAATTGAAATTACATATTCAGGGTACAAAATTAATTTGAAACACAAATAAACGAGTTGAAAAAATAGATTTTTTAACAAAATGATTCAAGATATCTTCTCATGCAAGTACAAATTACCTATCAGACCTGGATATCAATCCGAGCTACACTTGATCAAAATTTCATGATCGTAGCTCTTTTACTTTTCGAGATATGGCGAACAGAAAAAAGTTACACACACACACGCACATTTTTTAAAAACATTACTTTCGAGCTCCTGGGGTTGAATTATATCAAAATGTGTCAAAAAATGATATTCGAAAATTCAGGTCATTACAAACCTCCCTCTATGAGGAAGTAATAATGAATTGATTAATCGTCAATTGAGTAATTAATTAATCACTCCGGTATGCAATTATCTGATAACCTCGAATCTGTTTTGGTCTTTCGATAAATACCAATCTAAACCATTCGCCGAAAATGAATACTGTTACAATATCTAAAATTGCGCAAAACATTGAGTGAGCGATTTGGCCTCTTATCGACACATAGTCTGGGCGCAACCAAAAGTTTGTTTTATTTTTGCGCCAGCCACGGAAGCGGATCGTGGCCTCTTGGTGGCCCTGGACATTCGGCTATGTGCCCTTTTATCTATTTATTCATTTTTTAAGCCAGCTAACTATAAAAAAATACGGCAGAAGCTAGGGGTGGGGAAGAGATAGGAAAACAAACCAGCCTGAAAGAAATGAATGAGACCATTAGTTTTTTTTTATAAGAAAAGGAAAGCCTTACTTTGATGGCACAAAATTAAACGGTTTCTTTTACAATTGGTCACATCCGTGAATAAATGAGAAGAAATAAAATTGCGACGCGGACGTTCAAATCATGATAAAAATATTTTTATAGATCTGATTCTAACGCGTGGCCCCGGCAACCATTTTCAACACATAAAGCCAGTGGCCACTACCAACGCGGAAAGTTTACAAGTCAAAATCGATGATTTTCTTATTAATTTAAATCCCCCGAAAAAATAATGAATTACCGACGGAAAAATCAGATCACTCGAGCACTGCGCGAAAACATGAGTCGAATCAGGCCAAAAGCATCTTTTTGAATGAGAAAAGGAAGCGAGGTCAGGTTAAGGTTCTCCCACTAAAAAAAAAACAGAAAATACGATATGGATAGGATTTCAACCTTAATCTGGCTTGCTCGAATAAAATAATCAGGTACCCTTGACGCCATCGTCGTGAATCGATAATCACTATGCGGTAAGCCTCAAATGGCGTCCAATATCAAATTTCTAATTTCGTTTTACGACTTTCGTTTTCCATTCCCAAAAGACCTGTCACTCAGGACGTACAGATGGAGAGTGGTTCGTTGCTGCGGTTGCTCTAAGATCGCAAATGAATGCTAGGCTCGCACGGAATCCGCGACCAATCAAAGCGCACGCAGGACGCGCCATTTACACAATAAGCCAATAGGCGGCGTGCGAACTCCTCGGTTCGTTTCGGAACGCTACATGAACATTGTTAAGTATAAATCTGCAACGGTTATGGTGCTGTCACACCTCTGCCTGCCTTCCTGGGGCAGGCAGAAAGGTTGTAAGAGTAAAAGAGATAGAAAGTATTTTTTGTCCAATTTTGCGCTCTCTATCTCTTTTACTCTTACAACTTTTCTGCCTGCACCAGGCAGGCAGGCAAAGGTGTGAAAGCACCATTAGTGACCTTAAGTATGTATTAATAACAGTAGGCATGTTATTAATAAATATAAGCTTTTCAAAAGGTTCCGGTTCACGAACATCTTAGCAGATCGTGGAGTAGAAAATTCTAAACAAGGCCCGTTGATTGGCGTGACTGACGGAATCCGAAATTCGTCAAAGATTCTTCCTTCTGCTTCGGGCTTGCCTTGTATCTCCGCCACAGATGATCCCATCGAAGATGGCGCCAGGTTTACAATTAGTGTTGCTCATAAACAAAAGAAACAAAACAAATTCGTATATAAGAAAACATGTTACTAGGTGTCGCGAGTGCTCTGAAAATGGGTGATAAGGCTTCTCCTCTGTGCGTTGATAAGGAAAACCATAGACCGAGTCCACCAGTGCCGGCGGGAATTTTAAATGTGACGAGAAGGTCCAGATTCACCGCCTCACAATGGATCGATGAAATTTTTATTAGCTGATAAAATTTGAAAATGATGTGAGTTGAAAAAAATGTAAAAAAGTATTAGGAAAATCGGTCAATATTCTCAATATTCCCACATAGCACACTTCCCAAAAAAACCAGGTCTGTCCCAGATTTTTTTGGGAAAAGCATAGGTCTAAACCTGGGACAGACCTGGTTTTTTCGGGAAGTGTGCTATGTGGGATTGAAGGCAATCTTGAATAAAATGCAAAATTACCAAAACTCCCAACAG
This sequence comes from Andricus quercusramuli, assembly GCA_932178445.1. Classification (NCBI taxonomy): domain Eukaryota; kingdom Metazoa; phylum Arthropoda; class Insecta; order Hymenoptera; family Cynipidae; genus Andricus; species Andricus quercusramuli. The sequence goes on from CAKNXH010001778.1 coordinate 209,634, forward strand.
AAATTGAGAGGGTTAACCGATTTTTTTCTATCTTTTTTTAATCGTTTCGTAATTATGTAATGAACCTAATGCAGCATATTAAAATTCAATTTCGGAATATCTTAATAATTACCAATTTCGTTCAAGCGGCTCGAATCATGTAACGCTCTAACAATAGGAAGATCGGATGAGTTACGACCGACCCCCTGGGTTCAAGTATCGTCGGAAAACTTCACGCTATAATATCGTGATCTGTTCTCCAAATGCGGAGCGCCTGTTTTCGGTTCACCATATCCAATTGTTAGTGAAATTGGTAATCCAATCGTAGGTCGCAGTAATCCAGTTGTAAGCTGGAGTATACCACTTGTGATTCAAAGTAATACAGAGCAATTTACTTGTAATCCAGATAATTCGGAATAATTCAGGTAATCCACTTATAATACAGAGTAATCCACCTTAAAATCAGGGTAATTCACTTGTTATCCAGGTAGTTCGAAGTGATTCAGGTAATCCAAGTCAATAACTTCTAATTTAGAGTAATCTAGGTGATTCAACGTTATTTAGGTAATCCAAGAAATTAACTTTCAATTCAGTCATCCAGGTAATCCGGAAAATCACAGAGGTGATGTGAATACGCCTCAACTATTTTGTTGAAAATTTGTTGTTTTTTTCATTGAAAATTTATTTGCTTCACTCAAAATTTCAATTTTCGATACAAGTTGACCATTTTTTGTTGAAAATTAATATTTTTTGTTGAAAATTTAACTACTTGCTGAAAAATTATTCTTCTTGGCTGGCAGTCGAAACTACTTCGATAAAAATTTATTTTTCTGGTTGAAGATTCTTAATTTCAGTTAAAAATGGTTTGGTTGGAAATTTAGCTATTTTGTTGGAAAATCATTTTGTGTCTTGAAACTTATTTTTTGTAACTAAAAATTGAACTACACTATATTTTGTTTAAAATTTATATTTTGAGTTGACGATTCAACTATTTTGTGGAAGATTCATCTTTTTTGAATGAAAATTTATCTTTTTAGATGAAAATTAAGCTATTTGATAAAAATGTAAACGCTTTTGTTCAAAAATAATTTTTGTTGTTGTTAATTATTCTCCATTTTATATGAGAATTAATTTTTTAACTGAAAATTCATCTATTTCATTTTTGGTGAAAATTTGTTTTTCTTAGCTGAAAATTAATGTACCTACTTAATCAAAGTTTCGACGTTTTTGGCAGAAAAGTAATATTTTTGCTTGAAAATGTATCTTCTTGAATGAAAATTGAAACATTGCAGTGAAAACTTTAACTATTTTATTGAAAATCATTTTCTTTTTGGTTGAAAATTAATTTTGTATCTAAAAAGTTAACTATTTCATTTTTGTTTGTAGCCTTATATTTTTTAGTGGCAAATTCAAAAATTCAAATTTATCTCTTTAGTTAAAAATTAAACTATTTTGTTAAAAAATTATCTTTTTTGGTTGAAAATTTATTTGTAAACATTAAATTTGACTATTCTAGTGATAGATTCATCATTTCAGTCAAAAATTATTTCCTTTTTTGGAAAATGTCACAACTTTTTTTCTCGAAATTTTCGTGTTTTTTTCGAAAATCCATGTTTTTGAACAGAAATAAAACTTTTTAGTGAAAAATAATTCTTCTTGGCTAAAAGTCGAACTAATTTGTTAAAAATTCATTTTCCTGTTCAAAGATTTTTGATTTTCGTCGAAAATGGTTCCGTTGATGATGTAAATATTTTGTTAAAAATTATGTATATTTGGTTTTTGTTAAAACTTAAGTTTTTTCACTGATAGTTCACCTATTCTATTTTTTGTTACAATTTATATTTTTAGTACATGATTCAACTATTCAATTGAAAGTGTAACTTTTTTAGTTCAGAATTTATGTATTTGGTCGAAGATTCATCTTTTATGGTTGAAAATGTATTTTTTTCAGTTAGAAAATTCGCCTATTTGTATGCAAATTCTTCCCTCTTAGTTGAAAATTCAAACACTTTCAACAAATAATTTTGTCGAAGTCATTTTTTTGGTTGAAGATTCTTCAGTTTTGTTTATTATACAATTGCTATTATACAATTAATATTTGTGCCTTTAATGTAATGTGCCTGTAAACGATTTTTTGGTCATCTTTTTTTTTTAGTGGTAACATGAAAAATTTCTGAGTATCCCGGTTTTTGGTGCAACCCAGCTGGTCACCCTAATAATTTTTTTCAATACGGGCGGGAAGCCCATGAAGGACTCCCCTGGCGCTCAAGCTATAATAAAGCCTATTGTGCCACTCACCCTAATAATAGTTTTAATTTTATTTTAAAATCATCATAACACATAATAATAATCGTAGATAAATTTGGCATCAAAATTGAATTTTATCTCTTTTAAAGTAATTTTTAGAATTTCGAACGTCATTTATATTTACTGTTATCATTGATGATAATAAAAGCATTTACATTTGAACTGCTAGAAGTTTATTTTTGACAGCGAACTTGGATGCAGCTCAGAATAAAATTGTCAAAGAAAGGAACTGAAACAAAATTGAAACTGTATTTATGTATCACTGTAGATCATTATCAAATTCGAAATTCCAATTAGAGTTTAAATAATGTGCAAAAAAAGTAACAAGAAATAAATAATTTTTTAAATAAATAATTTAGATTCTAGAGTAGGCAGTCGTTAAAGTAAAAGCATCAGTGGTGGTATGAAATAACTGTTATCAATTCACTTTCACACTAACTATAAGCTTCCTTTCTAGCTGGTTAAATGCTGGATTATCATTTGAACTATTTTTGTAATGGTAGCGGATACAGCACGCAGCGAAAAATGCTGCTAAACATAAACTAAAAAAAAAATTACTGGATCCAAGGAAATGCGTTTTTTTAGTTTATTTTCTCTGTAAAAAGATTTTATTACTTCACTTGAATAAATATTTTAAAGAAGCAGAAAAGGTTATGCCTTTGCACGATAGTTATAATAAACTATCTGTGAATTCGATCTCGAGTGTTTACACTTTGTTTGTATTTATAATTCTATGGTGCTGATTTCACGAGCACTTTGCTTCCTGTTAGCAAATGTATTTTATTCCTCATAGAGGAAGCATTAGTTATTTTTTCAATAATAGACAAACCAATGTCTTCATTTTGATCAATATGGAAAGAGGAATTTGCAAAAATACAAAATTGCAAAATAACACAAACAATTTTTTAAATACAAAGACAAAAAATCAAATTTTCTATTCGAAATTATAATTTTTCGGGCTGGAAAAGGGAAGAGAAAAGTTCTGTCTCACCCTATCCCGTTCTCATCTTTATGATTTCTTTTAAAAAATTGTTATAATTATTTAATATTAAAGATCAATCGATTCGTTTTGAATCAACACAACCTTTCTATTCTCGCATCAACTTTAAATTATGAGAATAAGGGAATTTTTACTATAAAAATCAATTTCAAAAATATGTAAATTACCATAACTTTCCCACTCTTTGATAAAATGTATTGATATCATAGGTCAATCGATTCGTCTTGAGTCAACACATCTTTTCTGTTTTTGCATCAGCTTTGAATTATATTGATGAAAAAAGTCTTGCTATGAAAGACCAATTTTTGAAATGTATAAATTACCATCACTTCCCTACTCGTCAATGAAAGGTATTAATATTATAGGTCAATCGATTCGTCTTGAATCAAGGAATCTTTTATATTCGTGCATCAACTTTGAATTATGTCGAAGAAAAAAG
>CAKNXH010001778.1:213368-269764 GCA_932178445.1 Andricus quercusramuli
TCCTCACTCTTCAATAAAATGTATTAATGTTATAGGTCAATCGATTCGTTTCGAATCAACATAAATTTTCTATCCTCGCATCAACTTTGAATTATGTCGAAGAAAAAAGTTTTACTATAAAAAAAACGTATTTCCAAATATTATGCATTACCATGGCTTTCTTACTTTTCAATATGATGTATTCATATTATAGGTGAATCGATTCATCTGAAATCAACACATCTTTTCCGTTTTTGCATCAACTTTGAATTATGTTAATGAAAATAGTTTCACTATAAAAAACCGATTTTCAATGTATGTGAATGACCATAAATTGCCTACTATTTGATAAAATGTATGAATATTATAGGTCAATCGATTCGTCATGAATCAAACAAATCATTTATATTCTTAGATCAACTTTGAATTATGTTGAAGAAAAAAATTTTACCATAAAAAACAGATTTCAAAAATATATAAAGTAACATAACTTTCCTACTCTTCAACAAAATTTGTGCAAATTATAGGTCAACCGATTTGTCTTGAAACAAGGAATCTTTTTCATTGTTTCATCAAATTTGAGTTATGTTGAAGAAAAAAGTTTTACTATAAAAAACAGATTTCAAAAATACATAAAGTACCATAACTTTCCTGCTCTTTGACAAAATGCATTCATATTCTAGGTCAATCGGTTCGTCTTAAACCAAGGAATATTTTATATTCTCGCATCAACTTTGAATTATGTTGCAGAAAAAAGTTTTTCTATAAAAAACCGTCTTTTCAAATATTATGACTTACTATAGCTTCTTTATTCTTCAATAAAATCTAATAATATCAGAAGTCAATCGATTCGTCTCGAACCAAGGAATCTTTTATATTCTTGCATCAATTTTAAATTATGTTGAAGAAGAAAGTTTTACTACAAAAAAACTGATTTTTAAAATGTATAAATTACCATCACTTCCCTACTATTTAATAACATGTATTAATATTATAGGTCAATCAGTGCGTCTCAAAACAAGGAATCTTTCATGTTCCTGCATCAACTTTGAATTATACTATTGAAAAAAGCTTTACTATAAAAAACAGAGTTTAAAAATATATAAATTACCATGACTTCCCTACTCTTCAATAAAATGTATTGATATTATAGGTCAATCGATTCGCCTCTAACGAAGAAATCTTTTATATTTTTGCATCGACTTTGAATTGTGTCGAAGAAAAAAGTTTTACTATAAAAAACCGATTTCAAAAATATATAAAGTACCGTAACTTTCCTACTCTCTAACAAATATATTCATAATATAGGTCAATAAATTTGTCTTGAACCAAGGACAAATGCATCATTGGGGCATCTGTCGACGGACAAATTCTTTCTTTTTTGATTTCAGACTTTTTAATTGGGATATTCATAATAAATTCAGCAACATAAATGATTAGTTGATAAATTTTATGACTTTCTAAAACAAATTCAACAAACAAATGCATTATTCGGGCATCTGTCAATGGAAAAGTTTTTTTTATGTTAGTCTTTTTAATTGGGAACTTAATGATAATTTAATTAACACTTCTACTTAGTTGATAAATTCTATTATGTTTCAAACAAATCTAATAAACGTATTCATTATTTTGGTATTTGTCAACGAAAAAGTTTTTTTTTCAAACTCAGTCCTTTCTGTTTAAGTTTCTCAGAATTTTTCCGTCGACAGATGCCCAATAATGCATTTTTAAAATTAAATTTGTTTGAGAAAATCATGAGATTATTCATCAAATCGTGAATTTTGCTGAAATGATCATAAAGTTCCTATTTTAAAAAATTGACATTGAAAAAAAAATAAATTTCTGCCAAAAAAATGCTCTTGTATAATAAATTTGTTTATAATATTAACAATAATAATCTTAAGAATAAATGTCTTTATCATCATATTCTTTTTATCCAAATTTTTTCGCAATAGAACTTAAATAAAACGTAAGACTATGGATAATCTTAGAAAACATTCATAAATAATTTGTTTATTTATAAAAAAATTGAAAGCCTAATTTAAAAAGCAGGCACAACAACTCTCTTTGAAATCCTATCAGCTTGTTTTCAATTTTTTTTTTGTCAAAATCGGTCAATATTTGTGGGCTGTACGTTATTTTGAAACGAAAAAGTCATTTTTTTTGCCACTGTTTAATTTAGTTTGAAATTTTTTTATTAAGGATGACATTGTTTCGAATATTTAGTACTATTTTACTTTTTTATTTGAAATGAGCAATTGTAAATCAAATATTGAAAACTAAACAATTTTAAACTGAACTATTTCAAACAGAAAGCCTTGAATCGTTAATATTTCAGAGAGTTAAACTTAAACTTTAAACGTTACAATTTTAATTATTCTTGTTGAACAAATTTTTAATAAATGTAAGTGTAAATATTGAATTCTGACGAATAGATTGAATTGAATGCACAATTGAACAATTATCCGTTCGGAAAGAATTTGAGTTAGCTTAAAAGATTTTTTTTCAAGATTTTGAACACAAAATTCATTAGCTTTTGAAACAATTCAAGAGGTTTTAAATGAATTCATAATTGGTATCGAAATTCCTAGATAAACTAACAATAATTTTGTCAAAGAAGAATCTGGATGATTTTAAGGTAGTTTTTTTTACATTTGCAGGATTTTTAAAGAATTTTAGGAAAAATTCGGGTTCCAAGATGATAATATTATTATCAAGTTTCTGGAGACTTATGATATTTATAATATTATTATATATTTTTATATAATATTTAATATTTGACAATAAAATATGTGATATTTCATTGTCACAAATAATTATCTGTACCATTTTTCATTGCAAATCTTCTTTGTTGAAATTTTATCTACTTGGTTGAAAGTTGAACTATTTAACTATTTTGGTAGAAAATTAATTAATTTAGTCAAAAATTTAAATTTTGTATTGAAATTATATTAAATGTTATATGAATTTTATTTGAATTTCGAATTTCGTTTAACTATATTATTGAATGCAAATCTAACTATTCAATTTTTAGTTGAAAATTTATCTTTTCAGTTGAAAATTCAACTACTTGGTTGAAAGTGGAACTACTTTATGAAAAATAATTTTTTGCTCTATTGTTTGTAAAGATTTCTTACGTTAAATAAAATAAAATAATGATACAGAATACAATTCGAACTTTATTTTGCAACATCAGAATAAGCAGTCCCGGTCCAAGGTAGAGAAATTAATAACTCATGCCTTGCACTACTGCGCATGCGATGCATAACGCGCTTCATTGGCTGCCGTTCGCGCGCTTATTTGAAATGTCGAAAAATGCTATTTTTCAAATTGATTAATTTTAATCAGAAATAATTATATTTTCACATGTCCAAGTGGTACGTGGATGGGTTTCAATATATTATAAGCATTAGGTTAGGAAATGAAATGAATATTTGGATAATGAGAAATATCATAATAAATTTAAATGAAAAATGAAAAATTAAAAGATTTTTCGGGTTTCAATCGTGTGTGAAACTATGAATGTTGTCGACGTTTCGTGAACATAGCAATTCACTTCTTCAGGGCTGACCTTTAACTGAAGTTTCAGGTTATGTTGTTCTTATATATGTATTCTCTACGATGCCTGTGATTGGCCAGAGCGCCCCATGGTGGGGCTGCTTGAACTTGATTGGCCAATAAAATCTCCTTTAAAAAGCCCGGGAGGATGGAAAGCCAATCCGATTTGGCTTTTCATCCTCCCGGGTTTCTAAGAAATATCATGTTATTTTATGTAATCTTTTTCTTTATTTTATAAAGCCTAATGCTCATATTATATTAAAAACCATCTACGTGCCACTTAAAGATGTTGAAAAAATTGTTTTTGATCAATCATAATAAATAAAAAAATGGTATTTATTAACATTTCAAAAATGCGCGCAAACGGCAACCAATGAAGCGCCTCATGCACCGCATGCGCAGTACTCTGAAATTCTTTGTGACTGGATAATGGCTGCCTAATGGAGTTTCCGCGATTTCTTGTGGAGTCAATTAATCAACTTTGCCGGTGGAGATGTTTATTTTCACCCGCTTTTGCCTCCATCTAAGGTTTCCATATATTCCATAAAGAATCGTTTGCTTGCTTGTTTTTTCCAACATCGCATAGATGTCACCATTGGACGTTGATAATACAATTTGTTCTTCGGCTGGCATGGGCTTACTGACCCTATTCATTGCTCTCAATTGAATTTCTGGTTTGTCGGGAGGAAAAGTGTATCTTCGAAGTTCGAATATCCGGTTTTCATTCTTGTGGGGAATAAGTCGAGTAAATCTAAGGTCTTTAAGATTAATTCTAAGCCTTGGAGAAAAATTCTGCATGACTGGAGGAGACTTGGACCTGACACGAGGAGATGGCTCGGCAGAAGAACTTTCTAGAGAATGCGGCCTAGTTTGAGGACGGGACCCTTCTGGAGAGTGATTCTTGTCAACAGAAAAAGTCCTTTCTGGAAAATTGAGTTCAGGAAAGTAAGAAGGTCTGTGATGAGGAACACCAGCAATAGGGGCGCCATCTGGCAAACACTCGAACTCTGAACTTAAGTCTGCAACAAGAAATAGTGGATAACATTTTTTAGAGCATGTAATCGTATTTGGGTATATCATGATTCGTCAATGTGGTTGTGATTGTTAATCTTGTTATTAACATATTTGTCAACTGTTGATGATTAGGATCGTAATTTTCTTTTAAATCTCTTAAATTACCAAATGAACGTATATTGGGTGTCTATTAATTTTACAAAAAATTATTTGAGACTCGCGACGCGTTTTCGAAAAATCTATTTTTTCATTTGTTTTAATGAATTTGAATGTTTATTCATTAATTTGACATGGACATGTATGCAAATTTAACATTTGCAGCACTGGCTTTTAATGAAAAATTAGTTATTCTCTTGAATTTTCTACTATCGAAAATTCAACTGCTGAAAATTGGAAAAAATTTAAAATTCGACTGCTGAAAAATCCATTTTCTTTGATTTTCAGCTGTTGAAAATTAGATAAAATTAAAAATTTTAAACTAGAAAAATTTAAGAAAAATGAAAGCTCAACTGTTAAAAATTCAATTTCCCTGAATTTTTGAAAAATTAAACAGTTAAGTTTTTGATTGTTTGAAATTGAAGAAAATTGAAAATTCAGCTGTTGGAAAGTCAAGCAAATTCAACTGCTTTCGGTTCATCATGGTTTATTTCTAGGTGGCGGGTTGCTCGTTCTCAGGCGCACAAATCCAGCATATTTTCGATTAATTACAACAACAAAAAACAAGACCATTTTCCAAAAAGGGCTCTAAGCGGGATTGTATTTTGCCCATTAGATTATGTGGTTAAAATATTGCATTAAAAAATTCATCCTTGTAGGAAAAAAGTTGTCATTTGTAATACATGAGCCTAAATTCAAGCCTGGGGAAGCACCTTAAGGGCATCTGATGAGTGGGTCACGTGACCAGATTCCCACCTAACCAGCACTTTTTTTATTTCCTAACTTATTTTAACACGCAGCGCCACATCGAGTTGAAAATTTGGGATACTAAATAAGAAGCACTACGAAAGGTGGGTCTCGTCCTGAATTTTCATAATTATGAAAACAGTTTTTTAAAAATTTTTTTTTGTTTATTTCATGATCATTAAAATTCAGGACCAGACCCACCTTTCCTAGTGCTTCTTATTTATTATACCAAATTTTCAACTCGATGTGGCTATCCATGTGAAAATAAGTTAGGAAATAAAAATAGTGTCGGTGAGGTAGGAATCCGGTCACGTGACTCACTCGTCACATGGCTGTAAGGGGTTATAGCTATTAATTTTGATGGAAATTCCAAGATTTTTCAGCTACTTCAAGAAAATTGTATTGCCAAAAAGCCAAATTTTCGGATCCTCGAAAATCGAAATTTTTGGAAAAATCGTCGCCTTTTTAGAAAAAAAATCAAAATTTCGCTAAACCCTTCGTTCGCGAAGTCCGTATAGGAATATACTAAAGAAATCTGGTTGGTTTTTTAATTTCAGATAAATTTAAATCGAATCAAAATTCCTTATTATAATGACGTTTCGGCCTCATCTGTGGGCCTTCATCAGAAAAAACATCTGTTATAAAAGTACAAATAATTAATAATAGTAAAAAATACATATAAAAAAAATGAATTAGATATATGAAACAAACCTTTTTGTATACTCATGGGGCAAAAAAATCGATTCACAAATTTTATTACAACTGATAACGCCAGCTATGTACCGATCCTCTTCGTAAAAGCTTGACGTGTTTTTTGATTGGTCCCACCGGAGTATTTAGCGGGAAAATGATAGCTTCAAATTTGAAAGGGCGCTAAATTTAAATCAGAGAAGAAGTCATAGTAAGGGAAAACATATTATTTGCATCAAACAGTGCCTTATTCAGGGTCGCTACAATATCCCAACTTATAAATTTTTCAAGGTATAAAACCAACCATACATCTAGAAGATTAATAATATTATTGGCAAATAAATTTTCTTCCTTAATATATTTGAAACACTTTTCAGTTGTGTTTTCGAGACAAAAAAATAAATGTTCAAAAGAAATGAATTTTTAACAAAAATGATGAATCTTAAACCAAAAATATGAATGTTTGATTTTGGTTTGACGATATACATTTTCATCTGAAAAAGATCAAATCTCATCCAAAATTGAAATAGTTAAAATGTTAGAAAAATAAATGTTCAACCAAAAAAAAAAAAACGAATGTCCAACATAATTGTTTCTTTTTAAATGCAAAAACATGATTTTTTAACGAAAAATAGAATTCAATTTTTAATACAAACAACCGATTTTCAGAAAAAAAATTTTTAAGAAAATAGTTCAATTTTACACCGAAAAGATGAATTTTCTACCAAAAAATATACAGTTTCAATAATATATATAAATATTCAAATAAAAAAGATAAATTTACAAACCAAGAATATAATAGTTTCATTCGCAGTTGGGAAAGTGAATTTTGGACAAAAAAACAAGTTATCAGCAAAATTAATTAATTTCCATCTGAAAATGTACATTTTAACGCAAAAATGGAACAGTTACGTCCTCAGTTAAGGAAATTAATTTTTAAACAAAAAAGAAACGAATTTTCAACCTAAGAAATTAATTTTTAATCACAATGATGAATTTTAAACAAAAAATAGGAATTTTGGACAAAATAGTGGAATTTCTAACTCAAAACATGAATTTTCCATCAACAACAAGAATGAATTTTCCACTAAATAGTTTGTTTTTTTCAACCAAATAAATCAATTCCTAACAAAAAAATAGAATAGTCAAATTTTCTACAAAACAGATAATTTTTTAACAACAAAAAATACATTTCTATCAAAGAGATGAATTTTCCACAAAAAATGGAATAGTTAAAGTGAATTTTTAACTAAAATGATGAATCTTCAACCTAAAAAAAAATCAATTTTTAACGAAATTCACGAATTTTCAACTGAAAAGATGAATTTTCTACCAAAGAGATGAATTTTCACCTGAAACAGATAAATTTTCAAACAAAAATAGAATAGTTGAATTTTCAGTACGAAAATTGATTTTCAATGAAATTAAAATAAATTTCCAACAAAGCACACAAATTTTCAACCAAATATTTGAATTTTTCAAGGGATTTTCAACCAAAAAGATGAATTATTCACCAGGAAGATTCTTACAAGACTCAAGTTTTCAATAAAATACAATAGAATGAAAAAAAAATAATTTTCAACCAAAAATATCAATTTTCAACCAATAAAATGAATTTTCTATCAAGATAAATAAATTCACAACAAAGTACACGAAATTTCAAACAAATATTTGCATTTTTAAAGGAATTTTCAACCAAAGAAACAAATTTCCAATGAAATAGTTTACTTTCCAACCAATCAGGATACATTCTAACAAGGTTTTCTAATTTTCAGCCAAATAATTAAATTATTATCAATCAGAAACATGCAATTCCAACCAAGAAGAATCATTTTCTTCCGAAAAAGACAAATTTTCAATCAAAATGATGAATCCGCAACCAAATAAGTAAATTTTTAACATATTGGCGAAAAATTTTGGTAGATAAAATGTTGTTGTAACGTGTATCGTTGTTCCAAAAAGATAATTTTTTTATTTTCAATGTGTTTTTGTAGCAAAAGCCTAAACTAAATTTGAATGTCTTCTTTATTTGAACAACTTTTGTCTATTTATCTTTTTTCGTTTCTTCCGTCGTTTTGAAAAAAAAATTTATTGGTAATGTTATTTCTCACGATTGAAACAAAAATTTCGCATCTTATCAAAAAATGATGAAGGAGAAAATTTCAGCTCTTTTCTGAGTGAGCAACTTTTGTCAATTAATTTTTTTCTTGTTTTATGTCGTTTGTTCGAAAATTCAATTAATTTTATTCTTCAATCAGTTTTTTACAAATGAAACAAAAACTGCGCGTCCCATCAAAAAGCGATTGATGAATAATTTGTAGATATTTTTTGATTGCACGATTTTTGTCAATTCATCTTTTTTTGTATTTTGTATAGTTTGACCGCAAAATGGAATTTTTGATATTTAATTTTTTTTTGTGCGAAGAAAATGTAAATTTTCGACTTACTAAAAGAATATACAATATCAAACCTTTAGCTTCTGAAACGAAAAATTCATAGCATTAAAAAATTCAAATAAAAAATTTTCATTTATTTTCTTCAAACTTAGAGTTTAACGTTCAGAGCAATGAAATTTTGGCAGATTGTCTGAAAATCGGAATTTATTGAATTCTCTGAAATCCTGGATTTCCCCAAATGGTCTAAAATCTCTCAAATTCTCTAAATTCAGTAACATCTTTGAATTTTTTGAATAACTGAAAATCTCTGAATTCCTTCTATTTTGAATTCTCAGAATTCCTGGAATATTTTTAATTCCTTGCAATTTCTTAATGCGTCAAAAACTCTGAATTCCCTATATTCTCTGAATTCCTTGAATTTTCTGAAATAATTGAATTTATTGAAAACTTTGAATCCTCTACAGTCCCAGAAATCCTTGAAAATTCGGAATTGTCTAAATTTCCTTGAATTCTCTGAATCCCCTTAATTCTGAATGCTCCCAAATCAATTGAATTCCCTGTAATCCTTGAACATCCTGGATTCCTTGAATATGCAGAATTCTCGGAATTCTTTGAAATCCTGTGACATTATGAATTCCCTGAATTCCTTGAATATTCTCAGTTCCTGAAATTCTTCAAATTCTCCAAATCCCCTGAATTGCATCAAATCTTCTAAATTCTCGGAATTCATAGAATTTCGAGAATTCCTTCAATTCTTGTAAGTTGCTCTGAATTCTTGGAATTTATTATTTTGAAGTCTTTAAAATTCCAAGAGTTCTGAAAATGTAAGAAATTCCACGAATTCAAGGGATTCGGATAATTGAGACCATTCAGATGAATTCAGATATATCTGGTAATTCGGAAGAATTTAGTTGATTTCCAGGAAGTTAAAAGAATGAAAAATTATTAAGAAATGTATATTTTTAAGGTAGCTTTTTCAATTCTCCAAGACACTTGTTTGAAAAATAAAACCATGCCCCTCAAATTATTATTGAATTTTGGAAACAAATTCATTGTGTAAAAAAATACAAAATAGTTTTTTAATTACAGGACAATATCAATTGTTAAATATAAAATCAACTGAATAAAATTTAATTAATTTCACCAAAATTCAATCCAAATATAAAATGAATAACTGAAATGTATATTAACTGAATATATACTTTTTAATTACTATAAGGTAATTAAACATTGACGACATGCACCAAAAACATTATTTCGAAAGATTTAGCGGAATAGGTTGAAAAAAATTAGGTATTTTTATGATTCCTTTATAATTTATAGATGTAACGTGCGCCGAAAAAAGGGGGCTTACTCTGGAAAGCGAGATTTTTCAGGACGAGCGGTCGAAGTCGACCCGATAGACGCGACTTTTAGGAGAGAGGGAAGACCACGAAATCTTCCCTCTTCGCTTGCCACTACATTCTCACGCATCTAGCGGCGCTGCTAACGGATGGGGTATAGATGAGACGCGGAGATGTAGTGGTGAGTGGTGGGAGGTGTTTCACGGGATCTCAAGCTCTCGAGCGAAAGCACGATTTCTCGGGTACCTATCAACTCAATTATTAGCAATAATAACGCTCGGAAATTTTTTTCGACGGTTTCATTAAAAAGAGCAACTCACAAACTATCGAAAGGTGTAAAAACCTCGATTTCGATTTTTTCAGAGTAAGCCCCCTTTCTTCGGCGCACGTCACAGATATATTTTTAGTACAATGTTCCTGGAGGGCTTGTGTGGAGAGAGCGTCAGCTGTGACGAGATGGTAGCTTGACTACTGCGGTGATTGCAGCGGTGGAGGAGAGGAGAGAGGGAAAGAGAAGTCCCAGCGGGCAGGAAGAGTGAGAGTGTGCAGAGAGACAGTGTTGTTAGCAACAGCCGAACAGCGAGATGAGTGGTGACGGAGAGAAAAGGAGAAAGAAGATGGAGGCTTGGTGGGAGGTAATAAAAGTGGAATGGGAGAAAGAGAGGGAACGAGCGAACCTTGAAAACAAGAGAGAAAAGGATATGTTACCAGAGGAGATGACGAAGATGCGTATAAGCATCCAGAAGCTCAATGTGAAGATCGAAGGAGTTATGGAAAAGACGAAATTAGCGAAGCCAAGGAAAGAGGAAGAGCAGTCTACAAGGAGATGAAAGATGCGAGTTGCCAGACGTAGGAAAATGAGAGCACCTGGAAGAATCCGCCAAGGGCTTTGACAACTGAAGAGTGGGTTGCGGAGAAGGAGGACAGAGCGGCTAGAAGGAGAAACTTGAAGGTGCTGGGGATCAGCGAAGACGACTACGAGGTAGTGAGCGTAGTGGGGAGCCTAGCGGCACAAACACAGAGGGTGGCGAAAGTTGATCAGTCATGGAAGATTGATGTTGGTTTAATGCTCAAGCTGAACTCGATGGAAAACAAAACGGAGCTACTGGAAGCTAGGGGTAAGCTCGAGAACTCTGGTATTTGGATTGAGGGAGATTGGACGGCGAGAGAGGAGTAGGTGGAAGATTGGCTCCGAAGAGAGAAGGAGAGGCTGGAACGAGCAGGCGCCGCGGTGAAGATAAAATATATGAAAGCGAAAGTAGGGGAGACAATATGGAAATAGAACGAGAAGGAAGGCAGAATGAAGGTGATTCGGCTACAGGAGAAAGAAGAGGACCACTAGGAAATGAAGAGAAGGAAGAAGCAGAGAAAGTTGATAAAGTTTAAGTGAGAAGCAGAGCAAGGTGGATGGTGGTTATTGTGAGAGTATGTGTGGAATGGGAGTGGATCGAAGTGTGGGGTAGGATGTGATGTGCATCTGGGAACGAAAAGCGGTAAGGAAGGAAAAATGTTTGTTTTTTGTTAGATTAGAAGGAGGGAGTTTTTTGCTACTGCTAGATGTGAGAGGTAAAGAGAAGAGAGCGAAGAAAGGGAAAGGAGGTAGAGACAATAAGATGATTTTTGGAAGTTGTAATTGGACAATATGATAGTTAGGGTAAAGGGAGTTTATGTGACGGTAACATAGGAAAGAGGATGAAGTAGTGTAGAAGAGGTAGGGCTTCCGTTTCCGCAGGTCGAGTTAGGTTAATAAGTTTGTGAGGAGAAGCTTTGTAATGGTTTTTTGAAGACTCTTAAACCCGTAAAAGGGAGAGAGTATAATAAATATACATACATACATACATACATACATACATAGTTCAAAGTTCCTCTCTTTGGATGCAAATTTAACTATTTTGTTTAATATAATTCAATTAAATTCTTCTTTATTGTCTCCAAGCAGCTAAATTTAGCTAAATACAGGTTGTTTCTCATTCTATTCTATTATCAAAAATAAATAGTATCTTATTTCGACTTGATAATTAGGTTAGTTGGAATATGTTCATCGTGACATTTGGTCGTACCGACTTTGATTTAATTAATTACTTCAAACTGAGTCACCCAAAATTGTTAACATGCAATATGCGAGATGCGAAAAAATGCTGAAACGGAGAAATATTCACCTCAAAAAGCTCTACAAATGAGTCAACATTATTTTTTGACAAGACGAATATGTAAAGAAAGGTAAAACGGAAAATTCTTCAATTATCCAAAAAAAGTTTGCAAACATTTCTTACGGGAAACTAAGATAAAATAATAGAAATAATCCGAGGCACAAAAATAAATAATGCAAGCCGAAGAAGCATTAACAAGAAGAAATTCAAAATCATATACTTACAGTTTTCAATATTTTGACTTTTAGGTGTAAAATTTGCATGGATAAATATAGGGCAAGTGTAAAGAGAATAAGAGTATATAAAGTGTACAAGAAGTATGGCGCGCATATTTTTTTTAATCGAATTGATTGTTTTAGGAATTGAGGATTACAGACGTTCTACTTTAAAACTCTTTGCAATTGTGTCACGGGTGCCTAAAGGAGTTTCCGCTCTTTCTTCTAGGGTCATTACAGCAACGGCGCCGGTGTACATGTTTATTTTCGCCCGCTTTTGCGCCCTGTTAAAAGGTGTATATATTCCACGAAGAATCGTTTGCTTCTTTGCTTTTTCCAATATTGCATATACGTCACCATTGGACGCTGATAATACAATTTTTTCTTCAGTTGGCATGGGATTAGGCACATTATTCAATTTTCTCAATTGAATTGCTGGATTATCGGGAGGAAAAGTGTATCTTCGAAGTTCGAACATCCGGTTTGGATTTTTGTAGGGAATGAGATGAACACGTCTTAGTTCTTCAGGATTGAATCCAAATACCATAGAAAAAGGCGTCCAGGGAGGACGTGACCTCGACCTGGCACGAAGAGCTTGCTCCGGCCCGATAGGAGAATAATGTGTGGCAAGAGGAATAGTCCTTTCTGGCAAATTACGTCTGGCAAGAGGAAGAGTCCTTTCTGGAGAAAGTGGTCTGGCAAGAGAAACAGTCCGTTCTGGAGAATAAGGTCTGGCAAGAGGAAGAATGCTTTCTGCAGAATGTGATCCTCCAAGAGGTAGAGTACTTTCTGGAGAATAACGTCTGGCAAGAGGAAAATTCATTTGTGGAGAATGACGCGTGGCAAGAGAAAGATTCGTTTCTGGAGAATAACGTCTGGCAAGAGGAAAATTAGTTCGTGGAGAATGACGTGTGGCAAGAGGAACAGTCGTTTCTGGAAAATAACTTCTGACAGGAGGAACAGTCCCTTCAGGCAAATGACGTCTGGCAGGAGAAAGAGTCCTTTCCGGAGAATTCAGTTCAGGAAAAGAAGAAGGTCCGCAGCCAGAAACAGCAGGAATAGGGTCGCCGCTAGACAAATACTCATACTGTGTACTTAAGTCTGCAACAAGAAATAGGGTATAACATTTTTTTTCTGCTTAAAATAATAAGACAATAATAAATATATAATAATAAGACAATAACAAAATAATAAGACAAAAGCGAGGACAAAGATTCTCATACAGAGGCGGAAGGAAATTTCTTTAATTTGTCTCATGATCGAAATAATTCCATTGTGTGTCAAGTAAGGTATAAATGGATTTTCATTATTTCCAAAGATATGAAGGTATTTTAGAGGTTTTAAGCGTCAAAGACTTTAATGGATTTGAACATGTTTTTGACGGTTTGTTGCGAGATGTTTATTTATGCATAAATATGAGTGGTTGGAAATAAAGCGTTCCTTTGTAGCTTGTCTATTTTTAACAATAATTTTTTCAATACTTTTGTACTGAATGTCCTATAATATTTTTTTGTAAGGGTGCGATATGCAAGAGATCAATTATTTGAATGCGCTTTCTGAAGGTTTTACGATTCTTTTTTTATTCTACAAAAATATCTTATGAAGCATACTTAAGAAAGTAAGAGAGCCTACAAAAATTATGCTCAATAATTAAGAAATAAAATTCTGGTAAGGTATATTTTTCCGAAAAATTTACTTCCAAATATTGGAAAAAAGATTTCATGCCTATCGAATATTTTCTAGTTTATGAGATGATTAATATTTCTAAGCTGTTTATTAATTACACTTCTGTTGTCAATTTTTATTTGTAGCAGAGTTACCTTGGTGATTCGCAGGTTCACTTTTTCTCCCAAAATTTGTAAGGAAGTCTCTTTCTTTGGTTGGCATACCTGATGATATCTCTGAGAAAAGACAAAAAATATTTAGGAATTTGAAATGTTAAAAATTGGATGTAAATTGTACTCAAATATCAACATTAATTGTAAAATCAAAGTTTGCAAAGTAACAGGGAGTTCCGCTATGACAAAAAAATTATTATTTTTCTTTAGGCTGCAAATTCTTACTATCATTCAACAATAAAATATTGATTTGAACAAATTTTAATACATTGTTTAAACTTTCCTCTAAAGTGATGCATACAATTCTGATATTCGGAACCATGTATGAGTTTTGGCTCGAAAAAGCGCTTAAAACTAGTTTCATTTTTGAGAAATCATAAAAAGAGAGAATTGATAATGTATTGAATTAATATTGTACTACGTATGCCTTGAACAATGTCTAACCATTTTTGACATATTTTTGACCCATGCTTGAGCAAGGCAACTTTTTATCACGAATCCTAAGAGATATGTAAATTTTTTCATTTTATTTAATTGGAAACTTGTAATTAGGAAATGTTTCGTAAACAAACGCGACTGTGTGACATTTGCAACTTTATTTACATAATGATAGAATGGTATTGTGAAACTTGTAAATCGGTTTCGTCACGCCCATAAATATCACTTATTTACAAGTGATTACTATAATGTGAAACGAAATACATTGACAAAATTTAATCTACATTGCCCTACTTCTAAATTATAAACAAAATTCAGAATCTTTTTTTCAAGAGTAAAATGTGACGCGGAATTTACAAGGTGTTCATGTTTAATGTTGATTTAAATACCGTGAAAATCCTGGATTTTTCTGGTTTTCCTCCCTAAAAGATATTTTTCCTTCAAAATATATAATACTTCCAAACTTTCAAGTTTTCAAAAGAAAGATTACATATTTCGGCTTCAAAACTTGAAAAGACAAAGAGTGATACAAAATTTAATCTTCTGGGGTATAATATTTTAATTAAAAAACTATTAAAATACTGATTTAATTATTGTACATAAGTAGCGAAAAAATGTTATCAATAGTAATAATATTATTGTAGAGTTTACATAGTATTTTAAATTCATTAACGTATAATAGGTCTTCCAAGATATTCTTTACAAAATAATAATAATAATTTATTCTTTACATACCTATAGAATTAAGAATAACATCCAAGATTAGGGCCAGAGTATAAAAGTTCCTCATTTTTTCAAAAGGTATGAAAAATTGATAATAGAAGACTTTTGAGAGCAGTGTAACTAATGACTATTCTGTTGTTTCTTATATATATGCTTTCCTGATATGATTGTGTTGTTCCCCTTATTGAGCATAAATCGCGTAGATTAATAATTTTCGGGCTTCGTGATGTGGAAATTTGTCATGATCATCACATCAAGGAGTGTGTACATATTCATGTTATTCTACCTTGAGAAGCTCCGAGACTTTAATCATGTGTAAATATCAAATCATAGGTTTATTATTTCTAGAAACAGAAACTTTCCCCGAGTGATTACGATTGAGAAGTTTTTAAAATATACTTTAGTGATTTTCAATGAAGAGTGCATTTAGGTGTTTTTTCCGACCCTTTCCCCCCCAATATTATTATTGAGACTACAATTGAAAATTTTTTCGGTAGAAAATTTACAAAAAAATTACAAAATTTGGTGCATTGTGGTATTATATTTATTTGATTGTTCCAGATATTTCTTAAAGTTATAGAATCAGGAAATATTCAACAATTTTTTGCTTTTTCGAATGATTTTCTGATTTCTATAACGTTTTTTTTTATTTCGGGTTGTTTTTATGGGATTTGAGAAGTTCCTTGTCACCGCGATCCTACGGGGGATTACGAATGAGAATTATCCAGCATGGAAAACCAACCAAAAAGTACAATTTTTGGTGCTTTGTGGTTGTTGCTAGAAAATTTTTGTTTGTTTTCAATAATGAGTGGTTTTCGAGGACTTTGTTAAATTTGTAATCTTCATGAGCATTTCCGGGATTATTGAAGTGATTTTGACCGAGATTATGGATGAGATAACGAATGAGAATTTTAATGCCGTCGTATATCTTCACCTCCTAATAATTTCTCAAAAATAGTCTTTTGAAGCGTCTGCTACCCCGTCTGTATCATATAGCTTTTCACCTTTGCTGTTTCTCATGCTGACAAACTCTGTACTTTCACTTTCCTTCATCAGTTCAAATAATAGTTTCATGCTTTCTTCAAAGTCGTTTTGTATTTTCTTCTCTTCTTCTGTTCTGATTTTATTTTTACTTTTCTTGACTACTCGTTTACCTTTCCTCTTTTTTTTCTGTAATCATTTTCAAGTCTGTTTCTCTCCTCATCGTCAAGATCTGTGATGTTTAACGTTCTCTCGTACGCTTCTTCCCTTTCTTCTCTAACCGCCTCAATTTCATCATTCCACCATGCGTCACCAGATTTTTTTCCTACAACCGCCGTACCATATACTTCGGCACCACATACCACAGCAAAGTCCACGCGCCTTCTATATCTTCATTGTTTAATAATTTCTTCCAAACTGTCTCATCTGTACGATTGTTTAACCTATTTTAAAAATCAAAGTCAATTCAACTGCGGTTATTTCCTTTACACCAGGTGTACGTGTGGATCATTTTATGTCCAAGCCAAGTATTTGTCATAAATAGGCCTTCTTCTAAGCATAAGGTAACTAATTTCCCCCGTTATAATTTCTTCTTGTTAGACCCCAAACTAGCCTAGCACCCTTTCTGTATCTATATCCTGACGTTGGACGCCGACCCATCCGTTCACATCTCCTTGCAGAATTATTCTTTCACTTTGATCGCAAGTACTTACTGTGCCATTTAAAGTGTCCCAGAAAGCGTCTTTGACTTCTTTCGGATCGCTATCATCTGGGGCGTAGCACGCTATGATAAATAATTTTTTGATTCCTACCTTCATTCCAGGCCACAGCAATCTGGGAGATACAAAATCATGATCTTTGAGATGCTGTCTTTGCTTCTCCATTTATAAATTAAACCGACCCCCTGACTATCATGTGATTCACCACCTACTCCTAACCATAGTTGAAAACCGCCTTTCAACACTTCATTTCCTATGCTTCTGCAACATGCAGAGGACTCGCCAAAAAAATGTCTTTCAGTCGCATTCGTGCTCGCGTGTGTGCTCCAAAAGGCGCGCCCGCCGGAAGGTTAAGATCATTCACTTCTCTAGCGTTCCAAACACCCAGTCTCAATTCATCGCCCGAAAATCGACCTTTACGTTTATCGTGTGTACGCATGTCGTCAATCAAAGTTTCAGTCCATTCCGAGGCTACTCTATTGTTTGTATTATTCATGTTATAAGCAAGATTTTCAAGTTTCTCGTGTGCTCTACGGTTATACACGTCCTGGCCAGGGAAGAGCCCTGAAGAAAGGATTAATTTTTGTACTTCAATATACTTTCGAACATGCTTTAGAACTTTAGAACCTCTTTAATAAATATTACATACGTAACTCTTATTCCCTCAATGATCATGAATTATTTCAATTTTTTTTTATGCTATGCATGGCAAATTATTTTGTATGGTGCAATTTTTTATTTGAACTTCTTACGATCTCATTCGTATTCCCCAGTCAGTTCAAATCCGTCGCCCGAACCCAATCCAAGGTGGAAGGGTAGTCGGGTCTATGGATCCTCAAGGTAGAGTTGAGACGACTTTCCCCCTCCACTGAGCTATAACACAACCGGAATCGGAAGTTGACTTGGAAGCGCCTAAAATTTAAACTGTTGATACATTTCGTGAAGGTAAATTTTATTAAAAAAACTTCGTGGTTTTGTATAATAATGACATTGAATTTTGATATATTTTATTATCAGTTGCCATGTTCGTGTGTTTACCATTTTGCGATATAATAAAATTGCGTGCTGAAGTTATGTGTTATGCGGGTTCTTGATTGAGGTTATGTTAACCGAATTTCTTCAAATGTTCACTGTGGATGTATATCGTGCAAACAAAGATAAATAGTCGTCTTTATTAAAGAAAAAATGGTTGTTGTTGCATTTTATACTGCAAAAGCAAGAATGTTTGTGGAAAAGGATTGCACTCGAAGGCTTTTCCAAAGGATCCACAGCTTCGAAAATTATGGTTGCAAAATATCAATCGTAAAGATTGGACACCAAGTCCAAATTTACGTGTTTGTGAGGTAAAGTTCATGATTATAATTATATTGCATGCATTGAAGTATATTAATTGGAAGAAAAATTTCATGTGCAGTAATTGCGGGAACATTTTCCACCTGAGATGTTCGATACATGGAATAATTAAAGGAGAATTGAGGATGACGCTGTACCAATGATATTTCCTTCTCCGCCAGTGAAGAAAAGATTTGCACAGCCACACAAAAAAATCGTTTTTCGGGTCTGGAGGTCAGACCATGTTGACTATATGTTTTTTGGGTCGCTGAATCCGAACCCGAGGTCCAAAAAACCCCAGCACCTCAGGGTTCTGACATAACCTCATAATACCTCATAAAATTTTAATTTTTCTAGCCAGGGGGCCAGACCATGTTTATTATATGTTTTTGGTGTCGCTAAATCCGAATCGGAGATCCCAAAAACCCCAGCAGGTCAAGGTTTTGACAGAACCTCAAAAATCCTCATAGAACTTTTTTTCCGAGTTCGGGGGTCAGACCATGTTTACTATATGTTTTTGAGGTCGCTGGATCCAAATCCATGGTCTAAAGAACTCCAGCACGTCCGGGTTTTGATTTTAAAAGAAACAGAGAAATGTCCTCTTGTAGCAAAAGGATTCGGATTCAGCAACCCCAAAAACATAATAAACATGGTCTGACCCCCGGAATTGAGAAAATGAAATTTTATGAGGTTTTATGAGGTATAACTTATAGACGGTTGTAGATAAATTGATGACATTTGGAAAGCTTATTTTCAACACAAATATCTCGAAACAGACGCCAAAATTTTTCAAAATCACATTACATTTTGTTTCAGCACGTTTACAAATATTTTAAAAACGGTTTTTTTTTAGTAAAACTTTTTGATCTTATATAATTCAGAATTTATGAATATAAAAGATGTTTTTATTTTAGCCAGATCGAATGACTTATAATATGAATATTAAAATTAAATATTAAACGTCAATTAACATAATTATATATTTTTTAGGTTGATATACCTGGTCATTTCCAAAGTGTATCATTTTCCCATGATACGTCACAATCATCAAGTGATGCACAAACCGAAAACCCATTGTTTTTGGAAGAGGTAATAGAAGAGAAAATGTCCTTCAATCAAGTGGATGCTGAGAAGATAAAAAATGTATTTTACAAGCAACAGCAGACAATCAATGCTCTGAAGAAAAGACTGCAGGTTGTTATGAACGAGAAGAAAAAGCTGGAGAGAAATCAGCATAATGAGTACAAAGCACGATTGGCTTCTTTATTCACACAGGATTAAATAGAAAATCTATTTAGAAAACAAAGATCCGAAAATAAGCAAGGGCCATCAACAAGCTGGTCAAATACTACGATTAAGAAGGCTTTACGTTTAAAATTTACATGTGGTAATTCAGGATACGATGAGTTATTGGAACAAGGCTTTCCTTTGCCATCACGCAGAACTCTAAGCAGAAGAATTGAATACATAAAGTTCAAGCCCGGAATTTCCGATGAAATGTTCGAATTCTTGATAATAAAGTAGCACACTTTCAGATTGATGTGGATAGAGAGTGTTTCGTGGGTTTCGATGAGGTTGCCTTTGAGGGAGGTAGAATGTTTGACCCACAAACTAAGGAATATGTAGGTGATGTCACTCGTCCTCCTAAGAGTAATGATACCGTAAAGCATGCGTTAGTATATGTACTAAGGGGCACTGGTTTGCATTGGAAGCAAGTAGTGGGTTATGAGTTTACTGGTGGTGGCTTTGATGGAGCTTTACTGAAACCCATCATTTTACAGATCATCTCTAATGCTGAAAAAATCGGATTTTGATTCAACAGCCTTACCTGCTACATGAGCCCATGCAACCAAGCTTGTTGGAATGTATTTGATGTCACAGCTAGCAGAAAGGCCGGAGTTCTAAATTCAATCCCACATCCTCATCCTCGCAGCGATCCCGATCGACGATTGCATTTTTTTGCTGACGTGCCTCATTTGTTGAAAAAACATGTTTGCTAGCATTGTAAATAACGGTAGGATATTTATACCAGAATATATTCAAGAAACTTATAATTTACCAACAAATGTTGTTGATCCTAATCATTCAGTAGAAATGTTGAATCTACAGGAAGATTTAGTTTTTTTTATTGACGCCAAATCTTAAAGTAGAGGACGTTATTCTATCAAAAAACAGAACTTTTCAAAAGTTAAAGGTAAATAGGGCCAAACAGATTTCAAGTTCGAAAGTAAGCGCTTCCCTTTTTTTCATCGGACCAATATATCAAGCCAGAATATGTAACAACCGCATGGTTTGTTGGCAATATAGCCAAATGGTTTCGCTTCATGACATCCAAAAATTCACAAAGTGCAATCCGAAAATTTCAGCTTAAAAAATATGATATATCTACAATGTCAGCGATTCAACTCAGCACTTACTTATTAGAAAAGAGAGGTTCTAAATTCGTTCTCACCTCTACAATCACTAAATACTGTATTCAAAATTTGTTTAGTGCCATTAGATCGAAACACGTAATGCTGAATAAAACAATAAACCGATTCGCTGTAGTAATTACGAATACGATGATAGTGAACACCTTACTGAATTTCTTGAAGTACAAAAACTAGAAAATGTATCAATATAATTCAAATAATTTGCCCACAAAGCCATCTGTTGAATAAATGGACACACAGAGTAATGGAAATAGTAGTTTATTGGAAATCAAAGGATGGTTACATCCTACGCGGACGAGCGATCATCGCGAAGTGAAGAGGGGTTGCGTATGGCTCCCTCTTAGGCCCGAGTCACAGCATTACGCTAGTGCTCAAATTACAGTAGTGACACTTGTGAATTCTATATTTCCAGCACCATCATCAAAATTTGATGTAATGCCTGTAGCTGTTGAAGCGTTGAATATTTTGGAAGAAAATGGTTCATATCGCGCGGCTGGATAATTAATTGCAAGTATTCAAAAGAAAATGGTTACTTGTGAATCTTGCATTGCATCCGTTGGTTCTAAGGATGCTGTTCATTTGCCTTATGTCAAATTTGTAGCTTACTAAGAGTTCAAAGAAAACACGCTTTTTTATGTGAATGAGGCGACGTTTAATACGTTCAAAGGAATGGAAAATATTTTCCGATCGTGGCATCCTGCAATTCGAAAGTGTGAGAAAGTAAATTTGTATGATTGTTTCTAACCTCGGTTTCAAACAGTTCCTACGTCTCACATTTTACCACCTCACGAATTGACAGACAAAATTTTATGCAGTTTTTCAATTTTTCGACTGCGAATAACTAATCAAGCTAAAGCAAAAGAGAAAGGTAAGGTGTACGACAGCAAAAGCATGGCCATGTAAACAACTTTCCAATAATAGGATTTATTGATCGATAATTATATTTTTATACTGATTTTTATATAAATTATGTTTACAAATTCTATGAACATATCCGTTCCCCGAGATTACTTGCTAACTAATTTACTCGTATTTTCCAAACGTAAAAATGTCATGGTAAATATATTATAATATTTCACTTGAAACTTATTTTCGATTTTTTGAAAGAATATTCACTTTCCCTGCACTTTACATATTTACATATTTGATCATTTTTAAATCAAGATACATTTTTTTCCAACCAAGGTATGTATCTTTTATTTAAGCAATATTACTTTCAGTTAATCGTAAAAAGCATGTGTTCAAAAGTAAGTATTATTCACTTAACATTAAGTAATATTTCGGCCAACCTTTTTCCGCTGATTTTCTATTAAGCCAATGATGAAATTGAAAATTTTGATTTGAATATCGTGCGTATTTTAGAATTTCCGATTCAGGTTGTGTTACACCAATCAAAATCGAAGTAGAGTTGTCTCAACTCTACCTTGAGGATCTCTAGTCAGGTCTAACTAGGGAGCCGTCTGATTGGTTGACTTTTTTTACTTGCGCGTGGCGGGACCATAGTTTGTTAGATCATGGTTCCGAGAGACGCTCGCCACGATTTCACTAAAATTCGGGCTTTGAGCCGAGCGTGTCTCAACTTTTGAATGTCGAAGGGATCCCAGAAGGTCTTACTGAAAACACTTTTTTACAAACCATCTGCGGTTACAAAATTACCACACCGCGTACGCACCCGATGCCGAGGCTGAGAACATTACGTTACATAGATAAGTAAAACCACCTACCTCGTAGTCATTCCGCCAGTTCCCGCTTTGCTTTCGTAGTCTATCGGGTCTTTTTATAATCTTTACCGGTTCGATCGGTCCTCCGAATTAATCAGTTGTCGTTTATCAATTTTTCGGTCGTCCCGGAACCCATTGAGCCAAGAGTATAAGAGACAGGTTTTCCATCTGCTCGGTCTTCCTCCCGTTCCTTTCTTGTGGGTGCACTTCGTTCTCCTTTCACGGCCGCTGGTTGGTTCGCCTCATGGTCTCGCGCGAATCATCGTTGGCCGCCAGATCGCTGCTTATGAAATGGCCGTCTTCTGGTTGTTCCCAGCATGGCCGCCTTCCGGCCGCTTATAACTTAGCCGCCTTCTGGTTACACCAACATGGCCGCCTTCAGGTTACATCAACATGGCCGCCTTCCGGCTGCTTATAACATGACTGCCTGTTGAACTAGTGATCGATTCGTGCTGCCCCTCGTGGTCCGTAGTGGAATCTCGTTTCGGTGACGATTGCGTCCGGCCTGTGGGTAGTGTGATTCATCTTTGGCGCTGGTACGTAATAGCTGCCACCCAGTTACCGTTTGCTGGTTACTATGGCAACGGGCGCAGCGCGAACTCTCCTGACGTGCGTGGAACTGATGCGTCGTGTCGGTTGCGTCCCATCCTCTCGTTCTGTTTCTTTGGTAAGTGGTGCGTGATGGCCGAAACCTAGCTGCTGATTGCTGGTTACCATGGCAACGGGTGGAGCGCAAACTCTCGTGACATTCGTGGGACTGTGGTGTGGTGTCGGTTGCGTTCCCTTCTGTCGTCCTTCTTCTTTGTCTACTGGTAGGCTTTTGATGATCTGTGTCGACTGCTCAATGCTTTCGAGCTGTCAGATTTATGTTCAGCCTCGACACCGACCCCACACGAATTTAGTCGATCCTACTATTATTAATGGGTACAAGAAAAAAACAATGAACGAGTGACTTAACCTAGTCGCTATCCTAGTCTCAGATCTTGGCTAGGCGGTAAGTTTACTTTTAATCAGTTCATACAAGCCGTCCTTTCTTCTCCTTCGGAGGTTAGGTACGGTTTCGGCGAAACCCCGGAAAATAGTTTTACATTTTTCCGAGTTTTCTAAAAACTTCGTTTCAATGCATAAGATAATACATCTTCTTAATCTATTTTTAATCAAGAATATAGTAATTTACACGCTACTGGAAAGCATCCTGAGAATCAAAAAAAAGAAAACAACCCTAATTGATCTTCCATTCCTAAAATATTATTCATTCAATTAGGCTTATGAACATACTAATGTCAGTATTTTGTGCAAACTGCGCGCATGCTGAAAAATATTCACCATGCTAAAATGTGCGTTTCTACTTTTATTTAGAATGTAGGAAAAAGGTTTGAAATGTGTGCCTTAAGATTTGTTTTGGAACTTTTTTTTGAAAAAATGACACTTTCCGTGGAAATGCCCATATGTGAAAAGAGGTAAAAAGGGAAACTCGTGGATTGTCTGAAAAAAAGAACATATACTTTTTTCAAGAGTAACTAAAATAAAATAATGATGGAGAAAGAAATTCGTACTTTATTTTTCAATATTTGAATAAGCAGTCCCGGTCCGGAGTACAGAATTTAATAACACAAGCCGAAGAATCTTTAACAAAAACGAATTCGGAATAATATACTTAAAGTTGTCAATATTTTGAACTTCAAGATTAAAAGTTGTAAGCATAAACATAAGAAAAACAGAAAAACCTAACTTGAAGTACCGCGCGCATATTTTTAAAAATGAACTAATTGTGCGAAGAATTGTGGTTTACACACGGTCCACTCTAAAATTTCTTGCGATTGAATCATGGGTGCCTAATGGAGTTGCCACCCTTTCTTGTGGGGTCAATACATCGACCGCGCCGGTGTACATGTTTATTTTTGCCCGCTTTTGAGACCTCCCAAAAAGTGCATATATTCCACGAAGAGTTGTGTGCCTGTTGTTTTTTTCCAGTAGTGCATAGACGTCACCACTCAGCGTTGACAATACAATTTGTTCTTCAGTAGGCACGGTCCTAGCGACACCATTTATTTTTCTCATTTGAATTGCTGGATTATCAGAAGGAAAAGTATATCTTCGAAGTTCGAATAACCAGCTTGGATTCTTGTAGGGAATAAGTCGAATAAGTTTTAGTTTTTCAAGATCAAATTCAAATACTTTAGAGAAAGGTTGGAAGAGTGGAGGGGACGTGGACCTGGCACGAACATGTCGCCCGGCCCCAGCAGAAATATGTCTGGCAAGAGGAACAGTGCTTTCTGGAGCATGACGTCTGACAGGAGGAAGAGTCCCTTCTGGAGATTTTCTGTCAGGAAAATTAGGAGGTCTGCAACGAGGAACATCAGGAATAGTGTCACCGTTATGCAGACACTCGGACTTTGCATTTAACTCTGCAACAAGAAAAAGGGTATAATATTTTTTTGAAGCACAAAATCGCATTTTCGTATTGTCAGTATTTTGGTATATTGTGAATGTGATTGTAATTTGATAATGGCGACGCATTTTCGAAAAAAGTTTTCTTCCATTGTCGACGTCTTGAGACCCCCTGAATTAGAAGAAATATTTGACTCTGAAATAACTTCCGATGGAATTTTCTCATTCGAATTTTCTTTCGCATATTCATTCGTGGTCCGAAAATATAGGTCAAGTTCGTCAGCCAACCACCTGCTGCCAATATTCATGATCTTAGCCATGAAAAATCGAACTGATAAACGTAATATGGTAATTCAACTTCTCCACGAAACCACACAAGATAAATAAATAGACAAGTGACCAAAAAGATCAGTTTTTAAAGGATATACAAAATTGCTCTTGACTGTTCTTCTAAATTATAATAAGAAGACAATGAAAATACGTACGTTTCATTACCAATGGATATTTAAATTGTGATGATACAAATTTGTTGAAAGGATACATTTCCCAGGGTAGTTGGGAATAAAATATAATGCAAAATGAAAAATAAATATTGAAGTGATCATGATAAATAAAATTTGTACTTTATTTTTCAGCGACTATCAAATCTTCAGAGGACAATTATCCATAAGAATGATTAGAAACATAGTGTTTTAGTAACTTTTTTGGTTTCGTGGCCATCAAATTTTCAGAATCAATGCTGGCGAAAATTGAAGTTTAAAAGTCAAAAGTCAGTTTTCTTAGAGACTCTCAAAACAAGTTTTGAAAACAAGTGACATTTTTCGTATAGGTCAAAAAGTATTGAGGTTCGTTGTACATTTAAAATCATTCGTTTGCTTTATGAATTAATGAAGTTCATGAATAAGTTCATTTAATTAAGTTCATTTCAATTCATAAATGAATTGTTGCGATTTCCAAAAATTTTCAGGGATTTCAACAAATATCTACAGAACTCTTGAGAATAAATCAAATTTCATTTCAAGGGATTTTTATGGATATCGACGACTTTAAAGGATGTCAAATAATTTTGTAGCATTTGTTATTACTTCAAGAAACTTTAAAGAATTCCAGAGGGTTTAGGGATTTTACAGGATCTCCAAGTATTTGAATGATTTTAGGTTACACTAATAACTGTTCCTTTGTAGTTTCTCTACTTTTTGAATTAATTCCTTCGATTATTACACAGAAACATCTTATAGGACGACATGCTTGGAAAGGGAAAGAGTCTACAAAAATGGTGCTCGATAAAAAAACAAAAATCCGTTAGGGTATACTTTTTCGAAATATTTTTTTTTAATATTTGGAATAAGCTTCCATACCTTTCGAATTTTTTCTAGTTTGAGAGACTATTACTGGTTTTAAACTGTTCATTAATTAAAACTTCTCTTATCAACTTTTATTTGTATTGAGGGTACCTTGATGAATCGCAGGTTCACTTTTCATCCCAAAATTGATCAGAAAGTCCCTTTCTTTGGGCGGCATACCCAATGATATCTCTGTGAAGAGAAAAAAAATATTTATGAATTTGAAACGTTAAAAAAGTAGTACAAATATTAAAGATGTAATTCGATTATTATATTCTATTTTGTATCAGTTGGTTACAGCTTATCTATGATTCGCTGTAGTGAAACGGCGCCAAGCAAATAAAAAATGCAAACATCTTTATTCGATGTATATTGTGCTCAAATATCAACATGAATTGTCAAATTTATTGTGAAGCTTGTGAATCGGTTACGTCACCTCTACCATATAACTTATTTAAAGGTGATTACTTCAATAAGAAACAAAATACATTTACACACTTAATCCATACTGAATTGCTTCTAAATTAAAATTTGAATTCGAAAACTCTGTTTTTGGGAGAAAAAAAGTGACGCGGAATTTACAAGGCGTTTGTGTTAAAAGCTGATTCAAATACCCTGCAGATACCGGATTTGATTGGTTATTCTCCCTAAAAGATATGTATTCTCTAAAATGTAGTAAACTTCCAAAGTTTCATATTTAAAAAAAAAAATTTCATATTTTGATTTCAAAACTTGAAAATTTGGCAAAGTGCGATCAAAATTGAATCTCCTAAGGTAAAACATTTTAATTGAAAAACTAATACAATACTGATAAAGGTGGTTATGTGAGCCCTGAGAATCTATTTAGTTACGATACTTGACTAACAAAGAATGTTAACAATAATAATAATTGTTTATTATAAGGGAGTCTACAAAGTATTTTACATTCATTGACGTATAATAAATATTTCAACAAAATCACAATAAAAAATGCAATTAATTTATTCTGTACATACCTATAGAATTAAGAATAACGCCTAAGGTTAAGATCAGAGTGTAAACGGTCCTCATTTTTTCAAAAGGTATGAAAAATTGATAATCGAAGAATTTTGAGAGCAGCGTTACTAATGAATATTTCGACGTTTCTTGTATATATATATACTGTTCTGAGATATTTGCGTTTTTCCGCTTACCGAGCATAAATCGCGTATATGAATAATTTACAGGCTTGGTGAAGTGGAAATTAAAAGTATGTACATATTTAAATTATTTTACCTTGAGAAGCTGACAGATTTTAATAATGAGTAAATATTAGAGTAAATATGAAATCATTTCTAAACACAAAGAAGCCACTTTTCCACAGGAATTATCAGAAAATAAGTTGAAAGTGATTTTGTATTGTAGTTGAAATTTCAATCAAGTATTCATCCAAGTAGTTGAATCTGCGATAAGAAAAGTTTAGTCCGAAATGAAGATAAATTCTTTGCAATTTTTACGGAGTTTCTTACCACTGCCGTTCCCCGGGTGATTACGATTGGAAATTGGTTTTTTGATATATTTTAGTCTTTTACAATGGCGGGTGGTTTTCAGGGGTTTTCTGGGTGTTATTCCCTCCACATATTATTCAAGTAATTACTTAAGATTTTTTTTTAGATATAAAATTAGAAAATCTTTGAAAACCTTGAGCTTTTTTTGACGACTTTCTGATTTTTAAAACTTTTTTTTATTCCGGATGATTTTTATGGGGTTTTAGGAGTTTCTGGTCACTGCGGTCGTACGAAGGATTACAATAGAGAATTTTTTCATTCTCATTCATAAGAGGGCAATGTAATCGTCCCAATTTCCGGTTTCTGGTTTTTAACGGATCTTCACGTTGCAGTACTCATAGTGTCCAAAGATCATAAAAATTTATCAGAGTCTTTCTGCCTGTATGTCTGTATGTATGATTACCTGAATGGTGTAGCCCCGCTAACATTCGAAGGATTTATCTAATCGAATCAACCTTTGATTCACTTTTTTAGGGTCCCAAAATGCGCGAGTGTCGCAATGAGAATGTAATCGTCAAAGCCACAGGTGCTTTGAGAGCCTTCTTGGAAAACAAATTGGAAAACCATTTCAGTTCCAATTAATGACTGTAGCTCCTCAGCAGTTTGAATCACAGTTTTCGATTAATGTTACAATATTTATGACATTTGACAAACTCACACTGGTCGGGAAGGCGGAAAAAGTTTGTTGGCAGTGCCGACAAAATCGGATTGAGTAGTTACCTTTGTTTTTACTTATATTCTCAGGAAATCATTGTCCGAAAATCGGATCTGCTCCTTTTGTATTTTATTAAGGATTAATCGAAAAAATATATCAAAAATGTATTTCAATATATTTATACGTATTGATGGGTATTTATTACTTATTACATTGTTGAAACAACAAAATTGTGTAACACGAATATGTAAGTAAGATATAATACGATTAGCAAAGACCGTTGATTGAATTAATTATATATTTTTCCTAGCTGCTTAATAAAAATAAATTAAATCATTAATAAAACTTTCAACCCAATAAAATACAAAAGTACACAGAAATTGAAAGAATTTAAAGACTCATTCCATAGCTGATCTACTATTGACATCGATGCACACGTTTATAGTCTATGTTTACACTTGATTCTTAGAAAAACACGGGCCGATGATCGACACGTATGATATAATTGACGAGTTATATCAGTTTATCTTGGGTCGCCTCGGAGGTGCGACCGCGCGCGTTTAGCTCGTATATGAATCGAAATCGAGACGTAATATAGTTATTAGTAAGTTTTGTTGCTTATTAGTGTATTAAAGTGGCTGTGAACATGCCGACACATGCATCAGCTAAGTGCAGTCATGAAGAAAATCGCAGGAAAGTGTGTGGGCCGTGTGGACAAAAAATCATTCTAGGCCAAAAAAAAATTGAATCATTTTAATATCACAGACACTAATTATAAGTTAATTAAAGATCTTATCGACAAAAATTATGACTTATCTAATGAAAGATATCCTCTGAGCATTTGCTCATCATGCCGAAAGACGCTATCGGAGCATAACAAAGGTGTGAAGAATAGAACTATTCAAAAGATCCCAAATTATGCTGACATTGTCTTACCAAAAGTGACTAGATCTGAAAGCAATTTAGACTGCATATGTTATATTTGTAGAACAGCTCAATTTAAATAATTGTATAGATAAATCTAATGGATTATATGGCTCTTCACTTATTCCAAAGGCATCTCAATCTGAAAAAAGTGCCAGCATACAGCAAGTAAACAAAAGTGTAAACAACGTCCTCAAGTTATGTGGGAAATGCTTACAGCAGATTGGTAATGGTCTTCATCACTCATGCGAAACGCGAGATTACAATGTTCGAAAAAATGTCATGCAGTTAGTGAATCAATTACCTGATAAACAAAAAGGGCATATAGCTTCATCTGTCTTGCAAGAGTTATCAAATGAGAAAAGCGTTGAAGGCTTAAAATTGAGTACTGGAGGTCGCGAAAAAACTGTTTATTTGAAAGCAATTCAAGCCAATAATACAGTTCCATTCACAGCAGATGATTTAGACGATTTTCACGCTAATACTACAGTTTCTACTAGGCATATGAGAAAAATGACCTCTTTCATACGCAAAACTGCAGGTAGAAAATCGGTGCCCGTAAAATATGAAGATCACATGAAAGATCGATCACACTTATTAGATAAAGTTTATCATGAAAGTTTATTAGAATTCGAAATAAAGGATGGAAAACGCGAAAAAAGACATGTGGTTTGTGCTAATGCAAGTAACTTGTTGAAAGAAGTTATAGAAAAACGTAACTTGATTGGTTCTTATGTTGTAAAAGTGATGGCAGATGGCGGACAAGGTTTCTTCAAAGTATCTATGTCGATAATTCCGGATGCAGTTAGTAGTACTGATGACGATATCAACGGCATTCCTTTGAAAAAAAAAAATAGATGTGGAATCACAATTCAAAGATACCAGTGTTAAAAAATTAATTATGATGTGTATCGTTCCAGATATAAAAGAAACATATGAAAATATTAAGCTACTTTTTGATTTAGTAAAACTAAATGACATTTCATTCAAGTTCGTGTGCGATTTCAAGCTTCTATTGATAATTAATGGACAAAAAACAGCTACATCAACGTTTCCGTGCCCGTATTATACAATTAGTCTACAAGAATTGAGACAATTTCATGAAATAAACAACTATCAATCAAAACCTTTGAAAACTTACAAAGATTTGAACGAAGATTATGCAAACTACGCATCTGCAGGTGAGAAGAAGAAAGAGGCTAGATTGTCGCATAGTGTAATAAATGAACCCATTTTTCGTGAAAATGATAAAGTTACAGTATTGGAGAAATGTTGTGTTCCAGAGTTGCATTTGCTACAAGGCTTTGTTAACCACCTTTTTTGGAATGGCTTAGTACCACTAGTAGGTCGAGAAAAAGCTTTGATATGGCCTCTCAAATTGAAATTAATTTCAAAAACTTATCATGGTGAAATCTCTGAGGGGAACGCATGCAGAAAATTGTTGAAGGAAGCTGACGCTTTGAGTGACAATACAATATATGAAGAGGTTGGCCCATTGGCATTAGTGCCTTATATATATATGCTTTCAAAGCAATGGATAAAATGGTACATTAGTGTTTCTCTACTGAAAGGAGAGGGTCTGCAGATGAGATCAATAAAATAATCACCGAATTACAAAAAGACATTCTTCCAACCAAACTATCAGTAACTCTGAAAATGCATGTACTTTTCGAACATGTTGAGCAAGCTTTAAAATTATTGAAGAATTCTGAAGGTCTTGGCAAGTGGTCGGAGCAAGCTGGTGAATCAGTGCACCGAGAATTTTCGAACTATTGGGAAAAATATAAAATTAATGCACTCAACGACTCTTCCTATTCTGACACATTGAAAGCTGCAACTGTTCAATTTTCATCATTTCACATCTAAAAAAACTTACTACATGTATATTGGAAAAACAATGGACTGTATACTAAAAAAAGATCTCAATGAGTTCTATTTCACATAATTAATTCAATCAGGATTATATATTGCGTTTTCACAAAAAAAAGCTGTTTTGATGTATAAGTCGCATCGAACGATATATTGTTTGAAGTCTTTGTTAATGAATACAATTTATTCATTTATGTTCAATATCGTTTATCATTTACTTATTTCTATTTTCGCTATATTCTTTCTTTGTTTCAACAATGCAATAAGTAATAAATACTCATCAATACGTATAAACATACTGAAATAAATTTTTGACATATTTTTTCGATTAATCCCTAATAAAATAAAAAAAGGAGCAGATCCGATTTTCGGATAATGATTTCCTGAGAATATAAGTAAAAACAAAGGTAACTGCTCAATCCGATTTTGTCGGCACTGCCAACAAACTTTTTCCGCCTTCCCGACCACCGTGAACTGAAGTTGAGATGCACGCGTTAAACGTACGGAAATGAGCGCAAAGCGCGAGAGCGTACCCGCGCGCCTCACACGGAGAAAAATGGATGGTCAAAGTTCAATGGTCTTAATTTTTAGAGCCAGTCCGTTCTTCTAGATGGTCTAAAGAGCCTTTGAATTTTTTTTCGACATAGTCGGAGAGACTCTCATTTTATGGCCTTTCTGAGTGTTGTAAGAAGGTCAGACTCACTATCAGGGATGAGCAAGGTAATCAGTTCGGGATGGTCTATACGATCATCTTGTTTTCACTCATTTCGACCATCCACGGGAGAGCAAATGATCCATCGCGGAGGGCCAATCTGATTAGTTTCTGTCGGCGTGTTTATTTAAAATGAGTGAATGTGTAAGTCAAATGTATACAACAAATAATAAATGTAGAGTGCATAAGAATATTGGGAATAATTGTAAATCAATATTTAGAATAAAAAAGATATTCCTTTGTTTAAAATTGAAATCGATCATTAATTCTCAAGAAGAAAATCTAATAAATAATTTAAATTTCACTTTATAAGTCTTCCTTGTGAGCAAAGAATTATTTCTTATGACTTTACTTTTATTATTTGTTGTACACAATCGCTTTTTACATTAATTCTTTTAAAATAAGCGCGCCAACCTTAACCAATCCTGTTGTCGACGCGGTGCATGCAGTGTGAAAGGATACGAGAGTTAGGTGCACCGTGTAGTCCAGACTTTAGAGCATTTTCGGAGCCGCTCAGCGTCACACTTGCTGTTTATTGATCTTGAACTTGTTTTTGATAAGCTTTAACTGCTTTTCGTTATTTCGGACATTCGTGGAGAGTGAAGTGCATAAGAGAGAACATGAAGGGAAGTGAATTAAGCTCATTCTTTTGAATTTTCAACGCGAAATTTGATGCTTCCAAGGGATTTAGGATAATGGAGTAACTGGACGTTCAACTATCAATTTGTTGTCATCGTGTCGTTTGAAACTCAAAACGTACACAAAATTTCAGCATTCATTGCTGATGCAGAAAGTAATGAGATGTGGGATATTGGTTTCTGAATTCACTTAAATATTTCAAATCTAACAATCCATTGTGACACCGTGTCGCGTCCTTAGCCTTTCGTGCTCCAAAAAATATATTGTCAATGTGCACTGTTTTTTCATATCAAATTATGTTTCATACACCTCGCTCTCAATAAAGAATAAAAAATGCTTTCAGAATTTATGTATTTCATTTATATTTTCAGGTGTTGTAGGTTCTACGTAATTTTATAATTTCCAGTCTCTTATAAGAAAGAGACTGGAATGAGCAGGACAAGGACAACAAATATAGAAAATGTAGGATAATCAAATCGGCCGACTGAGATGGCCAGATCGACTGCTCTAGGAGATCAAGACGACTACCTCATATGACCAAATCGACCCTCTATGATTGGCGATTCGACTCTTTATGATGATCATTGCCGCCCTGCGTGATGAGCGGTTCGACTTTCTATGAGGCTTGATTCGACCGTACGAGATGGCCAAGTCGATACTCTAAGATGATGGATTTGAACCTCTTTCTGGAAAATTTTGTTCAGGAAAAGAAGAAGCTCCGCAGCCATAAATACCAGGAATAGGCTCGCCGCTAGGGACACACTCAAACTGTGCACTTAACTCTGCAAAAAGAAATGGGGTATAATTTTTTTTCAAGCACAAAATCGTATTTCGTTATGGTGAATATTTTGATATATTGTGATTGTGATTGTAATTGTGAATATAGTTGGAAACATATTTGTCAACTGTTCGCAACGTTTTTACACAATTCAATGTGTTTCAATATATCCGCTTTCAAATATAATTTGTAGATTTGAAGAGTTGATTTTTTTATTCATGATTTTTTCTAATGTCAATTTTAAATTTCTACCTTTATCATTAAATATTCTTGAATTTTTTTAACCTGATTTCTCGCTAACCATACTGAAGTATCGCCTGCGTAATTATAATAAAATAAGACTCTAAATATCAGATTTTTCATAATTTCCTTTCCCATATCTTCCATGACCAATTCTTCCAACTGACCCAAAATTTCAAAAATAGTGAAAAATTAGGTTTTTTCCAAATTTTCAAAAGATACTTTCGAAAACAAGTGACATTTTTTGAGTACGTCGAAAAATATTGAGGTCTGTTGGATATGCAAAACCATTTCTTTACTTTATCCCAGGATCGAAATAATTCCATTGTATGTAAAACAAGGTATAAATGGATTTTAATGATTTGTAAAGATTTTAGGGGATTTCAACGAATCTCTACAGAACTCTTGGGAATAAGTTGAACATTTCAACGACTTCAAAGGATATCAACAAATTCAAAGGCTATCTAGAAATTGAACAGATTGCAAAGACTTAAGTGATTATACTATAATATTTTTCTGTAAGGATCCAATCTGCAGAAGAGGAATTTTCCGAAGGGGCTTGCTGAAGTAGTTATGATTATTTTTTATTCTAGAAGAATATCTGATGGGACGGTATGCTTCAAAAGGGACAGAGCCTACAAAAATGGTGCAAAATACAAAAATGAAATTCCGGCATGGTATACTTTCTCACAAAATTTGTTTGAAGGCATCGAAAATTTCCATGCATGTAAAATCTTTTCTAGTTTAAGAGATTAATAATATTTTCTAACTGTTTATCAAATAACACTTCTGTTGTTAATGTTTATTTGTACTGGGGTTACCCTGATGATTCGCAGGTTTACTAGTCATCCCAAAATTGGTCAGAAAGTCCCTTTCTTTGGACGGGATACCTGATGATATCTCTGTAAAAAGACAAAAAATATTCAGCAATTTGAAATGTTAAAAATGTATTAGAAATATGTAACATGACTCTATTCTGAGCATTTATTGACAAGACTTTACTTTGACGTGTCGATCTAGAGATAAATTTTCTTCGACCCCTAAAAATATTTTTTTAGATCTTTAATGGCCAGAAAAAGTAATAATTGGACCGCGCTATATCTGCGGAATACGGCAAGTGAAGTAGAACTTCCCATTTGAGCAATTCCAGGTAGGTTTTAACGGGGTTGGCAACGTGAGGCCGAGCGTGTTCAAGCTGTAGAATCACCTTTTCGTGCCTCTGCTCATATTGGGGCCGTTTTTCGCGCAGTATTTACAATAAGTTGCAGAACCTTAGTCTTTCCCGAAAGGGAAGGGAAGAAAGATGTGTGATACGGCTGAGAAATTTTTATCCTAGGTGCGTTTCATAAGTGGAAAAAAGCTTAATTTATGCTTCAAATATAAATAGAACAAAAATAAAGCAGAATAAATAAGTGATAATGGTGAAGTAAGTTAGAACAATATAGAAGGTAATTGATTTTGAATTTTTGAGAGTATTTTGCATTTTCAATATCGCTTTTGGACACCCATTTCCTAAATTAATAGACATGATATAAGATTAAGAGAGATCGAGGCAAGCAATAAAGACATTCCAAATAACTGCCACGGTAGACCCTGGATTCAGAGAGAAGTATATACCCAGAAAATTTTGAATAAAGAATTATTTTAAAACTCAAGAACTGAAGCTAGAAAAAAAATTTGTTCAGATTGGGAACCCTGAATACTCGATAGAGTCTCTTTTCTTATTGTTGTTAATAATAATTTAATTCGTTCCAGATTCATCACCCTTCCAGGATTGGTAACGACCTGTATACTCGGCACCAATTTTCTGACTAGGATAAATTAAAAATCGAGCAATCCAAAGAAACTCATGATTAGTTTTCATGAGAATAGAGTCATGTTAAAAATATTGAAAACGCAATTCGATTATTCAATTTTATTTCGCATAAGTCGGTTACAGCCTATCAATGATTCGCGGTAGTAAATCGCCGCCAAGAAAATAAAAAATGCGTATATATTTTTTTGGTGTAAGCTATACTCAAATATCTTCATGAATTGTGAGATCAAAGTTTGCACAGTAATAAATTGTTCAAGATTTTTCACTTCATTTACAAAATGATAGACGGGTGTTGTGGATTTTGTAAATCGGTTGCGACACCTCCACCAATATAACTTATTCACAAGCGATTACTTCAATGTGAAATAAAATAAATTTATACACTCAATTTGTTTTGCCGTACTTTTAAATTACAATCAAAATTTGAAATCGTTTTTTTTTTTTAGAAAAAAGTGGCGCGGAATTTACCAGGTGCTTATTGTATAATACTTTAATTAAAAGCACAATGAAACTCAATTAGCAAAAAAATTTTGTAAATAATGATGATTGTTTATTGGCATAGAGGTTTCAATACCTGAAAGTCATTTTTTTGCTGCAAATACAACTATTGTGTTGAAAATTCCTCTTTTTGGATTAAAAATTCAACCATTTTGTTAAAAAATTAATTTTCTTGGTCAACAATTTAACTGTGTTGTGGAAAA
The DNA here is from genome assembly GCA_932178445.1 of Andricus quercusramuli. NCBI lineage: Eukaryota > Metazoa > Arthropoda > Insecta > Hymenoptera > Cynipidae > Andricus > Andricus quercusramuli. Next base: position 249,395 of record CAKNXH010001778.1, read on the forward strand.
TTCTTTTTATTTTGCTGTAAATTATTATTATTTTTTTTGAAAATTCAACTTTTTGGTTTAAAGCAGAACAACTTTGTTGAAATCTCATTTTTCTGGTTAAAGATTCCTAATTTAAATTGAAAATAATTTATTTGAAAGTTCAACAAGTTAGCTGAAAATTCATGAATTTCATTAAAAAACTCATCCTGTTTGGTAGAAAATTAATCTTCTTTGCGGAAAATTTAAGTACCAGGTTAAAAGTTGAACTACTTTGTGAGAAACTTATTTTTAGCTTTTAGTTCAAACTTCTTCTTTGATTGAAAATTTAATTTTTTTAACTCCCAGCGCCCCACTTCAATGGGGCTAATGTTCAGTTTAAATCCAGTCAATTCCTCCTTATTGATTCCGAGCAGCTTTATGTCCTGCAGCTTCAAGTACATTATAAAAGTTTGAACAACTTTGTTAAAAAAATTTTTGTTGCTTTTAGTTCAAAGTTCCTTTCTTTGGTTGAAATTCTGAATATTTTGTTTAATTAAATTCAAATTAATTAATTAACTAAAACTGAGGTAACCGATGTTGTAGACATTGAAGTTTATAAGTACAGTCAATTTCTCCTGAAGAATTTTGTACGTATACTGTAGACAATAGAAAGTACACCTATTTCTTTCGATAATGAATTTCATGTAAAGAGGTAAAAAAGAAGATTATAAAATTATTCAGATAAGGTTCTGATACATCTTTTAGGGTAAATGAAATAAAATAATGATGAAGAATAAAATTTGTAATTTATTTTGCAATGTCGGAACTTGCGACTTGCACGTTTGTTCAGAAGAAGCTAAGTTGGTCTTCACTCGATTGGTGACGTCACATCGAAGTAATGTGGCATTTAGTCCTCTAGAGAACTAAGTAATGCCATGCGCATTCCCAATCTACCCCCTCTCCCAGAAACAGCGCATCGCAACTTAGATTCTTCTGAATGAACGTGGTCGTTCGTGGGTTATGCACTTCTTATTTCAAAACGTTTTGTGATTGGATGACGACTACCTAATGGAGTTTCTGCGATTTCTTGTGAACTCAATTCAGAAACCACACCGGTGTACATGTTTACTTTCACCCGCTTTTGCCCCCGGCCAATACATGTATATATTCCACGGAGAAGTATATAGTTATCCTTTTTTTCCAATACTGCATATACGTCACCATCGGCCGTTACTAATACAAATTGTTCTTCGGCGGGCATGGGATTGCGGACACCATTCATTGTTCTCAATTGAATTTGTGGTGTAGTGGGAGAAAAAGCGTATTTTCGAATTTCGAATATCCTGTCTTTGTTCTTGTGGGGGATCAGTCGCGTGAATATTAAGTCGTTAGGATCAAATCCAAGTATGGGAGGAAGGGTTTTCAAGATATCTGGAGACTTGGACCTGACACGAAGAGATGCCTCGGCAGGAGGAGGTGCTCCTGCCGAAGAAGAACTGGCAAGGGGAAGAGTGTTTTCTGGAGAATAACGTCTGGCAAGAGGAAAATTCGTTTGTGGAGAATGACGTGTGGCAGGAGGAAGAGTCGTTTCTGGAAGATGACTTCTGGCGAGAGGAACAGTCCTTTCTGGAGATTGACTTCTGCCGAGAGGAAGAGTACTTTGTGGGGAACGAGGTCTTTCCAGGGAACGAGTCGCTTCTGGAATATTTAGTTCAGGAAAATTAGAAGGTCTGCTGCGAGGAACACCAGGAATGGGTTCGCCATTCGGCAAACAATCGAACTGTAGACTCAGCTCTGGAACAAGAAATAGAGGATATAATTTTTTTCGAACACAAAATCGTATTTTGGTAGATCATGGGTTGTAAATGTGGTTGGAATTGTTTCGTTAATGTAGTCGCCAAAATATTTGTCAACTGTTTGAAACGTTATTATCCAATTTTGCATCGCATGAACGAAATTAATTCCCAATAACAAAAAAACAAATTTTCAACAAAACACTTACATTCTTAACCAATGAAATGAATTTTTGAATAAAAAGATGAATCCTTAATAAAATAATGAATTTTCAACAAAAGAGTATATGTGCAGATGTTTACGCATATGTGATCGTAAAGCTTGAAAGAAATTTACTTAAAATTGTACATTTATAATATCAATATATTTACCAGTAGTATTGAGAATTATCGCCAAGGATAACACCAGAGTATAATAAATTCTCATATCTTCTAATTAGTTGGAAAACTAAATATTGTCTAAAAAGAATATTGAATATCAATGAAACCAATGAATTTTCCACCAATTTATTGTACGATATAATTTATACTGTACTTGTTATCTTTTAGAGCATTGACATAGCCGAGCAGCTTCTCCTTCGGAGATATTTGCATTCGATAAGAATGAACTTGGAAGCAATAAATCGAGTTGGAAATTTCATGGATGCTGATCAAGATTGTGTTTCGAAGAAAGCCAGTTTTTACATAAAAGATGTATATAGTATCTTTTTTTAAGCCTCATTTAAAGCATTGAAAAACTAATAGAAATTCTACAAAATATGTTGAATAAATTGGTCCTGGCACGAGATAAAATAGTTCCAGTTTTCAACAAAATCATTAATTCACTCATTAATTAGTTAATTAATTCACAATCAGAAAGATCAATTTTCCAGCGAGAAGCTTCATTTTCTGCCACAAAAGAGAAATTTCTAACGAAATACATGGAATTTGAACCAAATAGTTGAATTTTCAACAAAATAATTGACTTTTCAGAAAAAAAATGTAGTTGAAAATTCAAATATTTTGTTGAAAATTTGTTTTTCCAGGTGGAAATATCATATATAGTTCATATATAGTGTAAAGTATTATATATAATATTGAGGTCACTTATATAAACTTGAGGTTACGTTATCTTTCACATAATATTTTTATTAGAATTAATTTATGTTCATTCACACACTCAATATTTGATATTAAGTTACAACTTTTTTCGTAAAATTCATATTAACAACAATTTGTTCGTGAATTTTTCTAAGTATGTTAAAGGCTTTGAAGACACTCATAATCTTTATAAATTAGTTTAACTCACTTGAAACTATACCACCAAAGTTTGGTAAGTGAAAAGATTCAATAGTTGTGAAGTTATAGACGATCAAAAAGTGAACCGGGTCAGACTGACCCAGAGTGTAGGAGATATTCGAAAAAAATAGGTTTGTACTCGAACGGTTGAAGATAAATTTGAATCACCTACTGAGAGTCCGTTAAGTAATTACTAATTATACCAAAAATTATTTGAAAATGGTGATGCGTTGCCATGAGTAGGGAATTTATGATATTTGAAAAACTCCAACTCAATTCATCTCCTTGTCAGTTTTACTTCGCACAGAAACCACACGATTAACGCGATTGAAAATCTGATAAGTTGCGACATATGACTCAAACATAAGTTTATGACCCCGGAGAATATTTCAGATAGAAATTCATTCTGAAAAAAACTGAACCACATTTTCAGTCCTTCAATTATTTAAATAATTCAATTTGTAACCAATCTAAAACCAATCCTTAATTGTGTGGAAAAAACAGTGCGAGAAAGTGCAAAGTTAACAATACAGGAAGTTCTTATTTTTCGGCAGAAGGCACGAATTCCAACTAAAGAAATTTATTACTGGGTGTAAAAACTGCAATACTTGTATAATAAATGGAGAAGCCTACAAAGAAATTCAACAAGGGAGAGCGAGGTGGAAAAGAAAAAGAGGGATGCATTCAGTGACACTCTAAACGACCTCTTTGATATTGCACATGCCAATGCGTTGGAAATTATGAAAATAGAAGAAGACAAACAGTTTTTGCTTCTCCAGAGACAAAAAGGGCGACCTGGATATATGACTGGTATTGACCATGAACTGGAAGAGAGAGAAAATCGATATCAAGAACGAAAAGAAGTAGAAGAATCACGGGCGGAACGCGCCATTGTCGAAAAAAATATGATATATAAGTTTCAAAAAATATTAATTTTCATTTATAAAATTATTTGAATACCGTAACTATGAGTAGGTATTTTCCGTTGATTTTTGGACGCGGAATTCGAATTAAAGAGTCAAATTTTGTAAAAATGAGCCTTTTTGACAATTTTTTTGAACTAGCTCTGAGTGCTAATCTGTCATTCTAGAAAACCGGTGAGTAATGAGAGAGTGCGCGTGCAGAAAAAATCTATTACTTTACAACTCAGACAACACAAATATTGCTTCGAATATAATTTACGGAAAATACCTCATTTTCGTCATATAAATTCTTAAAACTTCAGGCACATCATTTAGGAATCTTTCACATGTTATGTAATGAAGAATTTAATTTTGAGCACATCTTGTGGAGCTGATGTCCGAATCCAGTATTATTTTTACTGAAAAACTTGTAGCAGCATTCGACAAATGCAAAGCGCGCGATAAGGATGCAGTGCATATTTTGATCTCAACTGCTGAAGCGTTAGGACATAATTGCAATGATCTGGTAATAAATAGATCCTCGAAACACCGATATCGTGAACGCATCCGTCAAGAATGTTCTTTGAAATTTGAAAGTCAGTTCTCAAATACTGACTTCCAGGTATCTACTGTTCACTGGGATGGAAAGCTACTTCCAGGGTTAACAGAGAATAAAAAAGTTGACAGATTACCAATTATAGCAACCTATGAAGATGGTGAAAAACTTTTCGGTGTTCCAAGATTGCCTGCAGGAACAGGTAAAGAACAAGCTGATGTCGTATATGAAACTTTAAAGGAATGGAATTTAGATGGGAAAGTTCAGGCTATCTGCTGTGATTAGACTGCATCGAATGCTGGACGGCTGAATGGTGCTTGCATCTTGTTGGAACAGTAACTGCAGCGTGATATTTCTTATTTCATTTGCAGGCATCATATTTATGAGATAGTCCGAAGAAGCGTCTTCGAAGTGAAGTTTGGAGCGTCATCAGCACCAACGGTACCACTGTTCAAACGGTTCCAGGAGTCATGGGATAGCTTGAACAAAGCTCTCTTTAGACCTGGAATACAAAATGATTACGTTCGTACGATACTTAAGGATGTCAAGGAAAAAGTTATGAACTTTGCACTGAAATCTCTGGTGGAACATCATTGCAGAGAAGATTATGGAGAGCTACTTGAGTTGACAATCATCTTTCTGGAAGGTACTCCACCGCGCGGCATAAATTTTCGTTGCCTTGGAGCTATGCATCAGGCAAGATGGATGGCCAAAGCGATTTATTGTATCAAGCTGTTCCTCTTTCGTGACGAATTCCAACTAACAGCAATTGAGAAGACAGCCTGCCAGGATGTTTGTATTTTCATCATACGTTTATACCTTGAGGCTTGGTTCTGCGCGTCTAACGCTTTACAAGTGCCTTATCGTGATCTTGAGTTTCTAAGAAATCTCTCTGAATATGAGAAAATAGATTGCGATATATCCCGCGTAGCTGTGAAAAAATTTTGTGGTTATTTCTGGTGCTTGACATCAGAAACGGTAGGGTTGTCTTTCTTCGATTCAAGAGTACCTGCTGAAACCAAGCTCAAAATGGTCGAAAGTCTGAAATCTGATTCTTCCTTTGGAGATTGTAAACGATTGATTATTCAACCAAAGGATGTTCGAGAGTTCGTAAAGAAAGGAACTGAAGACTTGGTTTCAGTCAAGACTATGAATTTCTTTGAACGGTTCGGGATTGTAAGTTCCTTTCTTAGCCAAGATACAGTGGACTGGGCAGTGCTCGAAGATTACCATCAAAGTCTGCAGAAGTTAAAGAATCTGAAGGATGTGAACGACACAGCAGAGAGGGGGGTCAAATTAATGACCAATTATAACAAATTCTTAACAAAAAACGAAGAACAGAAGCAGTATTTACTACAAGTCGTAAGTGATTATCGCCCTCGCTTTCCGGATGAGAAGAAACCCACTTTGTTGAAAAGCTCGTAGAACTGCAATTATACTGGGAATGTCATTTCTTAATGTAAGTTGAAAATTTATTCTTAATTCAATGTATAACGTATTCTTAATTTCTGATTATATATTTCATATTTTGTTTAAATTCATAAACATTACGTAACTTTTTGAAAATAGTAATAAAGTACCCATTTTTACATTAGTGAAAATTTCGAAACTTACTTCCAACCATAAGTTTTGTAACAATATAATTGATTTTTCCTTAAAATTTGTAGATTATAGGACGGAAAGATTAAGAAATACGAGTGTTAGCGCATTTCATAAGGCGCCATTTTGAATTTTTCAAAATTTTGACTTTCTTACATTTCGAAATATGTTTCTTTGCAATAATGTAGTCTTTCAATTGACACCTGAAAAGACGTTATCGAGAAACAAAAAAATAATGAGTAAAAAAAATTATTTGGTGGCCATCTTGAATTATTTTGAAATTTTGAGTTTTCCTTGTCATCACGTTCTTTCTAATGAATAACTCTGCCTTCTGTATAAATTAGATGAGATTTTGTTACACACAGAGCCAAAGGATTCCGGTGAAATACAAAAAAAAATACATACATTTGAAGTTTGATGCTACTTTTCCCCATGATAATTGCATACCAAACTTTAAGTGCTTTGAGGCACGTGTTAATATTAACCGATTTCGCTAAAATTTGGTGGAGATCATTTTTTTTGTTATTGGAACAAAATATGGGGGTGAGGCCAAGAAGAATTGAAAGTCGAAAAATAAGGACCACCCTATTGGCCAATCAAGTCTTTTCTTAAAAACCCGAGAGGAAGGAAAGCCAAATTGGATTGGAATTATATCCATTGTCCCTATTGATGTTATTAGGGTATTTTAAGATTTCGATTGCTTCTTTATGTTTGTTTGGAAAAATATTGTACGTTTTTGCAATGACGGTTGTTTTTTCAAATAAAATGCTATGTCCTGTTTCAATATGATGCTCAGCTAGTAGTTTCTTTAATATAGACTTTGCCACAAGAACAAGTTTTTTTCTATGCTCCCGGATCACTGAGAGGTGCCTTTTTATCATAAGAGTTGTTTAAAGATTTTCATATTTTCGCAGGTGGTTTATATATGATTTGGATGTTGTGATTGTCGAAAATTATTCCTATTTGTTCTGTGATACCTTAAATGCAGGGTAGAATGGTGGTCGTTTTTTCTCTTTTTTTCTTTGGTAGGTTGTGTTGACTTGTTGTTTTGAGTGTATTTTCTCATTGCTTCAATAATTTGTTTTTTTCGTGTAACCATTTTGTATTAGGATATGTTAAAAGTTTTGTAATTGCCTTTGTAAGTTATCTTTATCTGTTATGGAGACAGCTCTATATTCAAGGGAATTGATGACTGATTGCTTTTGAGATGGGTGGTGTTCGGGAGGAGACATGTAGGTATCTATTTATTTGTGTGGTTTGCTGTAAACTTCATGACCTAATGTGTTGTCCAAGAAAGGCAATTTTCCGCTTTGTTTAATTACCATATTGAACCGGATGTTAAGGGTGTACTCAAATGATGAAATTGGAAAACGTGTGTAGTTCATCTACTCCATGTCTCCAGATGACTAAAGTCTCGTCAACGTAACGGCAGCAAAATTGCGGATTAAGCTTGAGTTGGTTTAAGATTTTAGTTTCCAAATGTTCCATAAAGATGTTGGCTATCACAGATGACATTGGAGATCTAATTGCTGCTTCTGAGTTTTACTCGTAGAATTGGTTTTTGAAAGAGAAGTCAATATCATTGAGGCAGTGCTTTATCAAAGGTATGAGATCGGAGGAAGAGTTTGTAAATGTTTTAATAATATCGATTGTATCAGAGATTGTTACTTTCGTGAGGAGAGATACTATGTCCAAACTTACTAGGATGTCTTAGGGTTGAATGTGAATCTGCTGTATCTTCCTGATAAAGTGAAAAGAGTTTTGGACGTTTTAGATAGAGTTACCTGTAAAAGAATTCAGTTCTTTGGCAAGGAAGCGTGCTAGGTTGTAAGTTGGTGAGTATATTGCGCTGACGATCGGTCTCAGTGGAATGTCGTTTTTGTGGATTTTTGGGAGCCCGTAAAGTTTTGGAGGAATGGGATTAGTAGGTTTCAATTCAGATATTGTTTCGCTGTGAAGTTTTGAGTCTTTCAGAAGGGTTTTTGTTTTGCTGACCATTGTTTTTATGGGATGTTTTCTAAGTTTTTTTATATGGAGCGTCAGATAGAAGGTCCATCATTTTGTTGTTATATTCTTCTTCATTCATTATGCCTGCTGTGTTTCCTTTTTCTGCGGGTAATATTATGATGTCCTTATTTTGATTGAGTGCCTTTATTACTCTTTCTTCTCGTATTGTCAAATTTGAGAAGGAAAGTTAGGCTGATGATTTCTTCTTTCGGGATTTAGGAGAAAGCTACTGTAAAATTATGTCCTTTGGATTAGGCTGAAATTATTCCATTGCTGAAAGGATGGTCACACCTAATCTTTTATTTTGATTCAAGGTCGGTTGTTTTTCCAATACTCAAATGTAAATTCTGAACATTTAGGATATAACAGTGCGGAAATTAAACAGTTGAGTGAAAAAACATAATCTTATTCATTAGCCTTGCAACGAAGTTTTGCGAAATATGACAGGAAATAAAAGTTAATCTACATTGCTAATGTTTTTTTTTCTATTGCGCTTAGCTTTCTTTTAAGCTTCTGGTAGACGTTTCTTGCCTCCTTTGGCCTTTTTTGCAGTAAGAGCTTTTGATTTATATTATATTTGTTTAATAATAATACAAATTATATTATAATTATAATATAGATATAATATAACATATTACATGATAATATTACTGGCTCTCTCTTATATTACTCACATAATACCTAATGGAAATTTTATCCGGATGTATCACGAAAAACATACTTCCAATAAAGTGAGCAAATGAAATGAATTTTAACGTTTGTCCCAATTTCGGGTATTGAAAATTGGCTAGAAATAGTTTTTAATCTATTTTTTTATCATTAAACTGTTATTTTAAATATAATTCTTTCAAGAAACATTGTAAATATTTTTCTAAACTCTTCTATAATTCAATTTGTTAGAAAACGGTTAATTTATTATAATAATGATAGATTTATTTGCTGCATATATGATACAAATATTATTCTTTATTTATTATTTTTACTAACAAAAGTTATTCCTCTCAATGAAATGGAAATTTTTTGCAGAAATTTCTTTTTTGTCATTGTAACATTTGAAGCAAATCCATTTATATACATATTTTGATATTGATTTTTGCGTAGTGCATACGATTGTTGAGGGACACGATTTTCCTTGCTGGAATGTTTTTTGGCCACGAAAATACAGCAAAATCAACATGATTCACATGAATTTTCAACTGACGAAGATAAATTTACAATAAAAAGTGAAATAGTATAAAAAACAAATCTTTAAGAAAATACATGCAATTTCAACCAAATAGATTAATTTTCCACTAACAAATATAAGTTTACAATGAGTTGAATTCTCTATAACGTGGATTATTTTTCATCAAACTTTTAGATTTTCAGAGAAATGCCTAAATCTTCAGCTTAAAGAATGTCTTTTTAACCAAAAGTGGATTAGTTTGATTTCAAGTTGAAAAAAAAACTAATTTTCATTTTTAAAAAGAACAAATATTCAACATGAAACTTGAAAACTATTTTTATTATAATCCAAATAATTTTTTATTTAATTATTCATTGTATATATATATTTTTATTTATTTGATTAATCGTTATCCATGTAAATTATTCCGCACGCGGATCCTCATCCAAGTTCAACCTAGAAGTCTAGTTACTCAATGCTACTTTGCTATCAACAATGATAAAATGTTTCAACAATTTATATAAACATTAAGTTATCAGTAGGAAGTCGTTTATTATATATTCTATAGTTAATTTGTGGAGAGAAATTTCGAGTATCAACTCAATTCACATAATATTAACGATTCTGAATGAAATGTTTAAAAACATCTGTTTAAATTCTCATCATCATGAGAAGGTATTGTTTTTACGTGAAAACTGTCTGTCTGTCATCGTCGTCATCGTCGACACACCGTCATCTGGACACCGGATAAATATTGAGAGACAAATCTGATTGGAATGTGCTTTGGCATACGTATTCAAGGTACCAAAAAGGACGATCAGTTCCGTTTACTAGCTATTTTGAATAAAAATTGAAAAAGTTAGAGCATTTACAAAAAAATTAAAAGTTGTATGAATGAACGTAGGACAAGCATACAGACCTAACGCGAAGCGCTAGATCCATTTGACGCGTGCAAAGTGCGTGATGAAAACGTGACCATGCCACGCGCATATTTCTTTAAATCGAATTGATGTTGTGAAGAATTTTCGGTTACACACGTCTTATTTTAAAACACTTTGTGACTGAATGATGACTGCCTAATGGAGTTTCTGCGATTTCTTGTGAGCTCAATTCAGCAACCGCGCCCGTGTACATGTTTATTTTCACCCGCTTTTGCTTCCGGCTAAGATATATATATATTCCACGGAGAATCGTACACTTTACTTTTTTTTCCAATATTGCATATACGTCACCATTGTGTGTTACTAATACAATTTGTTTTCCGGCGGGCATGGGATTGCGGACACCATTCACTGTTCTTAATTGAATTTCTGGATTATCGTGAGGAAAAGTGTATCTTCGAAGTTCGAATATCCGGTCTTTATTCTTGTGGGGAATGAGTCGAATAATTTTAAGGTCTATGGAATCAAATCCAAGTATCGTAGAAATAGGGTGCCAGGCAGGAGACTTGGACCTGGCACGAAGAGATGCATCGGCAGGAGGTGGTGATGCGGCAGGAGAATAACGTCTGGCAAGAGGAAGAGTCCTTTCTGGAGAATATCGTCTGGCAAGAGGAAAATTCGTTTGTGGAGAATGATGTGTAGCAAGAGGAAAAGTCGTTTCTGGAAAATTACTTCTGACAAGAGGAACAGTCTTTTCTGGAGAATGACGTCTGACAAGAGGAACAGTTCTTTCTGGAGAATGTGGCCTGTCCAGAGGAAGAGTCCTTTCTTGAGAATTCATGTCAGGAAAATAAGAAGTTCTGCAACGAGGAACACCAGGAATCAAGTCGCCATTGGGCAAGCATTCGAACTGTAAACTGAATTCTGGAACAAGAAATAGAGGATAAAATTTTTTTGCAGGTAATTGTTTTTTCATTCATTCGCATAACATAGTAGTTAACTGTTTGGAATTCAAAATATTCTTGGGGATATGAGGTTGGAATCACGAATCGAATCCACGGGCTGTCTGCGGGCAGTTACGATACTAACTAAGAATATAAGAACTTTACGGCTAGTATTTGAAGAGAACGTTAGAATTGTGGAAATTCCTTTATTTGACTCAGACTCAAGTTAATTGAATTTAATGGAAAAATCTAAAATACTAGATAAACTAAAAACAAGAAACTCATCACTTGTCAAAACTAGGGAATTTAGCTCATCCGAACGGATCCAATACTTGCCAGACCACGGGATTCCGATTTGTAAAAGCTTCATTATTTCTTCTAATTTTTGTTCGCATTATTTTGTTTTATTTCATATTCAACTCGAGTGGCTAGGGTGGATCAACCACCCCCACACAACAAGAACAACAACTGTCAGATTATACGAGGGTGGCTGTAGTGGAGTTCTTTTCACGCCAGGGACTGAGAAGAGGAGATTTTCCTGGTGCATGCGTAGTGGATGGGATTCCAGCACGTGCAAGAGCACTCGGAAAAACAGGATCAACCTGCCGCAGAGAATCTGCGCGGTGAGCCGAGTCAACCCACCCCTGGACCATCGACTAGCGGCACACCACGAAGTTCTGCGTGGCATAGAACGCATTCCGACTATGCGCCACCAGACTACTGGGAACTGAACCTGGCAGTTGCCCTTTTCCTTCGGTCGTTTCTCTCACTCAGTAGTTCTACGCTCGTTACGCGAGTGGCGCTCCGACTCCTATGAGAGGGAGCACGGAGACGCCACTCTGAATGTTCATTCGTTTTTTCAAGCTCCGAGTGAGTACCTCGTGGAGACAAGATGATACAATCTAAAGAGGAATATCAAATTAAAAGAGGAAGAATGAGAGGAAGCGCCAAAGGAGGTCGGATTCTGCCAGATGGGTTCCCTATAATTTCTTTGTCTTAACCTTCAATTTCATATTCGCATTTCAACGTTCTGTGTCGACTCAGTACACACACGCCGCTGCAATTTGTCAATTGCTGACCTCGTTCAAGTTCAAGGAGTTTCAATTCGAGTCAGTGAGTATCAATTAAAAGAAAATGTTTTGTATTGTCTGGGTCAACATGGACCCAGGGTGGTTACTCGGACCACATTATAAAAGAATGTTGGTTCTTGTCGGTCTCAATCTTTTAAGTGGGGCGAAGGTCTACTCGTTATAATTATGTTTTATTCAAGTCTAATCCAATTTGTGAACTTCCTTACTTAATTATATCTGGACCGGTGGGGCGAATCAACCATTGGCTCATCAGAAGTATTTAGATAATTTAAAGTATTCTGTTCGTAGTTTTAAACTAGGAAAACTATCTGGCGCCCTTCAGGCATTTTTTGGATTCATTTTGAGCCCAAGTACTAATGAAATAATAAAAGCTTTAGATAATCGGCGAAAGGCAGGTTATAGTACATACTCAATATTTACACGGACTTTTAGGTCCAGGAGATGATCAGAGTCGTAATTTTTTTTTCAACTCTTGAATTGTCTACAAACACGAATTTTCTCTCTCAACGGAGCACAAATAATGCATTTTTTTAATCAAATTTCTCCATAATATTACCAAGAATAATTATAGGAGAAATTTGCTTCAGAATTTCCAACTAGAAGGATGCGAATTTTCAACAGAATAGTAGAATCCTCAACTAAAACAGATTCATTTTGGAACGAACATTTGAGTTTGCAGCCAAAAGCGGATAAAAGATTAAATTTCTATCAGATAGACGATTTCTCAATAAACTACATGAATTTTCAGTCAAATTGTTGAATTTGTAATTAAAAAAGATAAATTTTGAGGGTTTCGTAGCCCATAGAATAGCCCCTTATAGTTTTAGCCGGATGTCCATCCGTCCGTCCGTCGTGCGACCCAATATGAACATAGAGCCCAAAATTGACATTATTATGCTTATACCGTAAAACCGTTTTCCTTTAGGGGTGGGCGTGACTTGCTCGATTGGAAAATAGTAGTGTTGAGAAGAAACGGTTGAGAAACGGTGAACATTTTCATACGAAAGGTTTACTTTTCGAAAGATTTTATTATCCTCTGAAATCTCACAATGTTAATTATCAATAAGCGACATATGTACTGTGTAAACTATATGTTCTGTTAACGTAGATGTACACAGTTATAGAAGGATACCATATGTCCACATAAAGCTTAAAAGAAATGTACTTGAAATTATAGTTATATTATATCATTATATTTACCAGTGAAATTCAGAATAACTGCCAAGAATAAGATCAGAGTATAAACATTCCTCATATTTTCTATTTAGAAGAAAGAATAAATATTGTCGGAACGAAATCTTGAATAGCAATGAAATTTGGGAATTTTCCAGGTCTTCGTTAGACGACATCATTTATACTATACTCGTTATCTTTTGGATCATAAAAATATACGTGTAGCTTGTCCTTCTGAGACATTTGCATTTGATAAGAGTTAATTCCAAGACAAAAAATTGAGTTCAAAATTTCATCGCTGCTGACCTTAACATATATATATTTTTACGTTTTAGAAATTGCTAGTTTTCATATGAAAAATATATATGGGTAATTTTCAAATTGTAGACAAATTTGAGCATCTACATTGGCAATCACATCAATATCAGGAATTGAATGTTTCGTAACGAAAATTGATCTTATCACATCTACAAATTTCAAATCCAAAGGGAACAGTTATGAAAATAAGAAATAATAATGAAATTCGTACATTAAATACGAAATGCACTTTGCAGTTTTAATTTCAGATTCACAAAAAAAGAGTTAATATTTCAAGCTCAAGTTTAAATAATCTTGTGTCAAACGATACGCTTAATATTTCTGTATTCATTACTCAACTGTAACTCAAATATTTTACTGGAAAAAAGACGTACGGTAATGACGTCTGAAAAGACAAAGATCGAGGATCAGACTTTGAGGTTTCTACAATATTATTAATTTGACTTGAAAAATGTGCACACATTAAATTTATGTTCATCTAAAGTTTACAAATTTGGTACGTTAAGCATTTTTCAGGTTACTGCCTAAAAAAAAGAAGAAAATCAGTTTATCCTTGTTCAAAGTAAGTTTGAGACGCTGGACGGTAATGACGCTTGGGGTGTTCTAATGTTAAATTAGAGTACGCGGGAACAGAAATAAAAAAAAAATTGACAATTACCCACGTAGTGTCTGTCGTGACGTTTGACCAATATTTGACCGCCACATTAGCGGTCATGTCGAAGTCCATCCTGGCTTCGAATAGATCCTCGATAATTTTCTACCAAAAAAGAGGATTAGTTAGCGAAATACGTAAAATTTCAACAAAATAGTTCAATTTTCAGCAAAATGGTTGAATTTTCAACAAAAGAGATGAATTTTTGAGTAGATTGACGCATTTAAATTGAAAATGTCCAAAACCCAACTTTATCGTAGATAATTTGTTCTGTTGAAGCTTTTTGATTTAAGTTAAGAATAATTTTTTTTTATGAATTTCACTATTTTGTTGAAGATCTGTTCTGTTTGCAGTTGAAAATCAATTTTTTCTCAATGAGAATATAACTATTCCACTTTGGATTGTAAATTTATTTTTCTTATTTGAACATTGAACTAGTTGGCTGAGAACTTATTTGAAAATTCGTCGTTTTTTGTAGAAAATTAATCTTCTTGGTTGAAAATTCAAGTACCTGATAAATAGTTTCAATACTAGTTCAGAATTTATTTTTTGCTTCTAGTTCAAAGTTCCTCTCTTTGTTGGAAAATGTAACCACTCCGTTCAATTTAATTCAATTTAATTAAATGAATAGTGACACCATGTGTAATTGTATTTCCAGTGACAATATAAGTGGTATCTTATTTATATTTCATAATTCGTTCAGCTCAATGGGATGTAGTAGTAATGATGGAGACGTGGCTAGATGAAAAGGTATAGGTAAGAGTAAGGGAAAGATTACTAAGAGGTTAAGAAACTAGAGGTGGGGAACTATATAGATTCGCATCACTTTTCCATAATTGTGACGGTAGAGGGAGGAATAAGTAATAACAAAAAGGCTAAAAAGGAAGCAAAAGTAAAAAGAGCAGGAAGAGGGGATTGCTCAATGGAAGCTAAAGAACAGTTTAAAGAAGAAGACAGGAATATCAAAATGGGGGAAGAAAATGTAAACGAGGAGATGGAAATAATGGTAGGAGAAATAAAAGGAGTATTAGAGTGCATAAGCAAAAAAGGAGTTAGTGAAGGAGGGGATAGAAGTGGATGAGATGAGGATTGTAGACAGAAAAAGAAGGAAGTGAGAAGGGTATTAAGAAAATGGAGAAAAGGGACAAGTAGTTGAGAAGAATACAGGAGAAAAAAGAAGAAGTATACTGATTCATGTGATCAAAAAAAAGAGAAGGAAAATAAACGGTTTGAAGAAGAAGCGGAGAAGGCTAGGACGGAAGAAGAGGTTTGGAAGGTGGTAAATAATTCGAGAAGAAGGAAAAGAGTAAACCAGGATATTGAGATGATAGAATGGAAAAAATATTTTATGGAATTACTAGGAGGGATGGAGAGGGAAGTTAGGAAAGGAGGAAAAGATGGTAGGGAAACAGATGAGTAGGAGGAAATTACAAGAGAGGAAATAGTCAAGGTATTAGGGATGATGAAAGATGGAAAGGCAGCTGGTATAGATGAGATTCCAAATGAAGTAAGGAAATATGGGGGGACAGAATTAAAGGAATGGGCATGGATAATGTGCAATAGAGTATGGAGAGGAGAGGGGTGGACAGAGTTATGGAAAGAAGGAGTAGTGATACCAATAGTGAAGAAAGGCAAAGGGGATGAGGTTACAGATTATAGAGGAGTGACACCAATGTCAACACTGAATGAAGCATATGTGACTGTTTTATCGGAGAGGTTGGAAAAAGAAGTTGTGAAGAAAAAGATAGAGCCACCGAATCAGACAGGAGAAAGGGGCAATGATAGCAGTGTTCGTGGACTTGTAGGCGGCGTTCGACTCATTAGACCGAGGCGAGATGGAAAAAGTTATGTGTAAGAAGGGGATAAGAGAGGGAATAATCAAGAGAGTATCGGAAATATTTAGAGAGACAAAAAGCAAGGTAAAGGTAGGAGAGCAAGCAGGAGATAGTTTCTGGTTGGTGAGAGGGGTTAGGCAAGGATGTCCTCTGAGCCCACTAACATGTCCCAAATTGTGCTATCGTCAGAAATAGAATTGAGGCTTTAGATATAAGATTTTCTGTAAATAGGTATAAATAACTGTAAATAGTAAGGATGAGATTTTATGAAACATGTAGAAGGAATTGTTGTAAGAAATGGAAGTCATGCAAACCCTCAGGGAACACATTATGAAGAAAGAAGGCGAAGAAGATTCGTTCAACTGAAACATGTTCGGAGTTATAGATTAATTCAAACTGAAGCACCCGAAATAGTGAATATAGTGATATTCTTTGGCAGAAACGTTTATTAATTCATAAAAAAGAAATGGATCATTCTTAATCAATATTTCTTCCCATAGTAAATTTCTGATTCATAACTCTGTCTCACAACTCATATATATCCTAGGGTAAATAAAATTGAGTAATGATAAAGTAAGAAATTTGTACTTTATTTTTCAATATCTGAATAAGCACTCCCGGTCCGAGGCACAGAAATTAGTAACACAAGACGAAGGAGCTTTAATAAAAAGGAATTCAGAATTACAAAATTACAGTTGTCAATATTTTTACCTTTAAGTTTAAAAGCTGTATGCATAAACATCAGGTAAGCAGAAAGACCAAACGCGTAGCGCTTTATCCGACAGACACGTTCGGAGCGAGCGACGAAAATGTGTTCGCACAGCGAAAAATTTTTTGAATCGAATCAGTGTTGCGAAGAATCGTGGGTTACGCACTTCCTACTGTAAAATTCTTCATAACTGTCTCACGGGTGCCTAATGGAGTTTCCGCCGTTTCTGCGGGGGTCAATATAACAACCGCGCCTGTGTACATGTTTATTTTCACCCGCTTCTGCCCCTGGCTAAGAGGTGTATATATTCCACGAAGAATCGTTTGCCTTCGGTGTTTGTCCAATATTGCATATACGTCACCATTGGGCGTTAATAATACAATTTTTTCTTCGGCGGGCATGGGATTGCGGATACCATTCACTGTTCTTAATTGAATTCCTGGTATAGAGGGAGGAAAAGCGTATCTTCGAAGTTCGAATATCCGGTCTTTATTCTTGTGAGGAATAAGTCGAATTAATGTAAGGTCTTCAAGATCAAAGCCAAGTGTAGGAGGAATGGTGTGCCAGGCAGGAGACTTGGACCTGGCACGAAGAGGTGGCTTGGCAGGAGGAGGTGATTCAGCAGAAGAATGACGACTGGCCAGAGGAAGAGTCCATTCTGGAGAATTTGGTTCAGAAAAAAAAAGATGGTCTACTGCGAGGAATGCCAGGAAGAGGTTCGCCATTAGGCAAACACTCGAACTGCGAACTCAAATCTGGAACAAGAAAATGAAGGATAACATTTTATTCACAAACTCGTTTTTTGGTGCGTTATGAGTTGAGGTGATGTAAGGCTATGTAATCTTTTATATAATATTATTATTGAAATTAATTTATCTTTATTTACATACAAAATATTTGCATGGATACTTTGGACCAGGATATGATTAGAGTCCGGATTTTTCACGCTTGTGGTGTCGAATGTAATTATTTCAAAAAAATAGGCGACTAAACTCGCTGTTCCCATGGGTAGGTGGGTTAGCCTGCTTATCGTTAGGTAGAAGTGGTTTTTAAGGATTAGGTCAGTTAGGGGGTACGTGGGTTATCATGATTGTGGTGTCGAATGTAATTATTTAAAAAGAATAGGCGCCTAAACTCGCTGTTTCCAGGGGTAGGTGGGTTAGCCTGTCTGTGGTTTGTTAGGATTCGTTTCTAGGGGTTAGATGAGTTGAGGGGTACGTGGGTTAGCACGCTTGTGGTGTCAAATGTAATTATTTCAAAAAAATAGGTGACTAAACTCGCCTAGAGGGGTAAGTATTTGTGACTTATGGGTATTTTTTTCGAACACGAATTATATGTTTTTGGAAAGCAAAAAAAAAAGAAAAAAAATCTTCCCTTATCGTTTATTTCATTATAATAATTTTTAGTCTGTTTTCATAGGAGGCGGCGCTGAGTGGACGTCGTGCTTGCGCCGCCACCCTTATCTCGGAAGTTTGAAGAGCGAACCAAATTTTTTTTTAGCATAAAATTTGCAAAAAAAGCAAAAAATGTGGAGTTTTCCATTTTTCATTTTGCCTTGGTGGCGGCGCTGAGTGGACGGACATTTTAAAATATTTAATGCGACGATATGGAAATTGTTTCGTACTTTCAAATTAAATACATGAAATGGTATTCTTCCATTTTTTCTAGCATGATAGACAAATTCATGATTAATGAATGTAAATATTTGTTCGCAGTGTAAAAATGGCAAGTGATGATGACTCGTTTGTGTACCTGTTAATTTAATTTATTATTCCTGGTCCACAAACGTCATTAAAATAGAAACAAAAAAATAAAATTGATCTTGTAACTAAGTCGCATATTCTCTTCATAAGATTGAAACCCAATTAATTTAAATCTTTTTAGTTATTGCAAATTAATGTGAAATTTTAATTTTTTCCAGAAACATTAATGACCACCTCAAAACTGATCAAATACTATCAAAAAAATTTTGGGTGAAATTTTGTTTTACGTGTTAGGAAAAAAGTTACAAATGCTTGAAAATGAGGCTGCGCATCAAAAGCCCAAAAATTGTACCCCCTCTACTTTAATGAATATTTGTCGAAGTTAATTAATTTTTTGTATGAGAAGTACCATCCAATAGGATTATCATTGGTCCAATTTTTGGCCCTATCAAAAAAACTTTACTTTGGGGGGAAAAATTTACTTATAATTATAGATATATTATAAGATCATATTCACCAGTAGAGTTGAGAATAACCGCCAAGGATAAGAATACAGTATAAAAAATCCTCATACTTTCTAATTAGAAGAAAAACCAAATATTGTATTGATGAAGAATCTTATCAATAGTTTGACTAATGAATATTCTAGTGCTTCATCAAATGATATAATTCATATTCTATTTTTTATCTTTTAGATCAGAGACATGAACGTGCAGCTTCTCCTTCTACGATATTTGCATTTGATAAGAGTAAATTTCAAGGCGAAAAATTAAGTTGAAAATTTGACTGATACAGATATTAATATTTATATAATCTTTTATGTTTTAGGGAAAGCTAGTTTTCCATAAAAAATGTGTATGTGCATTTCCAAGGAAATTGTTATTTTCTCAACAACAAAAATTCCACCAAAAATTCTACCAAAAAAGCGGAATTTTCAACGAAATGGTGAAATTTCAACAAAGGAGATGAATTCTCAACTAGAGTGATGATTCTGAAACTAAAAAATGAATTTTCAATAAAAATAGTTAAAACTTTTTGCAACAAAAAAAAAAGAAAAAAAAGTAAGTTTCAAACAAGAAGATACATTTTTTCCCGAAAAAGACAAAATTTTCATTTTCAACCAAATAATTTGATTTTCGCTAAAAAATGTAACTTTAAAATGAAAAATTGAACGGTTAAACTTTAATTCAAAGAATTATTTTCTAAAAAAAAAAAAAACTTCGAATTTTTAACAAAATACATGAAGCTTCAACCAAATAGTTGAAATTTCAACTGAACAGATGAATTTTTAAGTAGAGCAGTTGAATTTTCATCTGGAAGAGAGAAATTTACAATCACAAATGGTGTAGTTAAATTTTTACTTAAGAAGATTAAATTCGGATTTAAAAAAATGAATTTTTCACAAAATAGTTATACTTTTCTCCAAAATAGTTCAATGTTTCACCAAAAAGATGAGTTTTTAAGCAAGAAAATTTACTTTTTTACAAAGGAGGGACGAATTTTCAATAAAATGCATCAATATCCAAACAAATATTTGAATTTTCAACAAAATAATTCAGTTTTTAGGCAGAAATATGAATTTGGAACCAGAGAAATGAATTTTCAGCAAATTTGTTCAACTTCCGAAGAAGTAGTCAAATTTTAAAATAAAAAAGATGAATTTTTATCTAAAAATGCAACAGTTAAAATCGTTGATAATGTATGAATTTTCAACCAAAAATATTAATTTTCTACCAAAAAAGTATAATTTTCAACAAAATACATGAATTTTCAACCAAATATTCCATTTATCAATGGAATTCTCAA
>CAKNXH010001778.1:269774-284360 GCA_932178445.1 Andricus quercusramuli
GAAATTAAGTTTGAACCTAAAAGATTAATTTTTTTACTGTTTTGAAACGATTCAAAAATAATAAAAACTTGTTAGATATTTTGGGAATTTGAATTTCAAAAGATCTCCTTAAATTTTTAAAAAGAGTAGAAGATTTTGAAGAAAAATGTTCCAATTTGGTATGATTAAAAAATATAAAAAAATCGAGTAAATTTATGAAATATTTCGAAGATTTTGAAAGATTGAAAAAGAATTCCAAACTGTTAAAAACTTAAAAAAAAGAACCATTCTAATATTTCTTTTTTTTTAATCGACTCGGAATAAGTCCACAGTTTCGCGAGTTTATTATCATTTTTTTCAGCTTCTGGGGATTTAATTAATATTTTTAATTTAGAAATTTTAAACAAATTATATTACAAGATATTCTTAAATATATTGGCACCATTAAATAATCAAATAATACTAAAAACATTATCAATCATTTCTTGAATTTGTCTCTAAGGTCTATGAATTTGAATAATAATCCAAACAAATTTTTATTTGATAGTTGACAGTTGAATTTTGAACTAAAAAAGATCAGCTTTCGACCAAAAATGGAATAGTTAAATTTGAACATAATAAATTAATTTACCAGGAAAAAAAAACTGTTCAAACTAAAATGATGAATCTTTTACTGAAATAAATGATGCATTAATGCAGCCCGCTTGAACTTTGCCTGCCAGCCTTCCCATTTTTGAAGGTATTTTTAGACTCTGTTCTAAGGATTAATGTTTGTGCGGTCTGTGCAGATAGGAGTAGTGCTCTCTTATCTTTCGTAAGGTAGTATTGTAACCATTGTCGGAACGGACCTCAGCAGAACGATCTTCAAATGCATCAGGGAAGTCATTTATGAGTTGTTTTGCCACTTTCCTGAAGACACTTGTCTCTATTTTCGAAGAGTGAAACATCATGTCATCAACTACTTCGTGAATAACTTTAGGTATTATAGAGGAATCTCTCGTGCCTTTAGTGAGTTCAGACAAGGTGGAGGCAGAAATGTTTCTCCATGAGAAGGTATAATTGTCCCAAGTTGTAAATTGATTTTCTTTTCCTGTAGATACTCAGAAATAGCTTTTGGCTGCTCATCCTCCTTTGAATTATTGATGGCTTCATTTGGATTTGGATTTTCAGCTCCAAAGTCAGAGTTGTTTTTTTCCCGATCGTCGACTGGGATGAGCTCTGTAATGTCGTGACTTTTATTTTCAGTTTTAGACGGTGCATCACCTGAAGAATTAGAATTGACTGAAGAATTTATTGCTTCTGATATCTCTTGTGAATCATGCGTAACATTTGACTGGTTCTCTGCAGCCCACACTTCCTCATTTTCAATTATTATAAATAGATTTTGCTGCTCAACGTAAAACATAAAGATATCCTCATCATCCACTTCAGTTCCGTCTTCTTCTAGCAAAATCTTGGAACCCTTGATATTCAATTTTTTGCTTCCTTTTTCTATAGCTGTCTTGATTAAGTTGTCGGTGTTTTCAAGCTCTCAAACCTCAAGGTAGATAAGTGTTCTAAAAGACCAAATATTTGCGTCAAAATCGGATAATGATACAAATATTCATGATTTGGGCGTAAAGGGACGTCAGAGAAGCATTCTAATCTCAAGCGTGAATACAATTCTATTTCTTCTTGTAATTATGCAATTTGCCCAGGACATAATGCTGGAGCACAAGCGATGCTACAAATTCTCCTGAAATGCAAAATCATTTTCCACACGGGATCATTAAAATCTTTGATAGCACCTGCTATTGCTACCAGAAATATTAAAATCAGTCTTCGAATTTGGCTGGCTGATCCACTAATTTTAGAATTACTCAAACCCGTTATTTTTATTCCTGAAAGAAATCGGAGAGCATCGCTTTAATGTATATATCATTGACGCGAAAGTTCAGGAAACTTAAATTAAACAAATCTCTCTGTACGAAATATCGTATGGCTAGCCAAAAATCAAATGCCGCTACTCCCTCAAAAATGTCGTGTGCAATGCAGGGAGGCAATCCGGGATTTGCCATGTGGTAATACTTTAGTTCGTTTAATGGAGAATTTTCTTTTATCCCCAGAACTATTCTTCCACTTTTTTTTAGCAGCAGTAGCTGATACATTATAACTCTCAGTAGTTCTTAATTTCCTGGTCTGGAAAGGATACTCTAAAAATTCTTCTTCTGAAATCTCACAGTAGCGACAACAGTTTTGGTTAGTACTGAATTTTTCTGAATAACTGCCTACCTGGTGGCTACCCAAATTGTCTCCTAGCATTGAAAATAATGTTCCGATAAAATTCTTCTCTTCGCCTGAAATGATTATACTTATGTCATCAGTTTCAAGGAGTTTCAGATCTGCAATTAGCTCACGTATAATTTTACTGCAACCGAACTTTTTAATGTATTTCTCAGGACAAAGCAAAATAAGTTTAATATTGTCAACTTTAGATCGTAAGTGGGAAGGAATCTTTCCCAACATCATGTATATGCTTACCATTTTAAATTTTCCTTTTGATGGGCCAAGAGGATTGCAGATTTCAAACGCGTCCTGAAAAAGAACTACTGGCAAGGCCGTCTTATTATCTTGAACAAATTTACTATTTTTGAAAAGCGACCCGTCCTTCAAGTCGAACATTTCCCTCTGATGATGTGGTTCTTCTGATTTTTCGCAGTATTTACGAATTTCGTCATTACACAACATTATCCCTAAAGTATTTAAAATGGGTACAAAGTTATAAAAATAAGCGGTAGGATCACCATTATCATCGAGTATTTCACATTCCACTGGAAGAACAATATTCATGTGTTCCTTATAATATTTAATCGTTAAGGCTGGAGTAAAATCTATCCCTACATATTGAGAAAGCATGATATGTTTTCTGTATCGTTTCTTGTACAACCGTTTCTGTACAATGGTGTCTTAAAGTTAAGTTTACACTTAGATTAGCTGAAAGTTCTGTAACATCGTCTACATCTTTCTCCATATCAGCAATGACGGGATTTAAATTTGTTGCATTGGTAATATCTTGTTTGAACCTTGCACTGAGATTATTATCATTAACATATTCTGAAGTGTTCGCAGCCTCTTGTGGTTCGATCACAACTTTGACACAAACATCCATAGACGAATTTTCAGATGTTTCATCATACATGGAAACTTATTCGCAATCAGTTGTGCCTGAACGTCTTCTACAAATATGCATATTGTAAGAATTGATATTGTAAAATATTGTATTTACATGAGAACAATTGCTAAATGGACATTTATTACCACTAGAAGAATCTTTCAAATGACTTTTCATATGTTTATGAATGTTTTTCATACTTGTGACTCTAAAAGAAAAATTTTCACCGGAACAAGAATAAGTACGTCCATTGTTTTCTTTACTGTGCATCCTGTAGATGTGCCACCGAAATCGCGAATACGCTGTGAAATTTTCATTACATTCTGAATGCAAGCATGGTATATTTAAATTCGGTACATTCCGATGTGCTGCTTGATGTCTATCGTATGAAAGAACAATTTTTAATTTACAATTATAAGTTGCACAGATAAATATTGTGAATAGTATGAGTAAAAGCAAACCTTATTTTCGGAATCCTGGGGTGGAATTACGTCGACAAATCTCAGAAAATGAGATCGGTATATTTTCATCGTTAGAAAGCTTTCTTTATGGACAATATTAGTATTATTTTACTTTCTACACATTCATTTTATGTTAACAGGTGTGAAAATATGAACATATACATGGGGCATTATTTCTCAAGTGTATTTGTAAGTGTATTCACACCCCAAAAAATGAGTTTCTCCGATCGGGCTCAAATTTACAAAAAGTTTAGTCGATATTAGATGGCAATTGAAAAAAAAGTGAGTTGCTACTACTAAGCAGCTTAGTAGAATACCCTTACTAATTCATGTAGTAACATAAATATTACCATTTCGTTTAGTAGAATTTAATTTTAACAGTCAGATACAATGCTACTAATTCGGATTTAGAGAGATAATAGGATTATAAGACAGATTCCTCATTTTAGTTACTTCAGCGTCACCGATATCGAAAAATCAGAGCACAACGTCCATATAACACTGAGCGTTATCTCGCTGATTTTACTTGCTTTGAATCAAGTATGTTTTCTTTGATCTTAGATTTTCTTCCAGCATAGCGTTTTTTGAAAGAAGGGTGCTTCCTTTGAAATAAAAACAACGGAAGAAGTAAATGTAAAGAGCAAATTGCAAAATAGACGTTGCGACAATAGCAATCTTGGTTAATTCGTGTATCTCCTATGTCGCATGTAGGATTGTACGAGAATGCTAACATTAACACTTATCGTTGTTTCCAACGTAACTTTCCTAAATGAGTCGCGAAAGGAAATTGCGGCAACGACCGCCTAGCTATGAATTGCTAAGAGTCTGATATTTCCCTCGGTTTATTTACTGCTTCCGAAAAGCACCTACTATAGTCGGATGATGGAATGTTGTTGGGAAATTTAATAAAACCACGATCAGCATTCATTCAGTCTAGGAAAATAATTTATTTCGTAACTACATTTGAATTAAATTATTCTCTTACACTAGCAGTCAATGTAATTGGTGGTCCGAAAATGCATTAGAAATTTTTTTTTACGAATTTTCATACATGTCGCACCGAAATTTATTTAAAAATACAAAAAAATTCCTCTTTCTGAAGCAATGATATTTAGGGGTTCCTGAAAGCCCGATAAGTAAAAAATTTAGTTTTGCGCAGTTTCTTCAATACAAATGGTTTTGATTTCATAACACAAAAAGCATTGACGAATTATTTTCAATGAATCATTGAAATAATGTTTACTTCGTATTCTTCTGAAAATTTGAATTATTAATAACCCTTTATACTATTCAAGAGAAAGCTAAAATATATGTGCACATAATTCTGAAATGGAAATTCAGATACTCATTTCACAACATCGAAAAATCAAAAAAATATATAATTGGAATAGAGTTATTTTAAACATTGAAAAAACTTCTATTATACAAATTAAAATTCAGTCATCATGTAATTTCAAATTGTTGAGAAAAATAATAATAATTAAATTATCTGTTTATAACATAAACAATATTCAACTATAATTTTCATTCACACATTGTAATAATTTGTATACTACATTTACCAAAAATTCACTATCATTTCTGAAAATATAATATATTAGTAACCTTCCATACTAATTTCAGAAAAAATAAAAACATATTCACATATAGTTTTGAAAATTGAATTCTGATACTCACTTCACAACATCACAAGCATTTGAAAAAATTATATAATTGTAATGTAGATATATCACATAACCTTAGTGTAAATAATTAATTCATGTGACTTAATTGAAAACAATTCAAATTGAATAATTATGTAATGCACTTTTTTGAAAAAATAAATCATTCAATAGTTAATAATAGTTCATTCATCTGTTTATAGCATAAAAATCAATTAACAATATTATTTGCATTGAAACATCAAAATAATTTCTATCTTATATTTTTCCAAAAATTTCCATTATTTATTATCTTTTTAACTAATTCCATAGAAACTTAAAACACATTTACATATAATTTTGAAGATTGAATTTATAGAATAATCTCACAAAATCGTGAACATTTTGAAATTTATGAAATTGGAATACAAGTAATTCAAATATAAATAAACTTTTATTTTATAAATGATATCCAATATTTGATTACATCACGATTCCTTCTATACCCCAATCCTGAACAAGATGGAGGTTACTTTTTTCATATGAAGGATTTGAACATTTATTCCTAAAAATTTAATTTATTTTTTAAATAGAATCAAGTAATATATAATTAATCAGTTCACAACAAAGAAGGCATAAACAATTGTTCTCCTTGAAATATTCAAAATATATTTTTTCATTTGAAATCGCATTTCTATACATTTACTTTATTAATGACTTTTTAAACTAATTCCAGAAAAATTAACAAAATATGTATATATTAATGAATCATCCCACAAAATAAAAAGCAATAAACAGTTATTTTAATAAAAACATTCGAATAATTTTTACTAGATATTTTTCTGAAATTTTGAAGTGAGGATAACCATTTAAACTAATTCTATAGTGAAGTAAAAAATATGTACACCTTATGTTGAAAGCAGAATTCAGATACTCATTTCACAACATCGAAAAATTTACAAAAATTTCATTATAAAATTATAGTCAATATTCAATTAAATGGCCTATAGTTACATAATCATTTCATGCACTCAATTAAAACAAATTCAAATGTAATCTTTATGTAATTTGATATTGAAAACAATTAATCAGCTAAAGATTCATTAATCTGTCGACAAAATAAAAAGCATTCAACTATAATTTTCCTTCAGGCATTCAAACAATTTTTACTTCACATTTTTTTAAATTTTCACTTTCATTTCTGAAAATTTGATTTATAAGTAACCTTTTATAGTAATTTCAGAAAAAATTGAAATATATACACATATAATTCTGAAAATTAAATTCAAATAATTGTTTCGCAACATCATAATGTTGAAGCAAATAATCAGTTTATGTACTTAATTGAAACAAATTAAAATTCAATCTCTATGTAATTCAATACTGTAAAAAAATTAATCAGCTGAAAAATAATCAATCAGTTGAAAAAATAAGATGCATCAGACTATAACTTTCTTTAAAACATTCACATAATTTTTACTTTATATTTTTTTCAATCGAACTCACATTTCTGACAATTTCAATTACCCAATAACATTTCAAACTAATTCCAGAAAAAATTAATTTATTATTAACCTTTTGAACTAATTTAAAAAAAAAACTGAAATATATATACATATAATCTTGAAAATGGAATTCAGATAAAGTCATTTCACAACGTCACAAGCATTCGAAAAGATCATATAATTGCAATAGAGGTATTCAAAATGGAAAATTTAAGAAAAAACTGCAACATTTTAACGTTAATCTAAGAAAACATTGCTATGAGCAATAATAAATTGTTTAAAAAATGTATGTAAACATCTAGTCATCAGTAGAAAGTTGAATTTTATATATTCAAAACGACTTGTATTGAAAAACTTTGAAAAATCATAATAATTTTAGCATAGGACTTTAAAAAATTGAAGGTCGAACTATGGACAACTGAAATTTAGTGATTGTGAATTCTCTTTTGTTAAAACTCTTTCAGCTTTAATGATCACATTCTCATCACGTGTCTCGTGAGAAAAAAAAGTCAAACAAAAAATTTGCAGATCTAATTAGAACACAAGTTTGTTGTTGAACATTTTATTGTACCTTGTGTATTTTTATCTAAAAATTGAATTTATTTGTAACTTAATTTTTCACAATAAAGACAAAAACTGCGCGACTTATCAAAAAATTATTGATAGCAAATTTGTGCCTCTGTTTTGGGTGAACAACTTTCGTTCATTAATTTTTTTTGTAGTTTGTGACGTTTGTCTGAAAACTTGAATTTTTCATTTTTAATGTTGTTTGTTACGAATAAAACAAATAAATACGCGTAAATCAAAAAGTAATTCATATCGAATTTGTAGATATTTTTCGGGTGCACAATTTTTGGCAATTCACTTTTTTTCGTATCTTGCGTAGTTTGATCGAAAAATGACATTTTTCATTTTGCTTTGTAGGGTCAAAATTTGAATTTTCGATTTTCCAGAAAAATTTGAAAAGTAGTTACAATAATCTTGTAGGTCTTTCAGAAAGCAACGTTTTCCTTCCCCTATTTATTTCTATTATTAATATTCATTTATTATTATATTCTTTATTATATATAATATAATAACACTAATAATTATATTTATTAG
The DNA here is from genome assembly GCA_932178445.1 of Andricus quercusramuli. Lineage (NCBI taxonomy): Eukaryota > Metazoa > Arthropoda > Insecta > Hymenoptera > Cynipidae > Andricus > Andricus quercusramuli. Next base: position 277,612 of record CAKNXH010001778.1, read on the forward strand.
TTATATTATTCATAATTATTATTATTATTATTTATTATTCCTATTTATTTTTGTTAAAATATCGATTTTTCTCGATAAAAAATTAATTTTTCATATTGAAAATATAAGTATTTTATTATTAGTTGAAATTTTTGTCTAGTTAAAAATTAAACTGTAAGGCATAAAACTAGTATTTCATTTCAAAGTTAGCTGATGGTTATAAAGTCTGGTATTTTGTTGAAAATTCGACTTTTTTGGTAGAAAATTATTCTTTTTCTTAAAAAATTAATTGAACTTGTAAGAAATTCAACAATTTTGTGAAAGAGTAATTTTTTTGAGTTGAAAAGTTCAATATTTCGTTGAAAATACGTCTTTGCGGTTTGAAAATTCAACTAAATTGGTTGAAAAACTCAACTATTTGGCTGACAATTAACTTTAAAAATTAAAAGTTAAAAAACAGTTAAAAACTCGTGTATTTGATATTTTTTCTTCAAGAAATGCACAAAAAACAAAATTAAAGGTTCAGATGAAAAAAATTTCAATTACATATATGTCGCTAAAAAATAATTTCAAAAGAGTTCTTCGATTGCAGTGTTTTCTGATAATTCTGAAGAAAATTCTACTACATTGTAATTGTTTTTTTATTTGAAACTTCAATTATTTGGTTTAAAATTTACCTTTCTTGATTCGAAATTCGTCTATATGTTTGAGGATTCAACTATTTTGATAAAAATTTGTCTTTTGATCAAAAATCATCATTTATGGTAAAAAAGTCATCTTTCTGGTTTCAAAATGAATTTTTGTTTGTTAAAAAATCAACTTTTCGGGATGAGAAATGTTTGAATGTCTTTTAGAAAGTTTGTCTTTTTGGCTCGAAAATTCAACTGTTTTTGTTTGAATTTTAATCATTTTTCTATGAAAATTTTGACCCTACGTTGATTGTACCTTTTAGATTGAAAATTCAACTATTTTGATAAAATCGTCTGTTTATGATGAAAATTCAATTGGCTTGTTAAAATTTTATCTCTTCGAATTGAAAATTCATCTTTTATGATTTAGGATTCCACTATTCTGTTAAAAATTCCACAGATCGGTTGAAAATGAACTGTTTTTGTCGAAAATTCATATTTTGGATGTAAATTCAACTATTTGCTTAGAAATTTATCTTTTTTGATCTAATTCAACAGGTTGCACCATTTTGTTGAATTTTTTTTTTTTTTGAAGATTCAACTTTTTGGGTTCAAATTATTCAACTGTCTTCTACAAAATCCGAATATTTGGCTTAGAAATGATACTGTTTTTGGTCAAATTCAAATCATTTTTGTTTCGAAATTTCGACTATTTGGTTGCAACTTGTAGGCTGAAAATTCAACTATTTCGATAAAATCGTCTTTTTTAGAAGAAAATTCTACTGGCTTATTAGAATTTCATCTTTTATGCTTTAGGATTCTACTATTCTGTTACATATTCGTATCTTTTGTTTGAAAAATCCATTTCTTATTCTAAAGTTCAACCAATTTGTAGAAAATTGTTACAACTGATTCTTCATTTCAGTTGCAAATAGTTAAAAAAATTTCAAGGGATAAAATTTAAAATTATCCATATAAGATAAATAAAATTCAAAATTTGTGAGAGAAGCAAAAATTAAATTAATTGATTTTATGATTTTAAGAGTTATTTTAATTTTAATTGAAGGAATAATTTTTATTGAGTGACTAATTTATTCAAATTAATTTCTTCAATATTGAATTTATTATTTTCATTGGTTGAATTGTATTAATCTTTATAAGAGTAACATTTTCCTAAATTGTTAAATTCATTTAATGAAACCTTCCTCAATTTAAAAATGTCTAATACAATATTCTAAACAATTGTCCATGTGTGTGTGTGTGTTTGTGCGTAAGTGTGTGTTTGTGTGTGTGTGTTGATATGTGTGCGAATATATTTGTGCATGGACGTGTGTGCGAATGTCACACTTTTTTGTGAACACAATAACTAGAAAACGATTCTAGATACATTGATGAAATTTGGAGGGCTTCTTTTCACCACTAATATCCTAAAACTTAATGAAGAATTTTTGAAAATGATTATTGCATTTTTTTTAGCACTCAATAATATTTTAAAACACGGTTTTTTATAGTTAAACTTTTTTCATTAGCATAATTCACATTTTATGAAACATTATGAAAGATTCCTTTGGTGCGAGATGAATCGATTGACCTATAATATTGATACATTTTATTAAATTGTAGGAAAGTTGTGGTAATTTACATATTTTTGAAATCGGTTTTTTATGGTAAAACTTTTTTTCATAAACATAATTCAAAGTTGATACAAGAACAGAAAAGATGTGCTGATTCGAGACTAATCGATTGACCTATAATATTAGTACATTTTATTGAAGAGTAATGAAGCTATGGCAATGCATAATGTTTTAAAATACGGTTTTTTGTAGTATAACTTTTTTCTTTATCATAATTCAAAGTTGATGCAGGAATATTAAAGATTCCTTAGTTCGAGACGAATCGATTGAAGAACAGAAAAGATGTGTTGATTCGAGACAAATCGATTGACCTATAATATTCATACATTTTATTTGAAGAGTAATGAAGCTACGGCAATGCATAATATTTGGAAATACGGTTTTTTGTAGCAAAACTTTTTTCTTCAACATAATTCAAAGTAGATGTAAGAATATGAAGGATTCCTTGGTTCAAGAAGAATCCATTGACCTACAATATTTATACATTTTATTTATTACATTTTCATTCTCATAATTTGAAGTTAATACGATAATAGAAAAGTTGTGTTGATTCGAGATAATTCGATTGACCTATAACATTGATACATTTTATTGAAGACTAAAGAAGCTATTGTAATGCATGATATTTAAAAAAACGGTTTTTCATAGTAAAACTTTTTCCTTCAACATTATTCAAAGTTGATGCAAGAATATCAAAGATTCCTCGGTTCGGGACGAAGCGATTGACCTACGATATTAATACATTTTATCAAAGTGCAGAAAAGTCACGGTATTTTATATATTTTTAAAATCGATTTTTGTAGTAAAAATGTTCTCATTCTCATAATGCAAAGTGGATGCGAGAATAGAAAAGATGTGTTATTTCGAGATGAATTGACAGACTTATAATATTTATACATTCCCTTGAAGCGTAAGAAAACTATATGGTAATGCGTAATATTTGAAAATACGGTTTTTCACAGTAAAACTTTTTCCTCCAACATAATTCAAATTTGATGCAAGAATATAAAAGATTCCTTGGTTCGGGACGAATCGATTGACCTACAATATTCATACATTTTATTTAAGTATATGGAAGTTATGGTATTTTATATATTTTTAGCATCGATTTGTATAGTGAAAAAATTCTCATTCTCATAATTTGAAGTTAATGCGAGAATAGAAAAGTTGTATTGATTCGAGATAATTCGATTGACCTATAACATTGATACATTTTATTGAAGACCAAAGAAGCTTTAATATATGAAAATACAGTTTTCTATAGTACATTTTTTTCTTCAACATAATTTAAAGTTGATGCAAGAATATAAAAGATTTCTTGGTTAGAGATGTATCGTTTGACCTGCAATATTAATACATTTTATTGAAGTATGGGGAAGTTATAATATTTCATATATTTTGAAAATCGATTTTTATAGCAAAACTTTTTTTAATAACATAATTCCAAGTTGATGCATGGACAGAAAAGATGTGTTGATTCGAGACGAATTGAATGACCTATAATATTAATAAATTTTATTGAAGACTAATGAAACCATTGCATTGCATAATATTTGAAAATACGGGTTTTTGTAGTAAAACTATTTTCTTGGGCATAATTGAAAGTTGATGCGAGAAGATAAAAGAGTCCTTAGTTCGAGACGAATTGATTGACTTACAATTTTATTACATTTTATCAAATTGTAGGGAAGTCACGGTATTTTATATATTTTTTGAATCGATATTTATAGTAAAAAATTCCGCATTCTCATAATTTGAAGTTGATGCAAGAATGGAAAAGTTGTGTAAGGAAGTTGTGGTAATTTATATATTTTTAAAATCGGTTTTTTATGGTAAAACTTTTTTCATTAACACAATTCAAAGTTGATGCAAGAACAGAAAATAACGGTTGATTCGAGACGAATAGATTGACCTATAATATTAATACATTCTATTGAAGAGTAATGCAGCCATGGCAATGTATAATATTAGAAAATACGGTTTTTTGTAGTAAAACTTTTTTCTTCGGCATAATTCAAAGTTGATGCACAATGTGAACGATTTCTCACTTCGAGACGAATCCATTGACCTAGAATATTAATAAATTTTATCAAATTGTAGGGAGTTACTGTACTCTATATATTTTTAAAATAGATTTTTATAGTAAAAAATTTCTCATTCTCATAATTTAAAGTTGATGCGGGAATATAAAAGTTGTGTTGTTTCAAAATAAATTGATTGACCTATAATTGAAACATTTTATTGAACAGTAAGGAAGCTATGGTTATGCATAATATTTGAAAACACGGTTTTTTATAGTGAAACTTCTTTCTTCAACATAATTCAAATTTGATGCAAGAATATAAAAGATTCTCCGGTTAGGGACGAATCGATTGACCTACAAGATTAATACATTTCATCAAAGTATAGGGAAGTTATGCTAATTTATGTATTTTGAAAATCAGTTTCTTGTAGTAAAACTTTTCTCTTCAGAATAATTTGAAGTTGATGCAAGAACAGAAAAGATGTGTTGATTCGAGACGAATCGATTGACCTACAGCGTTAATACATAGAAAAGATTTCTTAATTCGAGGAAAATCGATTGATCTATAATACTAATACACTCTTCATCGAAGATTGAGGAAGTCATCCTCATTTATAATATTTGAATCATCTGTTTCAAAGAGAAAAACTTTTTTCATCGACATAATTCAAAATTGACGCATGAATAGAAATAAATAAATAAATTTTAATACTTATTTATCATAAATTTTCTAATAGAATATTTCTGACAATTTTCGCTAAGGTTTCATGAAGCTAGGAAAAGGATAGGGTGCGACAGAACATTTCCGTTCCCTTTTCCAGCTCGAAAAATTATAATTTCGAATACAAAATTTGATTTGTCTGATTTGTCTTTGTATTTCAACATTTTTTTGTATTATTTTATACTTTTTTTATTTTTTGTGAATTACACAATTTTTTAAATGTGCCTGATTTTGTGAAATGAGTATCTGAATTTAATTTTCAAAACTATATGTAAATATCTTTTATTTTTTCTGAAATTAGTATAAAAGGTTATGAATAAATGAAATTTAAAAAAATGAAAGTTATAGTTTGATAATTTTTGTTTTGAATTTTTGTGATGTTGTGAAATAAATATCTGAATTCCGCTTCCAATATTATACGTACATATGTTTTACATTTCTATGAAATTATTTTAAAAACTTAATATTAATTAAATTTTGCAGGAAAATATAAAGTAACAATTATTCTAATGTTTCAATTAAAATAACTGTTTATTGCTGCTTACTTTTTGAAATGATTAATTAATATGTACATATATTTTGATTTTTTCTGGAATTAGCTTTCAAGGTCTATAATAAATTTAATGTATAGAAATGCATTTTTAAATGAAAAAATATATAAAATGTGAAAATTATTTGAATGTTCCAATGAAAATAATTGTTTAATGCTTTTTATGTTGTGAACTGACTAATTATATAGGAACTGATTCTATTGAAAACTACAGTTTCTGGGATTACTTCAAACGATTATTAATGAATTAAGTTTCCAGAAATGAAAGTTCAAATTAAAAAAAATGAATAGAGTAAAAATTATTTGAATGTTTTAATGAAAATTATAGTTGAATGCTTCTCATTCCGTGAACTGATTAATTAATCATTAGTTGATTTATTTTTTTCACAATAATAAATTGAATAAAGATTGAATTTTAATTTTTCTCTATTAAGTAACAGAAATTGATCATTTATTTGTTTAAAATTCATATTTTGGTGTTAAATATAAACTGAAAGCTTTTTTGGATGAATGTTCAACTTTCAAAAAAAATTGTCCTTTTTTGTGAAAAATTCATCTGTTTTAGTTCAAATTTCATCTTTGTTGGATGAAAATTCAACTATTTCGTTAGAAAGTCATCCCTTTTGGTTGAAAAAATTCGTCTTTTTTGGATGAAAAATTCAATTTTGTTAGTAGAAACTTATTTTTTGTTGGAAAATTCATATCTTGATCTTCAAAAGTCAACTGGAATCTTTTCCGACTGAAAATTCAACTTTTTTTTTTAATTTATTTTCTTTTTAAATAAAAATTCGGGTAGACATTCATCTTTTTCGATTTTTGTAGAAACTTATTTCTTGGTTAAAAATTCATATTTTCATCATGAAAAGTAAACTGAAATCTTTTTTAACAGAAAATTCAACTATTTTTTTTTTAAATCTTTTTGATTTATAAATTCATCCGCTTTGGTTAAAAATGTCTTTTTTTTTAATGAAAATGTAACTTTTTAGTTAAAAATTCTTCTTCTTTGCTTGAGTATTCAACCATTTCATTTGAAAGATTTGATTGAATCACTTTGTTAAGGAATCATTTTTTTTCAGAGTTATATTTTTTGTTGAAAATTCATTTCTTTCGTTGAAAGTTCAACTATTTTGTTGAAAATTAATCTTTTTTAATTGAAAATTCAACTACTGGGGTGAAAGTTAAACTACATTGTTGAAAATTTATTCTTCTGGTT
>CAKNXH010001778.1:284460-328802 GCA_932178445.1 Andricus quercusramuli
AAGCCTATCTATAGGCTACCTGGTTTTTTTTTACTTTTCTCATTTCTTTATATTTCATTAAAATTCCTGAAATTTTTTGCAGTTTCAGTTACTTTAGTATTGACAGAATATAAAAATATAGTTCAATTGATAAAATTCTTTATAATATTGAAACGTATATTTTCAATTGCAATCCAAGAACATTTGAATTGCGTGACTGAAAGGGTTAAAAAACTTTTTTTTTGTATAAATTTCATGTTTTTTGATTGAAATATAAACTATGCCACTTTTCGTTGGTTTTTCCAGCAAAGGGATGAATATTTGAATCTTCAACTAAAGACAATCAATTTTCAAACAAAAATATAATATAGTTAAATTTTCATTTTAAAAAATTGACTTTAAACAACAACAAAAATGAATTTTCTGCAAAAGAGGTGAACACAGTAATATGAAGCTTATCTTGCTCGTTAAATTGATAAAAACTTATTTTAGGTATATTTTTATGTAAGCATTAGACAAATTATTGAATTATGTTCCCCTAGCAATTCATTGCTACTCATTGAATTAGTAAGTTGGTTCTACTGAGCAGATTAGTAGAATACCCTTACTATGGTGTCCATGTGAGGCATGGTGTCAATTGCAAAAAACGCCCACGTTTATTGATTTCCATATTATTTTTTTGCATAAAATGTCTTTCTTTGTTTGGATAAATAGTGATGTCATGAAATTTTCGTTTTAAAATACGTGTCAGAAGAGCTATTATGAAAAAACAGTTTTTACAGAAACAGATGGAAAAGTCTTTGGTAGAAATTAAGCAGTTACACCATATTTTGAAATACTTGAAGCATGAGAATGTGAGATTCTAATAGGTGCAGTATTTCTTTAAACGTCTGGTATCATAAACTGTTTTTATAAACTTTCTAAATGTACTAAAATTAATAAAATCTTGAAACATGACATACGGGGCATGCTGTCCCTAAAACTTTATGAAGATGGTAACAGTGCTGGATAACAGGTCGGTAATTTGATCGATAATGTAGAAAAGCACAGCAATTTATTTATGTCTGTTCTGTCTAATTAAATTCAAGGTTTTTAATAATAAAGTTATACAGAAAATTAAAATTGACACGTGATTTGGAGTTATATTTAATAATGATACGGTAAGTACCAAGTTCACGGTAAATTACTTTAAAATGGACTATCATGTGAAATTCGTGATTATAACCTACAAACATAAAAATCGTCGTTATACAGGTTATAAATGTATTTAAATTCCTAATTATAATTTTCCATTTAAATATACTTGAAGCGATTCTCTTTACTTAACCGCTCAATTTCATGTTTTATTCATTTGAAAGAGAACATGTAAACTTTGAGGTTATAACCTAAAAAGATTGAAACTTATTGCTATAAAGTTTTTTTCATCCCTGCTTATAAATTCCGATTTCAAACACACTTTAAGCAATTCTCTTTATTTATAAGGGTGGTCCTAATTACATGGGTTGAACAGTAACTCAATAAATAGGATTTCGAATATTATTGTTCAATGCCTGTTTGGAATATTCGCGCCTTTGGTACCTTTCGGTAAACAAGATATCTGTTAAAGGCAAATGCAGATCTTTACACGGTGAATAGAATCTTCCAGGAGTAAGAGGTTATAACTAGGTTTTGCGACATACTTTACTTTGATTGATGAGAAAACATTTATTTAGTGTTGACCATGTCTCGAGTAATTTTTTTTTGTTACATCATACTTTCAAGAATTATTATATTGTACGCTTTTTATTCTACAACGTTCATATTTGTGAAATAATTTGGGACTAATAGGATGGACATCATGCTCCATGGTATGGGGTATGCTGTTCCAAATGCAAGATCAACGAATTAATTAAATATCAAATAATCACGTAGTTGAGAAACGGATTTAGGAAATGAAATATGTAACCTGATAATGTGAGCTTCTCACCAAATAATACAGAAATCAAAATCACATTTCAATTATAATTGAAAGGACGTTTCCTTCAAAGCCTGACACCATACTCCACTCTCCCCTACTAATTTACCAGTTAGATAATATGCTACTAATTGAATTAGTAACATTTCTACTAATTCGGATTTAGAGAGTGGATTCACTGAATACGTTATTCCAGAATCGAATTTTAGCAAGAATTGAAGTAGTCAAAAACTTGTAAGAAATGAATAGTTATTCGAAAATTGAGTAAATGAGAAAAAGGAACATAATAATCTGGTAATTATAAATACAAACTGAAAACACCCGAGATTGAATTCAGAGCCAGTTACAAAAATTGCGACAATTGATTCCTCATCTCAGTTGGAAATAGTTGAAAATTCGTTTCTTTGGTTGAAAATTTAACTACCTTGTTGAAGATTTGTGTCATTATCATTAATTGGATAATAATATGAAATAAGGACTCTTTCTCGACTTGGTCACAATAATGCCAGCTTTGGTCATATGGTCATTGGTCATTCGTTTGAACTAAATCGACAAAGCCACCCTGCTCAATGGTGTCCGTCCATTGATCTATTGAGGTCCCTCTCTTCAAAAGGTTAAACGCTGATCGGACAATTACCGCACGGGAACTTCAGGATTCGTGAGTTTCCATGAGTCCAGACGCGAAGACTTCCGGCACGGTCTCAAATGGCCAGGTGTCAACCTCTCTCCAGAATTCCACTTTACAAAGCACTCGAGGAATCAGAGGATGTACTTTTGAAAAATTGACTTCCAGACTAGCGGAAGTCACTTCTTAAGGTCTTGCTGGGACCATTTAAAAAGAGTCACAAGGACAGGAATTTGGTCCTCGATTTGGTATACAATATCTTCAGAAATTTGATAAATGTGATCGAATCCATTTCAAATCGGGCAGGTTCTACACTTCAAGTGGAAGGACTTGCAAGGAAAGAAATATAAATAATATAAAATAATATATTATAATAATATATAATAATATATGATAATATATATTAATACATGATAATAATGATAATAATAAGATAATAATATATTATAATATAATATATACGGGAAGAAATATACTTGAGGAATTATCTTTGTTCCGAAGTACCGGATATGAGACGAAATCAGTTCATGAACCACGTTATCAATTTTGATTTTGAATTTTTTACCAAAAAAGATACATTTTTAACCCGAAAAAAAAAATTTTCAAAAAAAGATTATCTTTCATTCGAACAGTTGCATCAACAACCAAATAGTTGAACCTTTAAGTAAAAGAGACGAGTTTTCAACAAAATTGTTGATAAATGTCCAACCAAGTGTAAATCTTAATTCAACAAAGCTGACTATTTTACTATAAAAGATGGATTCTCAATACAAATGGAAGAATTTTTTATAAAAAAAAAATAATTATAATTTCGATGGAATAGTTTAATTTTTGAACAATTAGTTTAACTTCCAAACAAATGGTCGAATTTTCGAAAAATGATTGGAATTCAATCAAATAAAAATCCATTTCCAACCCTGAAATATGACATTTCTAACATAAGAGATGAATTTTTTAATCCAAAAGGAGGAATTTTTAACCAAACTGTTGAATTTTTGACAAAATAATCAAACCGTCAACAAAATATTTTAACTTTCAACTTTTTAACTTTTTTAAAGAATTTAGTAGTTTTTTTCAGTAATTGAATTTTCAGTAATTGAATTTTCAGTTCGAAAATTGATTTTCAGTACAAAAAAAAACGAATTTTCAACCAGTTAAATTTAACAAAAAAAGACCTAAATATTTGAATCCTTAATGAGAAAGATTAATTTTCAACAAATCTTGAACAAAATAATTAAATTTTCAAGCAAAAAAAATTAATTTTACACCGAACAGATAAATGTTCTACAATAAATGACGACTTTTCACACAGTTAAATTCAACCGAAACAGACAAATTGTTATCGAAATAGTTGAATCTTCAATTTAAGCAGATGATTTTTCCAACCAAATTGTATGTTTAACCAAAAAGAGTGAATTTTCTACCGAAAAAATTGAATTTTTCCAGAAAAGTCGAATTTTCAACAAAATAAATCAATTTTCAGCCAGATAGTTGAATTTTGATCTGAAAATGAAATAGTTACATATTCAGTTGAAAAAATTAATTTTCCAGTAGAAAAAAAAAACGAGTTTTTATCAAAATAGTGAAATTTTCCGTTAAAAAAATTAATTTCTGATCGAAGAAAGAATACATTCATAATGAAGCAGTTGAATTTTCAACAAAATAATTAAACTTTCAATCAAATATTAAAATTTTAATACAAGCGAGATGCATTCCAAACCAAAAATATAATATAGTAGATTTTCAAGCGAAAAAAAAAGAAGTTTTAACTAAAAATATTTGGATTTTCTTATTGGGTTTTAATAATTTTCTATCACATAAAAGTTGAATTATTTTGTTAAAAATTTATTTTTTTGTTTTCAGAGATTCACTTATTTCGTTAAAAAATTAATTATGCCCTTTTGTAGAAAATTAATCTTCTCGGTTAAAAAATCATCTTTTTGAAAATTCGTTATTTTTTTTTTATCAAGAAATAATCTTTCAAACTGAAAACGTACCTATTCCATTTTTTGTTCGAAGATAATATTTTTAATTAGAAATTAATTTTCTCCAGTTGAAAATTCAGCAATTTGACTACGAATTCATGTATTTTTATTAAAAATTCTTTTTTTTGTGGATATTTGATCTTTAATTATTTTTGGTCGAAAATTCCAACTTTTGTTTCAAAATTATTCTGTTTTGGTTTAGGATTCTATAATTCTTTTGAAAATTTGTATTTTTTGGTTCGAAAATCAAACATGTTTCTTTTGGTTTATTTGTAAATGTTGAAAATTCCTTTCTTTTAAAATTATTATTTCAAACTGAAGATTTTTGAAAATTCTATTTTTGGTTGAAAAAATCTTCTTTAGTTGAAAATTCAACTATTGGGTTTAAAATTCACCTTTCTTGTTTGGACATTCATCCATATGTTTGAGGATTTAAAAATTTTTTCAAAAAAGTTCCTTTTTTTAGAAAATTGATATTTTATGGTAGAAGTCATCTTTCTGGATCGAAAATGAATTTTTTCTTAAGATTCAACTTTTCGGGTCGAAAATTATTTAATTGTCTTCCAAAAAAATTCGTCTTTTTGGCTTGGAAATTTAACAGTTTTTTATTGAATTTTAATTTTTTTATTTAAAATTTTCAAAAAAAAAGTAAATTTCCAAAAAAAAGTTCATTTTTATCCAAATAGTTGAATTTTCAACACAGACATTTCAATTTTCGACCAAAAAAACATCAAATTTTAACAGAATACTTGCATTTGTACAAAAGACTTTGATTTTTGAAAAAATAATAAAGTTTTTAGAAAAATAGTTCAATTTCAAACTAAAATGACGAATCTTCAACAAAAAACTGAATTTTGAACAAAGAAATTCAACTGTCATCTAAGTATTTAAATTTGCAGTCAAAAAGTATTCATGTCCAAGGAAAAATATAAAAGATGATATTTCAAACAAAAAAAGTTTTTAATTTTTAATTAGGAATTGTTAAATTTGACCAAAAAAGAAAAATTTTCAACAAAATAGTTGAATCTTCAGCAAGAGTAGAATTTTCAAGAAAACAGTTGAATTTTTAAGCCAGAGACGTGAATTTTCCTACAGAACAGTGGAATTTTCAAGAAAAAAGTTAATTTCAAAAAAAAAAAAGTTCATTTTCATCCAAATAGTTGAATTTTCAACACAGAAGATTAATTTAAATAAAAAAAACGACGTTACAAGAAAATACATCAATTTTCTACCAAATAATCGAATTTTCAAATAAAAAAGGCTAATTCGAAACCAAAAATTAAATCGGTTAATATTTAAGTTAAAAAAAAAATTTGTCAAACAAAAGAATGCACGTTCAACAGAATAGTTGAATCTTCAACCAATAAATTTAATGTTAAAAAAAAGACAGTTCAATTTTCGACCAAAAAACATGAAATTTTAACAGAATACTTGCATTTGTACAAAAGACTTTGATTCTTGAAAAAATAATAAAGTTTTTGGAAAAAATGGTTCAATTTCAAACTAAAATGACGAATCTTCAACAAAAAAATGAATTCTTAACAAAGAAATTCAACTGTCATCTAAGTATTTAAATTTTCAGTCAAAAAGTATTTATTTCCAAGCAAAAATATAATAGATGATATTTCAAACAATAAAAGTTTTCAATTTTTAATTATAAATAGTTAAATTTGACCAAAAAAGAAAAATTTTCAACAAAATAGTTGAATCTTCAGCAAGAGTAGAATTTTCAAGAAAACAGTTGAATTTATGAGCCAGAAAGGTGAATTTTCCTACAGAACAGTGTGATTCTCAACAAAAAAGTTAATTTCCAAAAAAAAGTTAATTTCCAACCAAATAGTTGAATTTTCAACCAAATAATTGAATTTTCTACACAGAAGATTAATTTAAATAAAAAAAACGACGTCACAAGAAAATACATCAATTTTCTACCAAATAATCGAATTTTGATTTAAAAAAGGCCAATTCGAAACCAAAAATCAAATCGGTTAATATTTGATTAAAAAAAAATTAATTGTAAAAAAATGCACGTTCAACAGAATAGTTGAATCTTCAACCATCAAGTACTTGAATTTTCAAACAAAAAGATGTATTTGAAATGAAAAATTCAATAGTCAAATTTTCAACTAAAAACGACCAATTATCAATCATAAATAGAAAAGTTACATTTTCAGTTACCAAAATTATTTTCCAAAAAATGAAACCGAATTTTCAACAAAATACTTAAATCTTCAACAAATGAAATAAATGTTAAGTAATTCAATTTTTAACTAAAAACTATCAATTTTTAACTAAAAACGAATTGTTTGAATTTTCAGTCAAGAAAATTAATATTCAAATTGAAAAGTTGGATTTTCAACAAAATAGTATTTCTTTTTGGGTTGTATTAATTCAGTTTGTATGGAAGGTACAAAAATGAACATTTCTTTAATTTATATGTCACTAAAATTTTATTTATAATTTTCTTTTATTTACTTATAATTTTATTTATTAATTTCCTTGAATTACATCTACATAATATTCGATTATATTCATCATAAAAATTGATTACATCATACTGGTAGTATATTGAACCGACAATTTTTCTGTTTTCCTTTTTGCATTCCGTTAAAGTCATACCTATACGTTCACCAATTTCCGCTCTTACTTTCAGTATAATTGTGTTACATAAAATAAGTGGAAATAAACGAAGATAATTTTATCTTTCAACCGAGTTTTTAAATTTTTAATCAAAAAGATGATTTTTTTTTAAAAAGAAGATTAACTTTCTACCAAAAAAGACAAATTTTTTTAACAAAAATTAAATTTCAACCAAAATAAGATTTTTTATTTAAAAAAAAAACAGTTGAATTAAAAAAAAAGAATTTTCAAGGAAATAGTTAAATTTTCAACCAAATAGATGAAATTGCAAAAAAATAATGAATCTTCTTCAAAAATAATTATTTGTCAAGAAAAGGGTTCAAATTTCAACTAAGGTCTTAAATTTTCAATAAAAAATGCGAATTTTACATTAAAATTATAAATTTTCAGCTAAGAACATTAATTTTCTACAAAAATAGATAAATAAAAACGCAACACATGAATTTTCAGCCAAATGGTTGAATTTTCAACTGAGAAAAATAAATTTTTAACCAAACCGTAGAATAATTGAATTTTCAACTCATAAGATAATACATTTAAAATTAAAAATTCAGAATAAAAATTTTCAGTAAAAAAATAATATTCTGAAAAAAAATTTAAGGAAAAATGTAATTACTGTCAAAAAGGACAGAAACTGAATTCAAATTTTGAATTTTCAATTCAAAAAGATGATTTTTTAATCAAAAACCTGAATTCTCTACCAAAGAAGAGGAATTAAAAAAATAGTTGAATTTTCAACTAAATAGATCAATTTTCAACTAAAATGATGGATCTTCAACAAAAAAATCTTCAATAAAAAAGTTCAAATTTCAACCAAGGTTTTGAATTTTTAATAAAAACATAAACTTTTAACGAAGAAGATTAATTTTTTACCAAAATAATTAATAATGATACAACATGTAAATTTCCAACCGAATGGTTCAATTTTTAATTAAGAAAGATACATTTTCAACCAAACAGTGTAATTTTTAATCCAAAAGAATTAATTTTCAATCAAAAGTGGAATACTTGAATTTTCAGCCCATGAATAATAAATTTAAAATCGAAAGTGGAATAGCTAAATTTTCAGTAGCAAATTAATTTTCTGCAAAAAAAAAAAAATAAATTCGATAACAAATTTAATCATCAAGTTTTCAACAAAAAAATATTGACCTTGATTCTTCAACAGCAAACAAAGGAATTTAAAATAAAAATAGTTAAATTTCCAACCAAATAAATAAATTTTGAACTAAAATGATGAATCTTCAAAAAAAAAAAAAATTCTTCAACGAAAGAGTTCAAATTCCAAAACAGGCTTTGAATTTTAAATAAAAAATATAAAGTTTCAACAAAGAAGATTAATTTTCTACTAAAACAGATGAATAAAAATAAATAAAAAAACATGAATTTTCAACCAAATAGTTGAATTTTCAACCCAAAAAAATAAACTTTCAATCAAAAATGGTATTGTTGAATTTTGAACGTAAATATTCACGTTTTGATCTTTGAAAATTGTCCTTTTTCAGAAGTTCAATCTAAAACCATTCACTTTCAAGATTTTTTAATTCGAAAAAAATTGTAAAATTTTCAAAATTTTAGTCTAAAATTTTTTAATGTTGAGAGATTTTGATTTCAAATTCTTCAGTTGCAAACATTTTCAAAATTTCAAATTATTGAAATATAAACGCTGTTATTTAGAAATGATTCAGGTTAAATTATTTTTCATTCCATGCAAATATTGTTCTTTTCTTCAAAATTCAAACCAATCTAAAATTGTTTGATTTTCCACGTTTTTAATTCAAAATTGTTCAATATATATATTTTAAATTTCAAACGCTTCTAATTCAAAATTATTGATTTAAAATAAAAACCGAGAGACTAATTCTGAAAATTTTATTATTAAAAAAAAATGTTAAGAAATTAATAATTAATAAAAAATAGATTGAAAAAATAAAAATAACATTATAAATAAATAATTAATTGTTTAATCATTTTGATTATTCAAAAATGTTAATCAATGTTAGTTCTGTGGGTCGATTCCCAGCGGAGCGAAAGGAGATCTTTCTTCAGAAAAAAAAAATTATTCAAAATAATTTTTCTTCCATAGCTCCATCTGATCTCAAAAGACGTTAAATATTTCCTGTCATTTTCTAATGATAATATATATTACTTAGAAAATTTCATTCGTACCATCTAGCAAAATAATGTCTGAATTTCATAAAAAAGTTTTTTCTCTCGATCTCTCTAGTAGCTTAATGGGAAAGCAGCTGACCGGAAACTTGTAGTTTAGTGGTTCGATTCCCGGCGAAGCGAAAGGAGATCTTTCTTCAGAAAAAAATTATTAAAAATATTTATTTATTATTATTTTATTATTTTATTGAGTGGAGTCTTGAAAATCAAAGATCGTTAGATTCAGAGTTCAGACCAGAAGCATACCACAAAAACAGCTTTATGTCCCAACTTCCTCTGCCGGTAGCACTGCACCCAAGATACTAACTTTACCGCTTTTTTAAAGGAAGTTAATGTTTCCTGGACGTGCGAGATTGAAGTCGAGTCTGCATTCCTTCAAAATAGAAATATTGCAAACATTGAACCAACGGAACGGTATAAATATAATTTCAGATTGTTGATTCAAAATACTTTAAATTAAAGATTGTTTAAGTTGTAATAAATATTATTACTTTAATTTTATAATTGTTTATTGTTTTATCAAGAACGATTACAACGTGGAATTTTCAGGTTCTCTAATTTGATATTATTTAATTTAACATATTTTTTCCTGAACTTAATAAAGTTTTAATGCTCAACTTTTGAATCGCCTCATCTCTAATCTAATCTAAGGGGCTGACAAAGCCGATGAATTCTAAAAAAACATGTGATGGTCAATCTTTTAACCAAGAAAATATTTTCATTTTGAATCAAAAACAGTTAAATTGAAAAAAATGAAATTTTTACTTGTTTGATATTCAAAATAGAACAATATGATATTCAGCGTATTTGTTCGCGTCCTTGAGACGCATCGATTGACCCATTGATGAACCTTTTATGACCCACCAGTACCGATTTATGAAGTTTCAAAAAATGGTTTATTCTGTTTATATAAGAAAAACTTTTTTGATATTCAAAATACAACAATATGATATGTAGCGTATTTGTTTGCGTCCTTGAGACGCATCGATTGACTTATTGATGAACATTATATGACCCACCAGTACCAAATTATGAAGTTTCAAAAAATGTTTTATCCTGTTTACATAAGAAAAACTTTTTTGATATTCAAAACACGACAAAGTTACATGTAGAGTATTTGTTCGCATCCTTGAGACGCATCGATTGACCTATAGGTGAACCTTATATGACCCACCAGTACCGATTTATGAAGTTTGAAAAAACGGTTTATTCTGTTTATATAGGAAAAACTTGTTTGATATTCAAAATACGACAATATTATATCTGAAGTATTTGTTCGCGTCTTGGAGAGGCATCAATTGACCAATTGGTAAACCTTTTATGACCGACCATTGCCGATTTATGAAGTTTAAAAAAATGGTTCATTCTGTTTATATAAGAAAAACTTTTTTAATATTCAAAATAGGACAATATCATATGTAGAGTATTTATTCGCATTCCTGAGACGCATCGATTGACCTATTGATGAACCTTTTTTGACCCACCAATGCCGATTTATAAAGTTTAAAAAAATGGTTTATACTGTTTATATGAGAAAATCTTTTTTTATATTCAAAACACGACAATATTACATTTCAGGTACTTGTTCGCGTCCTTGAGACGCATCGATTGACCCATTGGTGAACCTTTTGGGACCGACCCTTGCCGATTCATGATTTTTCAAAAAATGGTTGATTCTGTTTATATGAGGAAATATCTTTTGATATTCAAAATACGATAATACTACATGTAGAGCATTTGTTTACATTCCAGAGACGCATCGATTGACACATCCATGAACTTTTTATGACCTACCAGTACCGATTTATAAAGTTTCAAAAAATGGTTTATTCTGATTATATGAGAGAAACTTTTTTGATATTCAAAACACGACGAAGTTACATGTCTTTTGTTCGCATCCTTCAGACGCATCGATTGACCTATAGGTGAACCTTATATGACCAACCAGTACCGATTTATGAAGTTTCAAAAAATGGTTTATTCTGTTTATATGAGAAAAACTTTTTTGATATTCAAATATAACAATATGATATGTAGCGTACTTGTTTGCGTCCTTGAGACGCATCGATTGACGTATTGATGAAACTTATATGACCCACCAATACCAAATTATGAAGTTTCAAAAAATGTTTTATCCTGTTTACATAAGAAAAACTTTTTTGATATTCAAAACACGACAATGTTACATGTAGAGTATTTGTTCGCGTCCTTGATTCGCATCGATTGATCTATTGATGAACCTTTTATGACCCACCAGTACCAAATTATGAAGTTTCAAAAAATGTTTCATCCTGTTTATATAAGAAAAACTTTTTTGATATTCAAAACACGACAATGTTATTTGGAGAGTAGTTGTTCGCGTCCTTGAGACGCATCGATTGACCTATAGGTGAACCTCATATGACCCACCAGTACCGATTTATAAAGTTTCAGAAAATGGTTTATTTTGTTTTTATAAGAAAAAATGGTTTGATATTAAAAATACAAAAATATTACATGTGGAGTATTTGTTCGCGTCTCTGAGACGCATCGATTGACCTATTTATGAACCTTTTATGACCAACTATTGCCGATTTATGAAGTTTCAAAAAATGATTCATTCCGTTTATATAAGAAAAACTTTTTTGATATTCAAACCACGAAAATATTACATTCAGAGTATTTGTTCGCGTCCTTGAGACACATCGATTTACTTTTTGATGAACCTTTCATGATCCACCAATACCGATTTATGAAGTTTCAAAGAACGGTTTATTCTGTTTATATGAGAAAAACTTCTTTGATATTCAAAACACGACAATGTTACATGTACAGCATTTGTTCGCATTCCTGAGACGCATCGATTGACATATTGATGAACCTTTTGTGACTCACTAATACCGATTTATGAAGTTTCAAAACATGGTTTATTCTGTTTATATAAGAAAAACTTGTTTGATATTCAAAACACGACAATGTTACATGTAGAGTATTTGTTCGCGTCGTTGATTCGCATCGATTGACCTATTGATGAACCTTTTATGACCCATTAGTACCTATTTATGAAGCTTCAAAAAAAGTTTTATTCTGTTTATATAAGAAAAACTTGTTTGATATTCAAAACACGACAATATTATATATAAAGTATTTGTTCGCGTCTTTGAGACGCATCGATTGACATATTGATGAACCTTGTGTGACCCACCAGTACCTATTTATGAAGTTTCAAAAAATGGTTCATTCCGTTTATATAAGAAAATTTTTTTTGATATTCAAAATAGGACAATATCACATGTAGAGTATTTGTTCGCATTCTTGAGACGCATCGATTGACCTATTAATGAAACTTTTGTGACTCACCAGTGCCGATTTATGAAGTTTAAAAAATGGTTTATTCTGTTTATATGAGCAAATCTTTTTTTATATTCAAAACACGAAAAGATTACATTTAGAGTATTTGTTCGCGTCCTTAAGACGCATCAATTGACCTATTGGTGAACCTTTTTTGACCGACCATTGCCGATTTATGAAGTTTAAAAAAAAGGTGTATATATTATGTTTACATGAGAAAAACTTTGTTCATATTATGAGTACAATAGTACTCTATCTGACATGCTTGTTTGCGTCTTTGAGACACGTTGATTGACCTATTGACTTTCAATGAAGAAGTTGATTTTTCAAACCAAGAAGATTAATATTCAACAAAAAATGTAATAGTAGATATTTCAACAAAACAATATTTTGATTTTGAATCAAAAACAGTCAAACAAAACCAAACAATACGAATTTTCAACAACATACGTGAATTCTCAATTGAAACAGATTAGTTTTCAACCAAACAGTTGCATTTATAAAAAAATGGATTTTCTAGCAAAAAGAAAGTATTTTCAACCAAATAGTTATATTTCAAACAAAAGGATTATTTTTCTAACAAGAAATATGGATTTTCAACCAAATATGTAGTTGAATTTTCAACAAAAGAAGGTAAATTATGAACTGAAGAAATGAATTTTCAACTAAAATTATAAATCATAATCTACTATCGACTGCTATTTTCAACTGTGGATCTTGCTACCAAGTTATTGAACTGTCTTACCATATTTTGAAATCTTCGAGCCCAACATAACAATTTCCTACGCAATATTTGAATTTTTAACCCGAAAATGTGAATTCTCAACGGCAAAATTAATGTTTAACCTAAACAGATTAATTTTTGAGCAAACAGTTACATTTTTAACCAAAATAGACCAAATTTCTACAAAAAGAGAAGAATTTTGAAATAAAAAAGGCGAATGTTCCACAGAACAGTACGCCACAGGGGGGGGGCGGAATATCAGAAAAACACTTTACGTGAATTATGGATGAACCTTTAATAATTGTTTCATTCATTCTATTCAATTTTAAGTTGGAAATCTATCTGTTTTGGGTGAAGATGTAACTATTTGTTAAAAATCCGTCTTTTTTTGATTCGTTGAAATTTCATCGTTTTAATTATCAACTAATTTCTCCGGTAGAAAATTCATTTGTTGAAAATTCGTTTGTTTTTTGTTTGGAAATTTATTTTAATGACTGAAAATTATCCTACTTAATTTTTGGTCGAAAATTTATCTTTTTAGTTTGAAATTCATGTATTTGTTTTAAAATTAAATTTTTTTCGGTGAAAGATTCATCATTTTAGTTGGAAATTTACTTTGACTATTCCATTTTTTGTGGCAAATTCACCTTGTTTGATAGAAATGTGATCTTTTTCATTAAAAAATGACGTTTTGTAGAAAATTAAACTATTCTATTTTTTGTTAAGAATTTATTTCTTTCATTAAAAAAAACTGTTGAGTTGCAAATTTGTTTGTTTTTTGATAAAAAAGAAAATTAATTATTTCTAACTGAAGATAAAACAATTCCATTTTCACTTGGAAATTTATATTTTTAGTTGAAAATTAATCAATTTTGCTCAAAATTCGTTTTTTGAATTTTATTTTTCTAACTGCAAATTGAAATATTATATTTTTGGTTTGTAAATTTATCTTTTTTAGTTCAAAATTGAATAATTCTGTTGAGAATTCATTTTTTTGTTGATAATTGATTTTCTTTACTGAAAATTTAATTCTTTTGTTTTTGGTCAAAAAATCATTTCTTTGTTATGAGAAAAAAATTACTTATTTATTGTTTAATTATTATTATTATTTTTAATTTTTATTACTTATTAGAAAAAAAATACTTTGTTGGAAATGATTTTTTTTCCCGTAGAAAATTAATCTTTTGGATTGAAAATTCAATTAACTATTTGGTTAAAAATTCGTATTCTTGGTTGAAGATTCATAATTTTAGTTGAAAATTCATTTCTTTGGCGAAATTTAAAAGATGTAATTATTATTAGTAAATGTGGAAACTCAATATTTATCTTCACAATTAGCCATAGAATACAAATAAAATATTACTATTCAAATATCACCTCTATAAGTCTGTTTTATAGGGACCCAAAGAAACTCCATAGGCGAAAAAATGGGTTTTGCGAGATTTTGACACTAATCATGATTTTTTTGCAGTTTTTTAAAATGAAAATTATTTATGATACATGAAACACTCCTTCATACTGGTAATTAGGTGTTTCTATACATTGTTTAAACAATTTCTTATTGTTTTTAGCAAATTTTCTCTTAGAATGGAGATAGAAAGTCGGTTTCTTTTTAATTTTCTACTTTTGGTACACTTCTTAATTAGAAGGAGGCAATAGTTAATTAATATTAACAAAAAAATGGTTTGAACAATTTATTATTATCGTCAAGGAGTCAATACCAAGTACAAAGAGGGGTAAAAAGTTAAGCATTCAAGAAGAAATAGCTACTATGTTGCATTATTAAATAAAAAGATAGTTATAAACAATAATAATTCATGTATATAACTATTTTTGCTCAATTGAATTAATTATTAACTCATCCTATGTGAAAAGTAGGCAAATAGTAGTAAAATTCAGAAAAAACCGCAACTTTCCAGAATTATTTAAAGATAATATTATTATAAATAATAGTAAATTATTCCACTTTTGTGGGTCTTATGGGCAATACGTATTAAACTTTATGGGGCTAGTGGTACCTCTGAATATCATTTGAAGAAAAGATTTATTTTTGTGTGGATTTAGAAAAATTTCCGGGTAATATACATAAAAAAAAAATTGGTCCACACTACTGTGATGGTGATTAATGATTTACTTGAGCCTCTTGGACTCAGGTGAATTAAATTTATCTTGCCAATTTTTTAATGATATTTGATAGGATTTGTATTAGTTTATAAAAAATTCAAATAACACCGGATTTATCTACAACTCGTGTGAAAAAGTCGCTTGGGGCGAAACTTAATATTAATTATGCCTAATTAACTTAAAAAGAGAATTTGTCATTAATATTATATTAATAAGGCATTTTGTTCATGTGCTGAACTCGTTAATTTTATTTCAATGAAGAATAAAAACCCTTTTTTTTGTTTTCTAATGGCGGATGTTAGTTTTTTTTGATAAGATAGTGTAAGAATGAAATTGTCGATATATTCTTCTTGTGCCACTCTTATGTCAAATTGCTTTTTCGAAAAAAATATCCTGAAAGTATTATAAAAAGATGAGTTTGACGGTCTTAATGGAAAAGCACTATTATTCACTAGCAACTTTACTTCGTATTTGCGCGATTGACGTGGTTACTCCATTACGCGTCCTCCAAAAGAACGAAAGCCATACTGAGCAACACGAACCCAGTGATGCCAATGTGGGCGCCTTGAGCTACTGCGCTTGCGTCACGGTCGCGCGCAAGTTGGCCGCAGTTGGCGCGAAATTCAAAATGGATATCTAAAACAACTCTTGTAAATTAAAATTAATAATGATCGCAGAATGTAGAAGAATGTAAATAAACTGTATTTATTAGAATTTTTCTGTGAAATATAAGTTAGTTTTTGGAATTTAATGAAAATAAACTGTTACTTCAAAAATATGTGTTACACATTTTTTTCCTGACGGAAATCGAAAGTTATACAGTTTATATGCATTCTTGCGCATTTTGTGATAACTTTTTATTTTAATAAAAAGAATTGCATTTAATACCCATTTTGAATTTTGCGCAAACTGCGGTCGACCAGCCCTATCCGACTCCATGAAATGACATCCGCAAATATATACTTCCAAGTGGTAGTACCAAAACAACCCGACAGAGAGCGCCACTACTGCCTCTTCACATTTCAAAAGTATCTGTTATGGGCTCTTATTGAATAGTAATATTCAGTATTAAATTTTTTTGATTGACAATAGTTAAGTGATGTGACATGTACAATATTGTTTCTAAATACTTAGTGGAAGTTTTTGCAAACTGAAAATGGTTGGACACAGGTGTATCGTACCGAATTGTGATTCGGGGTACGATGTCCCTGATAAAGAAAAGTGCCATCATTTTACGGTTCCATCTGAAGCAAATAGATTACTAGAATGGGAAAAGGCGATTCCGAGGAAAGATTAAATATTAAAGCCGGGGATGCTAGTTTGTGAAGTGCATTTTTTATATGAGGATATAGTTTGGAAGCGCGAAGTGAAGGATCTTGCTGGCAATGCTATGGTATCGGTATGTATATTGTTTATCTTTTCACATTTAAAAAACTTGAATGAAATTTGCAGTATGAAAATTGCTCAAAGGGAAAGAAGATCCTTTAACAAAAGGCGATACGATTGCAAAATAGCGTGAGCAACGACGTCTTATTATTCACATGAGTCCTTCGAAAAAGGAAAAGCTGCAACTTCTGAGAAAAAGACTGTACAAATCCAGCAGAAAGGCAGGGGATTACCAAAGGTTTTACCATCACTATAAAGTCCAATTGCAGAAGAATCAAGAAGAAATTGCAGCTCTTCGTGACGAAGGTCTTCAAGAGAAACTTTCCGAAGCAAACGTTAGCAAGCATGAGAGAACCGTTATTCAAGAAATACTGGCAGCATCCAAAGTTACAGATTATAAAGGACGTCGATATTCAGAAGACTGAATAATGTTGTGCTTAATTCTTCACATGGAATCACCAGCAGCTTATCGTATTCTGAGGGATAACAAGATTCTACCATTGGCTTCAACGAGCACAATTCGCAGGTAATAAGAAATTTAATCAATCAATTATATACACTTTTCAAATTTGAAACCATTTTAGAATACTTTTCTATTTAGAACTAACTTGATTACATAGAGATTTTATTAATGAAAATTTTATTTTGTTTGAAAACAGATATTTATCTTTGATTGACACACCTTGCGGATTTGGTGCCTCGTTTTTTAAATTATTTGAAGACCGATTGTCGCAGCTACCTGAGATATTGCGACATGGAATCTTGTCGCTTGACGAAATGTCGACCCGAAAAAATGTTCGCCTTGACCCAAAAAAAAATGAAACTGTTGGGTCTGACTGATTTTGGCAACGATGCGCTGAACGAATCAGTTGACATTAATGATAAGGCTGATCACGGATTGGTTCTTATGTTCCATCCGCTGATGGAGTCTTTCACGCAACCGATAGCTGTTTGTGTGTCTAAGGGACCAGTTGTTGGAACAACTTTAGACAAATGGATCATCCAGACTATCAGACTATTAGAAAAGGCTGGAGCTAAAGTGCACAGAGTTGTTACTGATGGAGCAGCAACTAACCGAAAGTTCTGGTCGGTTTTTGGAGTCAGTGGAGAGCTGGATAATGTACAGTGCTGGTTTCCACATCCTTCTAACATATTCTAAAAATACTAACTTATTTACCATTGAACAACAAATAAATCAATTAATATATTATTACTTTTTTTAAGGCTTTACTCGAATTTCTATCATGGCTTGACGATTGGGAAAGGAGAGTTTACAACAATGAACTTGATCGAAACGATTGTTTGACTGAAAACAGCACAACTGGACTACGGGTAACAATCCATTCGACCATGGAAATGTCAAAATATCGGGCTGCGTCATTAATCCATAAGTGCATTTGTTACTTAAAAAAATAATTACAGTCTAAGTTGAAGAAATGATGCAGCTTAAAAACTGAATATAACCGTACCAAGTGCTACGTAACTTCGGTCATCGGACGAGAAGCTGTTTGAATATAAATGATTATTCAATTTATTTAAAAAAATGCTTTTTTTGGCATCTGGAAATACTCATCACTTCCAATAACTATTTTACAATTACTAATACTCTTTTCAGGCGATTTTACTCCGGGACCATCTACTCGAAAATTGTTATTTTCATATTTCAATAAAAATATTGATGTATTTCTGTTTAAAATCAGCTTTAGGCCAATTTTAAACTTTATGCAAATGTTTATATCAAATTTTGTCTTTTGTCTTTAGCGATTCTTCGGTACCACTAGATCCTCAGGTGGTACAAATGATCATCCCTGCACTCCTACCTTCCTCCAGCTGTTCAAGATTCTCTCAGCGTACAGCATTATAATTTTTTATCAATGTGATTGATTAGTTATAATATTGTTGCAAATAATATAGTAATTTTATCGATGTTATTTATCAACAAAAATAAGATTATGACCAATAAATTATTTTGCCTACCTACAAATTTGAAACACCTTTTCAAAAACAATTACATCTATTTGTCTAAGTACAACATATATCACTTAATATTACTAACCATAAATTATTTTTTAATTATGTAAATTAATTTTGAAATTATATTTCCAGGTGAATAATTCCGTCAGGTAATTACATTATTATTAATTAATAATTATTCAATCTTTATAATACTTGTACACTGTGTGGAAAACCATATGTATTTTTAACTATTTTCTCTATCGCTATCACTATTCCCGCAGATTTTTTTCGTAAAAATTAGTATTGAAAGTCTATGAATCTATTGTAATAGATTCAACATTTATTTTGTAGTGAAAAAACAACATTATTTTAGTTATTCACATTATTATCCCATAACAGATACTGTTAAACTGTGTAGAGGCAGTAGTGGCGCTCTCTGTCGGATCTTTTTGGTACTACCACTTGGAAGTGTATAATTACGGAGCGGTCGATCAGTGCATAACCCTAACGCAAACGCACTCAAGGCGCCCACATTGGCATCACTGCACGAACCACGTATGACTGACAGCGCTAACATTGTTCCATGCCACGCTCTGATTGGTCAACTTGAGACCATGAAAAATCGCGGGTAATTTTAAGATGTATAAAAACTTAAACGGAGGAAATAGATCTAATACAGTGAGAAGAATGTTTTATTCGTGCAACAAAATAATTTCATTGCTATTTCATAAAATCATTAAATCATTTAGCCTAATATAGAAGCAATATATTTTATTAATTAATTACATTTTTCTAAAGTAGCATGCCCAATTGAGGCCAAATTAGCGCCCAAGAACTATTTGGACAAAATCGGGCACATTTCCATACGGGAAAAGCTAAAGCATTTATACACAGTCACATCAGTTTTGATGAATTAAGTGACTACTATCTGTGTACAAATTATAAGCATCTTCCTTTGAAGCTTAATAACTCAGCCTAAAAAAATGCTAGAGTGAGAAATAAATAGACATTCGAAAGGGGAAAGTGTTTCACGCAAATGGGCATAAAGATTCTAATGTAAAAAAATTGTTGAGCTCCGCAGACCGAAAAATGTAAAAAAAAATACAAAATTTCGGTCACATTTAAGAAGAGTCATATTCAGAGCATTATTTCTTATACAAGAGACAATGGAAAAAATTGAAAAAAAATCATGAATATGGGGAAACCTTTGTGAACAAATTGCAGTTGACAAATTGGAAAATAATAAAAATTGGTGCCCAAAATTACAAAAAAGTACAACTATACTACCTTCAGTTCTAATGAAGTTATTTAAGCGATTCAAACTCCAAACTGTAACGGATAGGATTTGTAATTATTTACGATCTCCCGGAAGGATGTGATTATTTTATTTTTGGTGGAATCGCGATATTTTTGGACATTTTTCTATTTTGTTGGAAAGCTAGTGTTAAAAATAAGCGGGGGGCATTTTTTTGCTGTCAGTCAGAAGAAGCGTCAATGGTTCAGAAGCACGGGTCATAGAATGGCACCAGCGGTCGGTAGTAAAAAGAGGCACCCCGCTGCTTTCCGACACTTGTTAAAAAAAAAAATTACTAAAAATATCGCAATTTCTTTTTTCTTCCAACATATTTTCTACAATTCATATTCTAAAAACATTATAATCTAAATTTAAAACATTATATAAATTGAGATATCAGCTTTAATGAATGTCATAACTCAATTTTTTATCTTGAAACTAACTCTTATCAAATTTATATATCTTAAAAACTTAAGACCGACGCCTGCCCAGTAGATAAAAACCGTAGGGTATACGTATTATATAATGAAATTGAACACCAGAATGATAATTAGTTACATTCTTCATCAAATTCTTCATTGGTATCTTAGTCAGTTTTTTTCGTAATTAGAAAATATGAGGATTGTTGATACCCTCGTCTTATCTTTGGTGATTGTCCTCAATTCTATTGGTAAGTATAATAATATAATATATCTATAATTTTTATTGAATTTTTTTCTCCCATATATGTGAATCAAAATTGGTTCGATTTAATCTGCATTCCATCTTAATCACAATTTTTGGCCAAACTTCATTTGAGTTCTTCTGAAATAAGTATGAATTCAAACTCGATACGATATTTTTTCCGCGCTGCGCTTGGTCTTTGTACTCGCTTCATATTTGTGCAGAGACCTTTTAAAATTAGAGGTCGAATCATCGAAAACTGCCATTTGGTGATTGTGAATTCTCTTTCGTTAAAGCTCCTTCGGCTTCAAGCTATTATTTTTTGTTCAAAAATTGGTCATTTTCATTAAAAATTCAACTATTTGATTGAAAGCCGAACTATTTTCTTTAAAATGTATTTGTTTTCCTTAAAAATTCCACTGTTTATCTGATAATTATCTTTTTCCATATAATATGAATGTTTCAAACTGAAAACTTATTTTTTGCTTGAAACTTCAAATATTTGGTTAGTAATTCATGTATGTAGTTGAACATTCGTCATTCCTTGAAGCTTGAAATAAACTTTTTTTCAATTAAATTTATTACACCACTAGCACAAATACGCGCGTTTATTGTATGTATGTATCCTATTTTGATGGCCTGATAATCAAATTGAAATATATGCTAGAAGTTGAAGCACTATAATATAAGTAATCATAAATTAAAACGAATATGAGCATAGCGAAATCGGCCTCAGTACAATTTAAATTTAATTTTAATTGTAATATTTATTTTGATTTTAATTGGATTTCAGGAATCTATAACTTTTATTTAAATAGGAAAACAAAAGTGAAGGTTTTAATTCGAAACCTTCCGAATTGGAGAAAGTCCAAATTTCATAAATAGTGGTTATGTCAATAAACATAAATTAATTCTGATATTAATATTATAAAAAAGATTGCATAGTCTTAAGTTTTGTGTATGACCTGCAGAAAAGGATGAGCACGTTGCAAACAGTTGACAATCTCTCTATTTTTTGTTGCAGAGTTCAGTTCGGAATTCGACTGTTTGCCTAATGGCGAACCTATTCCCAGTACTTCTGGTGGCAGACCTTCTTCTATTCCAGACAGAAATTCTCCAGAAAGGACTCCTCTTGCCAGATCTCATTCTTCTGCTGTGTCAACTCCTCCTGCAGAGCAACCTCTTCGGGCAAGGTCCAGGTCCCCTCCTATCTGGCGTCATTTTTCTCAAGTATTTGAATTTCCGCTTGAAGAACTAAGGCGCGTTCGACTTATTTCTCACAAGAATCCAAGCCGGATATTCGAACTTCGAAGATACACTTTTCCTCCCGATAATCATGAAATTCATTTGAGAACACGCAAGATGGTCCATAGGCCATTACCAACCAATGAACAAATTGTATTATCAACGTCCGATGGTGACGTCTATGCAATATTGGAAGAATCAAAAAAGCATACGAATATTATTGGAATATATCAAACTACTATCTGGGTGCAAAAGCGGGTGAAAATAAACATTTACACCAGCGCGGTTGCTGAGTTGACTCGAGAAGAAGTCGTGGAAGTTCCATTAGGTGGTCATGAATCACTCACAAATAATTATAGAATAACACGTGAGTAAACCACAAGACTTCTCACCATCAATTCGATTTGAAAAAATGCGTGTATGGTAGGAAAACACGCACGATACAAATATTATTATTAATTTATATTATTGTTTAAAATGATTTGAATTACAATTTTTTTAAAGAACATGTTTGAAAATATGTTTTGTATTATTGAAATATGAGAATTGAATAATTGTACACGAAATAAATGTTTTAATTTACAAGTTTTATTTTGTAATCATCTCCCTTTATTTAAGAAGCAATGGATATTTACATAACTAATATATATTGATCGTAATTTGAAGGGTATTAATCCAAATGTCCGCACCATGACCTGTGTTCGTGGAAAGTGTGCTTCCACTTTTTAATAGATTTAGGTGGCCGGCAGTTACCATATAAAGGAAATAGATGAGCTTCTGAATTGGAAATTTCCCGCCTTAAGTGTAATTTCTCTTTTTACCACCAGGGGAAACACTGTCTCTAAAAACTTATTAACACTAGTTTGTGCACAAAAAAGAAAGAAGTTGTAACAAATTATTGAACTAAAGATTTCAGTGTTCAATCAAATGTATGCAAGTGTTTCTTCAAGTGACCGGTGCTTTTTGTTACGAAAATTACAAGGAAGATTTCCATTCATTTGTTATTACTTTTTCTATATATACTGCTTTTCACGAGCACTATAGATTAACGTCAGGATATAATTTCAGTATTGGAGAAACAAGCAACCTTGATTTACAATAAAAGATAAAGTATGACGACTTGAAATTTATTGATAAAGTTTCGACTTTTTTAAACAAAGTCAGCGAATAAATAGAAGCTGTCTATAACGAATTTCGTGTTCAGATTTTTGAAAAAATTGAAATAGCTTCACCATTTTTCATTCTTTTTCCATTTTTCTCATCGGCTTTGGAAGAGGGAAGAAACAGGATCATCCCCTTGTAATTCTATTTCACCTTACTTTATTCCCTTTCTCAAAGTTTTTTTTTCTTTTCGGAGAGCGGATGAAGTAAGGCAACATTTATTGAGTGTTTACATATTTCTTGTTTATTTCAAAAAACCACCCTATATTAAACATTATTACGAAATGAAGAAACAATCACAAGGCACCATAGTTTGTCATTTCTTGGCAATTGTTTACCCTAAGAAATTCTCTTTGAAAATCCTTTGAATAATTGGGGGGAAAGAAACCCTGGGAAAACCTCTAAAAACTTCGGCTAAAGATCCCTCCGTAGGGATCTCGTGACCTTGTAGCTGGTGGGAGGGCTGGAGAGTCCAATCGGACTAGAGATTCGGAGATGGTGGACGAGAGAGGCTGCATAGCGAGGTCTCGCTGCTTTGGGAAACTGACAGATTCTAGCCGCCGGGACCTGACCCAAGGGGCGATCCTTCCAGGGGGTAATAGCAAAGCCCCCTGGTGTAACGTGGACGAGAGTTCTGATGCTCTCGAACCATGATATGATCGCCGTGTCATAAGATGAACTGCTCTGCAGGGTGTGTTCTCTATTTCCCTAGCTACTCATGGGACCAATGTGGCCTATAAAAACAGAATAACCGAAAATAAAGAGGCCTTGTATCAGAGGGCATCATCTAACCTACAGCCAGAGGGGGACCGCTCTTCAGGGGACATCTTACTAGATTTGGTGGAGATCATCATAATAAATGAAAATAAACAAGCTGCCGCGTTTCGAGAAAAGATTACTGGGCTATCTGTAAAGAGAAGGAACCGTACTGGTTCAAACTTCAACGCACTCGTTCTTAGATGCAGAGGCTTTTTCTTAGGGACCCGGCACTGCATCAGGCCTACGCGCATTTCATCGAGGAGTATACGCAATTTGAAGAGATGGAATTGGTTATGAAGGTCGAGGACCTTCTACCTACTACTGGGTATCATCTTCCACATCACTGTCTACTCAAGGAGAGTAGCTCAAGCACAGAACTACGGGTGGTGTTCAATGCTTTGCAACGCACGAAGAACGGACTGTCTCTGAATGATCTACTCCACCCGGGCCCGAAACTTCAAACGGAATTGGCTGATGTGATTTTTCGATGGTGAAGATACGCAGTCGTTTTCATGGCGGACTTCGAGAAGATGTTCCGTCATATCTAGATCCATCCCGAGGACTACACCTTCCGGAAAGTGCTCTGGAGATTGTCCCCAGACGAGGAGATTCGTACATAGTGGCTGAAGACCGTCACTTGAGGTTTTACTTCATCGCCGTATCATCGGAGCAAGCTCGAAAAAAATTTCGACAGGTCGATTTATTGCTAAGAGCAGGAGGTTTCACTGTGGAAAATGGCTGTCGAATGAAAAGGAACTTTTGGAAGGAATTCCACCTGAATTCAGAGGAACCTCTACTCCTTTTTCTTTTGATCAGGATTTCGCTTTCAGAGCATTGGGGATCTTGTGGCAACCAACTTCTGATTGCTTCCGTTTTCAGATTCAACCACCAGCAGAGCTAACTATGGTGACTTAGAGGGCTGTTTTCTCTGAGTTTGCTCGTATCTTCGATCCGATCAAATGTTTGACTCCGGTAACAGTCAGGGCCAAATTTTGCATGCAGACTCTGTTTGCGCTTGAACTGGATTGAGATCAATTTCTATCTGATGAATACGACTGAACATGGATGAAGTTCCGCAAATAACTGCCGGAACTCTTATCACTGACCAGCTCGCGATCGGTAGATTGGTCTTCGAATGTCATGTGCGAGCTGCACGACTTTAGCGATTCTTGTGAAGAAGCGATTTGAGCAGTTCTTTATTTACGGGTCGAATTGCCCAATCAGGAAACTCTCATCACACTTGTGATGGCAAAAACAAAGGTTGCACAGAAAGGAGAAACTTCGATTCCCAGGTTGAAACTGTTTGCGGCCCCTTTTTGGTGCGTCCAATGGCTCACGCCAGATTGGTTCTTGGGTTGTCTCGTTCAATAGGTTGTCATTTATGGTTATTTATGGCGACACTTTCCAGCAGTGAACAGCCCAGCCGACAATCATCGGATTTGTTCGGGTTGTTCTGCGGTAAAACGGGTGCTGAGTCGTTGCGTCACTTGCGATCGACATCAAGTATTACCTCGTACTCAGGCAATGGCTCCTTTACCGTTCTTCAGGGTTAAACAAACTACGCGGCCTTTCGCAGAGGACGGATCAGATTAACCTGGTCCCGTCTGGATACGTACTTCGAAGGGACGTGGTGACAGGATCTGCAAAGGATACATTGTCTTCTTTGTGTGCTGCGCTATCAGAGGAGTTCATTTGGAGGTGGCTTCAGATTGTACTAACGGAGGCAGTCATCGCCGCTTTCAAGGAAGTCTCTGCTTGACGCAGAGTCTTTCGCACGTTGTATATAACGACGGAACGAACTTCGTGAGAGCGGATCAGCAACCATGCAAACTACTTTCTGCAGCATCAACAGAAGCGAAATTTCTTCGCTACTCCACTGACCATCGAATTAAGTGGAAGTTCAACCCACCATCAGCTCCTCATTTCGGTGGGTAATGGAAAGCAGCTATTTGCTTAGTGGAACACCATTTGAGAAGGGTGATTAGCAATACTACTTTTACGTACGAGGAAATGTCTACTTTCCTCACACAGGTGGAGCCCTGTTTGAACTCACGACCGATACAACCTTTGCCAGATCATCCATACACATGCTTCCTGATCCTATACTCGTAGAGACTGAACGTACACTGTTAGAACGATGACAGTTGCTGACGCAGATGCCAGACCTTCTGGAAAAGATGGCCTAGTGAGTATCTGCACGAGTTGCAAACTCGATCTGAGTGGCAAAAAACAAATGCCTCCTGCCAAGGTCAACGAACTTGTTCTTGTACTACGGAAAAACATATAACCTACGAAGTTGCCTTTGGCTAAAGTAACTCAAGTTGATCTGGGGTCGGATAGTCAGATACGCACGGTATCCTTGAAAACTGCAACAGTTCAATTAACTCGACTGCCGTAAAACTTGTTAAGCTTCTTATCAATGTTTCAGGTTCCAGTACTCAGGTAGCTGCCTCACTTTAACCTCTACCAGGGTGGGCGTAATGTTTGGGATCCATCAGGATCAATATCTTCCGCGGTCGAGGGTGATGCGGGCTCTTGTACGGTCATGAACTTCTCACAACCCGCCTGATGGATCAAGTAGCGAAACGTACGATTAATAAAAAATCGCCTTTTTGAGATGAACAATATCTTCGGGAGATGCTGTGATAGTGGTTCAAAATTTACTGAAGCCTCGATGCCTTGAGGATGAAATTTGTCTTTCCAATTCTTCTAACATATTTTTTAGAATTTATATTCGTTTTCCAAAGATTCAAATAACACCGGATTTCTCTATAAAACCTACATCATCATATAAATCGTGACATCAGCTTTAACCAATAACGTAAGTCAATGTTTGTCGGGAAACTGACTCTTATCAAATTTAAATATCTGAGCAAATCTAGATCTACGCATATCCATAAGATACTGACTGTAGGGTTTACGTATCGTAAAATCTAATAAAGCACCAGAATACGTATTAGTTTCTTACATTCATCATCAAATTCTTCACTATTGTCTTAATCAGTTTGTCCTCAAATTAGAAAAGATGAGGATTGTTGATACCATCGTCTTATCTTTGGCGGTTGTCCTCAATTCTATTGGTAAATATGATGACATAATATATCTATAATTTTGATTACATTTTGACAATCGCAATTTCTTTCCCAAACTTTAAGCTCGTCTCGAATGAGTATGAATTTAAACTGAATTTATTCCAGAAGAACCCAAAATGTATGTGCTATAAAAACTGAAATTCACAAAGTGTCCCCATTCAGGGTTATTACAAGATCTCAATTTTGGAATCAGGACATTTCCAACAAAAAAGATGAATTTTTAATGAAATAGTTGATCTTTCTACTAAAAACTGAATTTTTATCCAAGAAGATTAAATTTTAACTATGAACAACGAATTTTCAAAAAAATAGTATTTTCCTGCATATTTGTGCACAGACCTCTGCTGAAAATTTAGGGTAAAATCATCGAGAACTGTCATTTTGTGGTTGTGAATTGTCTTTTATTAAAGCTCCTTCAGCTCTGAGCTATTATTTTTTTCAAATATGATAATTTTCGTTAAAAATTCAATTACT
Organism: Andricus quercusramuli; assembly: GCA_932178445.1. NCBI lineage: Eukaryota > Metazoa > Arthropoda > Insecta > Hymenoptera > Cynipidae > Andricus > Andricus quercusramuli. Next base: position 312,021 of record CAKNXH010001778.1, read on the forward strand.
TCCTTGAAAGCTAAACTACTTTCTTAAAAAATTATTTTTTTCTGAAAAATTCAGTTTGTCTGAAAACTATATTTTTTCGTATAAAATGAATGTTTTAAACTGAAAACGTCTTTTTTGTTTGCAAATTCAAATATTTGATTAGTAATTCATGTATGTAGTTAATTATTCGTCCTTCTCAGGAACTTAAAATAAAGTTTTTTTCAAGCTTCAAACAGAAATAAATAAACTTTTTACGCCTGAGAGCTACGCAAATAATACTATGTGTTATCAGATATATTGTGTAAATCTTCATTTCTACATGAGTGAACCGAATGTGAGACTGTAGTTGTGATTTTTCAAGTTTTGCGTAGTCATCGAAATTTATTACACGATTAAAAACTTTGCTAAATTATTTAATTTCGAATTCTTTTTTCTAATAGTTCAATTTTGAAGGTTTTCAATTAAATAATCTCTGATTTTAAGAACGAATGAACACAAATTCTTATATTTTGAACACTTTGAAGATCAAATGTCAAGTTTTTCATTGTGTATCTTCGAAATTGAAGAAATTTTGAACGAATTGAAAACTCTTTAATTTTTAAGATGCATACAGAACATTTCTTAAGTTTGAAAAATCGAAAGTCGAGTATTCAATTTTAAATGTGCCAAATATTGTTCTATATTTCTTGTTGCAGAGTTCAGTTCTGAATTCGACTGTCTGCCTAATGGCGAACCTATTCCTAGTGTTCCTGGTGACAGTTCTTCTTCTTTCCGTGAAATAAATTCTCCAGGAAGGACTCTTGCTTTTGCCAGATCCCATTCTTCTGTCAGGTCAACTCCTCCTGCTGAGCAACCTCTTCGCGCTAGGTCCAGATCCCCTCCTAACTGGCGTTATTTTTCTCAAGTATTCGAATTTCCTCTTGAAGAACTAAGGCGTATTCAACTTGTTTCCCACAAGAATCCAAACCGAATATTCAAACTTCGAAGATACACTTTTCCTCCCGATAATCCAACAGTTCAATTGAGAACAATAAATGGTGTCCATAAACCCATGCCAGCCGAAGAACAAATTGTATCGTCAACGTCCAATGGTGACATCTATGCAATATTGGAAAAAACAAAAAAGCATACAAATATTCGTGGAGTGTATGAAAATCTTAGCTGGGTGCAAAAGCGGGTGAAAATAAACATGTTCACCAGCAAGGTTGATGAATTGACTCCACAAGAAATCTTGGAAATTCCATTAGGTCGCCATGATGCAGTCACAAAGAATTTTCGAGTAATACGTGAGTGAACCACAAAACAGTAAAACCACGTTGAACATATTATTGATTTATATTATAATCTAAAATGATTTGAACTTCAAATTTTTGTGAGTACATGTTTGAAAATATGTTTTGTATTATTGAAACATGAGAGTTGAAAAATTGCTTACAAAATAAATCTTTTGATTTGGAAGTTTTATTTTATAATCATCCCCTTCTATATAGGACGCAACGGTTATTTACATAAATAATATTTGTTAAGGATCATTTGGAGGGCGGCAGCACAAAACTAGGTAACCAGAAAAAATGGTAATGTTTTAGAAAAGCTAAAAAAAATCCTTAAGATCAAAATTACTGTTTAGAGATTTTAAAAAGACGTACTTCCGAGCTGGTAGACTATTGCTGAATTCAGGCAAAATAGCATAACCAAAAAACAAGTTATCCTTGTTTGAAGAAATGTATGTGTAAGTTGACATCCTTAAAAATGATACTCTTTTTAAATTGAATGAGGATACAAAATGAGGATAAAAAACGTTCGACCCAACAAAAATTATTCTTACCCAAAGATCTGGTTTAACTGTATGACGAGCTTCGTGGAGATGTTTTGAATAACCCAGCTTCTGGGCTATCAATTGTAGTGTGTATAATGTATCGAGTGCTTTAGCAGATGCAAGCCGTAAAACAAAACCAACGGCTGATTACAAGAACAAAAGGCGAATGCATCAACTCAGCACAAAGATAGGCTGAACAAGACAGTATGCGACCCGCATTCAGTGTCTGATTATCTACTTAACATCTGGCAGAAATTTCACCGCCAAGGTTCGAAAGTTTGCGCGTGAACTGCGGATCCGTCATCACACACACAACAAGTCAAAGCTGCTTATCATCAGGCAGCACATTGTTCACAGAATACGGATACTATCTGACGATGAAGGAAGCCTAGAGCCTAGAGCCTAGATCCTCCAGTTACTGTCGACTATCCACAACAAGCCAGAGCAGGTTGAAGTATTTCTAAAAGAAGATTCAGAGAACATGAATAGCTTCTTTAAGCTGTGCAATGAATTTATAACACCTGAGGAGGAATGCCCACCTATCACTACCGACGAGGTGAAAAGGGTATTAAGAGAGATGAACAACTATTCCCCTCCGGGGCCATCTGGTATCAAGAACTGCTGGTGGAGAAAGTTTTCGTCAACCCACCAGCATCTGGCCCACATTTTCACCTCATATCTAGAGCCGGAAGAGCCTATTTCAGAGTGGCTGGTGGAAAGGCGCACAGTGCTTCTGACACAGATAGGCAACTTAGCTGATCCTAAGAATTACAGGCCCGTCACCACTGTATAAGATCTTCACAGCTATCCTAAATGATAGTATTTTGCAAACAATCAATGGCCTGGATTAATAACTGGGAAGATTTTAAATCAGCCTTCGATAGACTTATCATCTGTCTGTTGAAAAGATTAACGTTTCTTCCGCATGTCGTGAGGTGCATAGAGCGATTGATGCTACTTTGGGAAACCAGATTGACTATTTCATCTGGAAAACATCAAGTGACAAGTTACAACGTCACCCTTCAGAGAGGTGTTACATATTTACATACATATTTAACAGAAATAAGATGGAATTACTTTGTTGAGAATAATTTCTTTTCTTATTGAAATTTTAGCTTATTGTGTTAAAAATTAGGTTGATTGTCAAACTTAACGGTTCTCTTAAGATCACAAAATTAACGCCTTTTTGGGTAAAAATTTAGCAATTTCGTTAAAAGTTCAACTAATTTGTTGAAAATTAATTTTTTGTGATACAAAAGTAAACTATTTTTCTGAAAATTAGTTGGTGAATTTTTACACAAATACACAAATTTTTAAACAAAGAGTTAAATTTTTATCTAAAAAAGATAAATTTCTAACAAAAAATGAAATGATTGAATTTTTTGTTAAAAAACTAGTTTTTCATTAAAAAAAAAAACTAATTCTGAAGAAAATATTTGAATTTTTAACTAAAGAAATGAATTTTCAACCAAAATGATTTTCAACTCTTGTTTATTAAAAAATTAAATTATTTTTTGGTTTCAATGTCAACTGTTACATTTTCTAATTAGAATTAACCTATTTCGGTTTGGGATTCAATTATTTTTCCAAAAATTAGTCTTTTTTCGTCAAAAGCAATAATTGATGTTTTACAAAAAATCAAAAAAGAAGGATTGCGTACTGAATAATTTAGCACATCTTTAAAATGTCAATTCTTTACATTGGGTTTCAAAACAAGATTATTTTGGTTTTATAATGCCTTCACATCGAATCGTTTTTTATAAATTACACAAAAAATTCTGTAACACAGTCAACCTTTTTTCCGTGTTCGAATTAAAGTTAAATTGCCATTCTGAAAATTCATTTTTTTGTTCAAAATTCACCTCTTTGGTTATAAATTTAACTATTTCCTTGAAATTTCTTTTTTTTTTTTGGTTTAAAATTAATTTCTTGATCTGGAACATGATTTAGGAACTTCGAACAATGTTTTCTTGTTAATAAATTGATTTTTTTTTGCTTAAAATTAAACTATTTGATTGAAAGCTGAGCTTCTTTCTTAAAAATTTATTTTTTCCTTCAAAATTTAACTGTTTGAAGATTATCTTCTTTTTCGTATAAAATAAATTTGTGAAACTAAAAACGTCTTTTCTGGTTGCAAATCCAAATATTTTTATAGTAATTCATGCATTTAGTTGAATATTCATCTTTCTCAGATGCTTAAAATAAACTTTTTTTTTCAAACTTCAAACAGCAATAAATTGAAAGTTACGTTTTAGAGCTACCGAAATAAGACGGTGTGTTAGCAGATGTATTGTGTTATCCTTATCCTTTTAGGGGCGGTCAGAACAAAAAAAAAAGAATTCGAAAAGCTATATCAATATCTCCCCCCCCCCCCCAAGACCCCCTTCACAAATTTTTTAAATAGCTCAGTCAGCATTTTTCTAGAAAAATATAGATCAGCCTCACTAATGCAGGAGTATTTTTGGAGGGGTTGGAGTGGGGTGTTGGAATATTATATGTATATCAGGTTACTAAGTTCATAAAAAATCATAAGGACTTTGACTATTGGAAGATGTTCAGATTGAATTGGAACGTGCCCAGTGGGATAAAAATTACTGGAAGTGCAATTTATTTTATTTTAATAATTTAATTATTCAATTGGTGGAAGTTTAAACTTCTTGATCGAGCTGAGGTTTCGCTTTTTTGCACACCTCGAACGTCGTGAAATCAACGCTAGAGGGGAAGTGTTGCTGATGATTGCTTGTCTCCGTGTGGGGGTTAGGGATGGATTAGAGGAAGAAGTTCATGGAGAGGGAGAGGGGAAGGGCGTTCAAATAAGAGCAGTAAAGACAGGAGGGGTGATGTGTAAGTTTCTGGCAGTTTACAATAAGGATGGGATGGAAAGAATCAAAGAAAGGGTGGAAGACTTGCTGGGCGAAGGAGAAGATTGTATTGTGGTACTGGCGGGGACTTCAATTCAAGGATGTGGAGGGAAGGGGCCTTCACAGGGAAGAAGAGAGCGTCAAAGGGAAATCAAAGGATAAGATAATAAATAAGGAGGGGAAGATTTTAAGGAACTGAATGGAAGGTACATGCTGGGCGGTGGGGAATGGTATGGTAAAACGGGACGAGGAGGGAGAATACACATATATGGGTAAGGTAGGGGTATCGGTGACAGACTATGAAGTCATGAATATGCAAGAGTGAGAGGAGACGAAGCAATTCGCAGTAGAACTGCAAGTAGAATCAGGCCATCAACCATCAGGGTTGTGGATAAGGGGGAGCCCGGTGGAAGGCAAGGTGGGGAAGAAGTGTCAACGCGGGAGAGGGTGAGCTGGACGAGAGAGGCGATAGAAAAGAATTTTGGAGGCGTTGGGGAAGGTAAGCTTTGGATGGGAGTTTGTGTAATAGATATGGGAGGATTTGTAAGAGGAAGTGAACGGGTGTGTGCAAAAGAAGGTATTGAGGAAGAAGTAGAAAGGAATCGTGAATCCGTTGTGGGATAGGGAATGTGAAACGATTACAAGGAAGGTGAAGAGGAAGTACAAGAAGTAGAAAGAGGGAACTGCGAGAAGACAGGAGCACGTAGACATGAAAAAGGGGTTTAGTTTCATGCACGAGAAGGAAGAAGAGGAAGAGGAGAAAGATCTGGAAAGGGAGTTGGGAAGTGCTGAAACATAGGGGGACGTGTGGACGATAATAAATAGGTTTAGAAAGCATAGAGTGGGGATAGGCGGGAAGATAGGAAGTGGAAAGTAGAGGGATTCTTTTAAAGAATCATTTCAGGGCTCAGATCCAAGAAAGAGAGATGTTGAGAGTAGAAGAAGGAGGGAGACAGAGATGGAGGAGCTGAATGTTGAGGAGATAGAGAAACAGATGAATAAGTTAGGGAAGAGAGGGGTTAATAGTTCTACTGTATGAAAAAAGGAGATAGGAATAGGCAGGTCAATTATAGATGGTTTACGCTAGTCAATGGGTCGTATAAAGTATTATACGCAATGGTGGTGGCGGAGAGGCTGCGGAAGGATGTCGAGGGGAAGGAATGTTGCCGGAGGCGCAGTGAGGCTTCAGGCCGGTAGGAGTACTATCAAAATATCTACGTTCTGCAGCACGTTAAAGGGTAAGGGAGATATATGAAGAGACAACAATAAGGTAAGAGGAGGGGAGGGGATTTTGGAGTGATTCTGAATGGATAGGGGGTTCAGGCAAGGCAATCTCCGCTCAACGCTTTTTGCGATTTCAATCGCAGATGTGAAAAGTAAGCTGAAGGCCGGAGTGGTAGGAGGAAAAAGGGTTGTAGGGATATAATTTGTTCATTCACGTATGCAGATGACATAGTGTTGCTGGCAAGAAGCAAGGAGGTCTTAAAGGAGATGACAAAGAAGTTGAGAAGAAGCTTGGATAAGAATAGGTTGGAGCTGAATGTGGAAAGTCCACCGTTATGTTGTTCAGAAAATGAGGTGGAAGGGTTGAGGGAGGGAAGTGGAAGTGGAAGGAAAAAGCGGTGCAGAAGGTGAAGGAGTTTGTCTACCTGGGCTTCTTGTTTCGGAAGAATGGTGAAGTGGATAGTCACATAAAAGAGAGATTGAGGAGGGCCAATGTAGTGATGAGGTAGGTGTAGGGGTGGGGAGGAAGTTATTCGCATATGATTCTGGAAGGACAATGAAATTAATTCACCCACTAGTAATGAGTGTGCTATTGTATGGAGTTGAGGTGTAGGGATTGAAGGAAAGTAAGGGGGTGAATAGGACACAGGAAAGAAATGTAAAGTGGACACTGAAGTTGGCAAGGAACACGCCTAAGTGTAGTGTCAGGAAGGAGACGGAGAGAACGAGTTTAGAGATTCTAACAGGGATTTCGGCGGTTGAAAGGGAAAGGTATTTTATAACGAATGGACTGCAGATGAATGAAGTGTGAAGGTTGCACAAGGAAGGAAGGAAGGTATATAAGTGGTTAAGAAAAACAGCATAGAGAGAGAGAAGGCAGCAGGGAAGGAGAAAAAAAGAAAGTCAATGTTTAACGGAAACTATAGGTAGATTATGATAAGGGAGAGAGCGCAATATTTGTGAGAGGAAGGATAGAAAGGAAGTCAGGAGCTTACAGTAAGGATGAGATGTGGGTGCATGGCGAGTTTTAATAGGTGACGGCTTTCTAGGGAGGAGAGGATGTGTGAATTGTGCGGGAAGGGGGACACAAGAGTAGAGCACTAGTTGGGGGAGTGCGAAAAAGTGGAAAGGAGTAGGATAAGCATGGCGGTATTGATGTATGAAAGGAGAAAATGTAAATAGTGGTTATGCTGATGAACATAGACGAATTCTGATATCATAATATTATATGAAAGTAACATAGTCCTAAGTTTTGTTCATGATCTCAATTCGACTGTTTGCCTAATGGCGAACCTATTCCTGGAGTTCCGCGTGGCAGACCTTCTTCTTTTCCTGATAGAAATTCACCCGAAAGGACTCTTCCTCTTGCGAGACCTCATTCTTCCGTCGTGCATCCTCCTCCTGCCGAACAACCTCTTCGTGCCAGATGCAGATCCCCTCCACTCCAGCAACCTTTTTCTAAAGTCTTCAAACTGAATCTTGAACAACTAAGGCAGGTTCGACTTATCCCCCACAATGATCCAAACCGGATGTTCGAACTTCGAAGATATATTTTTCCTTTCGATAATCCAGCAGTTCATTTAAGAGCATTGAAAACGGTCCGTAAGCCCATGCCAAACGAAGAACGAATTGTATCATCAACGTCCAGTGGTGAAGTTTATGCAATGTTGGAGAAAAGTAGAAATCATGCGAATATTCGTGGAATATATCAAACTCTTCACTTGACGCAACAGCGGGCGAAAATAAACATGTACACTGGCGCGGTTGATGAATTGACTCTCGAGTAAATCATGGAAGCTCCATTATATGGCGATGATACAGTCACAAAGAATTATAGAGCAATACATGTGTAAACCAAAATACTTCACAGCATTAGGTCGATTAAAAAAATATGCGCATGCTTCAAAAACTCGAATAGTAAACATATTATTATTAATCTGTATTGTTGTAAAATGATGAAAATTACAATTTTTTTCAAGTACAGGCTTGAAAGTATGTCTTGTGTTACTGAAACATGAGAGTTGAAAAGTTGTTCAAGAAATAAATCTTTTAATTTGGAACTTTTATTTTATAATAATCTCCCTTTATTTAGGACGCAATTATTATTCACGTAACTAATATATATTGAACGTAATTTGAAGGCTGGCAGTGCAGAACTAGATGACCAACAAAATGGAAATTTTTTAGGAAAGGGTGAAAGCATTCCTTAAAATCCTAAAACAAGCTGTCACAAAGAATGGTATATTTCCGCGATTTATCATGGTTAAATCGGTAGTCAAAAGGTAATCTAAAAGTTACTCACCCCTGTTGTTAATAGCCTTACTGTTCCATATTGTATGATGTGGATTCGCATCACATCCAATGATCAGCGGGGGCTGACATTTTTCTCCAGTTTGGTGCTCGATTATAATAACTAGCATGTCCTTAGTACAAAACCTAAGTAAGCAAATACATTCGATGACCCTTTTGACATAAATTGCCATCCAACAAGGCTCTTAAATAAAAGCGAAAGCTGTATGTACCACTGTGACATGTTTCCTCAAAGTGGCCGAAGTAGATTGACAGGGTGAAGATCAATTTAGATAAACTTCAAAAACCAGGATTTTACGCTGCTCATTTAAGAATTAGCTTCATCCTCCAGTTCTTCCGACGGCAGCTGCTTTTCCACTGTCACCGCGGGCTCTTTCAATTTCGAAAGCATTTTCAACTGGATTCTTCTTGATCCCAGATGCGGTTTACAGTCGACCTTCTCTTTGCTTTCGAACACTAAAGGGTCCACACTCAAGACCAACTGGATTACCCTGGCGTCTTTCTTGGCATCCATAATTATCCACTACTCCACTTTTAATGTGGAATTCTAGACTGCTAACCTTTTAAAGACGGATGATGGTTTCTCGGAAATTCCAGGTATACATGCCGTGAATTTGGCAGGCTTGAAAAGATCCTTAGAATTAACATCTTTGATTGTTGCACCTTCCCTTGGTTCAAAACCACTCACTGCCTCGATGAGCCATGTCCTAGACATCTCATCTGAGCAGATGATGAAGTGAGTTTTTTTTAACTCGACAGTTTTCAACCCTCGAAATAATCTTTCCAGATTTTACCCCGGCGATCTTAATCTCGAGGACTGCCCTAATAGCCATCGCTTGTTCTGAGTTTAGCTTCTCTTACGCAAGAGCGTCAGGTACGGTAGTCAATTTCAGGTGGTTATGAAGAGCAAGGCTGTATGATTTACTCGACTCATCAACCCTCCTCCTCTGAACCCTCCGGTCTTGAGTAGGAGAGCTGCCATCAGACCGGGTCCTTTTAGGAGTCCCTGGTTGAGGGGTTGTTACGCTTTGCAACCAAAGTTTCTGGCGCATGTACCTCCTTCTAGCAGCCCTACTATTTTTCTTTTTCTTATGACCTGTTTTGGTCCCAGCATCTTCAATGGTTTTAGCTTCGTTTATGTGACTAATCAAAGTCTCACTCCCAGCCATACCACCCGAAGTGCCAGAAGCCTTACAGGCCCCTTGTTAGTTCAAAGCTGGTTTAACATCTTCGTTTGTGTTCATCTTCTCAAATGAAGAAGTAATCATGGACGGGGTATTGAAGACTTCCCTTCAAGTTTTCGTCTTTTACGAGACCCAGCAAAGTCTTATTTTGAGAAATTCGCTTCGAAGATTTTAATAACAAAAAAAGTTATATTTACATGGAAAAGATTCCCGAAAAATTATACAGTTCAACTTATTATTTCGAATAGCTTGTTGAAACTGCTTCTCCTAGCAATACTTCTTTCCAGAATGTGAAGGAGTAATGCTAGAATTAGATTTTGTTTATTTTTAAAGCAGCATCTCATACAGTATCGAAATCTATTCACATTACTTCTTGTACAAAGCGAAGAAATAAGCATTAAATAAGCAGTATGAAATAATGAATCTGAATAGTCACATTTTCCTGTATCCCCCAACACATTGAATTTAACATCAATGATTGCAACAGCATTATTAAAATTTTTAACTGAATTTTTTTACGCGAAACTGACTCTTATCAAATGTAAATATCTCCGAAGGACAACGTTGACGCATCTAGCCTGACAGATAACGACTACAGCATGAATAATACAATAAAATAAAGCACTTGAATATTCATAAGTTACATTGTTAATCAAATTCATCATAAATACAATATTGAGTTTCTCATCTAATTAAAAGAAATGAAGATTGCTCATGCTCTGATCTTATCCTTGGCGATTATTCTCAATTCTACTGGTGAATATAATAATATCGTATATCTACAATTGTGAGTGAATTTCTTTTAAGCTTTATGCAAATCAGAATTTTTGCGGCTTAATCTGTGAGGAGCAACTTTGCCGCGCCCAACTGTGCATTGCAAAATTTAGACGCGCACATATGGTACCATTCTATAATTGCCCTCGTCTGCGTAAATGCAAAAACCTGTTCACGCAGTACACACATGGATAATTTTTCATTGTTTACAAAGTTTTTCAACCAAAAAACCACCCTTGGCTCATTTAAACAAACCCCTATAGGCTGCCTTAAAAACAACTTCCACAAAAACGCTAAATTGAAAATATTCAACCTCAACACTTTCTTAAGACGATATTTCGTTTCCTCTTCTCCTCACATCAGTAATATCCGAAAACCTCAGAAACAACCTCTAGCAAATTTAATAAACCATTTCTTAGCTGGCTTGAATTAAAACTGCTAAACAAATTCCGGATTGAAATTTTTTTAAATTTTTCACATTTTTTGAAGTGGTGGAACATGGTGGGAAAAATTGAAAAACGTTCTCTCAAACGAATGTCGGACTTCGGAGTCTTGACATGACTATTAAAATAATCATACAAGTGACTTTTTCACCATTTTCATTAAAACTCGTCTAGAATGTTTCCAAAACTTCTGACAATTTCGAAGCCCATGTTCTTCATACTTGTATTCAGTTTTCTGAACGTTCCTTTCAAGTCTTCGATTGACTCTGCTATAACAAGTTTATCATCTGCGAACGCTAACCCACGCACCCTCACGGTTCCGAGATTGACACCTTCTTCGTCGAAGATGGACACTCTTACACACTTGTCTATGAGATTAATTAATTTAGAAAACATTTCTTAAAAATGTCTCTTGAAAGAGAATAGAGAATAACTTTGTGCAAAAAATAATTGTTTAACTAACTATAATGATTCTTAGAGTATGAGAGAATATTTTCACTTTCACAGAAAAAATATTTTCAATCATGAATTTTTGTCCATAGTAAACTATAAAAAAAACATTTGCAATGACAACTAGCAAAATGCAAAAATAGCAACAAAATAAAAACTAAAACGATAACCACCAGCATAGGCATGGAAAAGGATCATGAAAAAGGATCAATACTTTGCATGCACTTGGGAACTGCATTGAACGTCATAACCACATTCGCAACTGATCGCATATGCAAAAATACGATTTTGTGTTGAAAAAGTTATCCTCTATTTCTTATTGCAGAGTTGAGTTCGCAGTTTGAGTGTTTGCCTAATGGCGACCCAATTCCTGGTGTTCCTCGTGGCAGACCTTCTTACTTTCCTCAGAGAAATTCGCTAGAAAGGAATCTTCCTTTTGCCAGATGTCATTCTCCAGAAAAGACTATTCCTCCTGTCAGACGAAATTCTCTAGAAAGAACTCTCCCTCTTGCCAGACCACATTCTCCAGGAAGGACTCTTCCTCTTGCCAGACCTGATTCTTCTGCCGTGTATCCTCCTCCTGCCGAACAACCTCTTCGTGTCAGATCTCGGTCCCCTCCACGTCGGCAACCTTTTTCTCAAGTTTTCGAATTGACTCTTGAAGAACTAAGACATGTTCGACTTATTCCCCACAAGAATCCAAACCAGATATTCGAACTTCGAAAATACACTTTTCCGCCCGATAATCCAGCAATTCAATTGCGAACAATAAAAAATGTCCATAAACCCATGCCAACCGAAGAACAACTTGTATTATTATTGTCCAATGGTGACGTCTATATAATGTTGGAAAAAACAAAAAATCAAACGATTCTTCGTGGAATATATACACCTTTAGGGAAGACGCAAAAGAGGGCGAAAATAAACATGTACACCGGCGCGGTTGATGTACTGACCCCAGAAGAAAGGGAGGAAACTCCATTAGGCGGCAATGATACAGTCACAAAGAATTTAAAAGTAATATATAAGTAAACCACAATACTCTTCACTATCAATTCGATTTCAAAAATATGCGCATGGTACGAAGACTCGCATAGTGAACACGTTAATATTAAATTATATTATTATCAAATAATTCTAATAATAATTTTTTAAATTTACATGTTTAAGAATATGTTTTGTATTAACTAAACATAAGAGTTGAAAAATTGTACACGTAATAAATCTTTTAATCTGAAAGTTTCATTTTATCATCATCTCCCTTTATTTATAACGCAACGGTTATTTGCATAAGTAATATAAATTGAACGTGAAATAAAGGGTGGCTATGCAGAACCAACGAAATCGGAATTTTTCAAAAAAGCAGAACATTCCTCAAAATGGAAATCACCGTTTAAAGATTTAAACAAGGTTTACTTTCGTAAACTTGTTAATCATACATTTGTCACGTAGAACATCGTGTCACCAAGAGAAAATATACCATTTTTTAATGTCATAAAAAATAAAGAGGTTTTTTTAATTGGGTCAAGAATGCAGCAAAATGATGGCTTAATACGTAAGAATTTTACGAAGGGAAGAGCGCGGGGGAGGGGGTACAGACATGGTGATGTCAGTTTTAATGAAAGTAAACAAAACTTGTTACTCGAAACTGACTCTTATCGAACAGCTTCACGTCTTTAATCTAAAAGATAACGACATTGTCAATTTTTATCAATGCTCAATATTCTTTAGTTTTAAACAGATACTTTTTTGAACATTAGATATTCATGTGTTAAAGCGCTGAAAAATGTACGATCAATAGATAATCGCTTTCTTGAGATAAAAAAATATCTCTGCGAGATACTGTGATGGCTATTGAAAATTTACTGGAGTCTCGTTGGCTGATGAGGATGAAATTTATGTTTCCAATTCTTTATACATATGTTCTTGAATTTGTATTTGTTTTTCAGTATTTTAAATATCGCGGGATTTTTCTATAAAACCTAAAACATTATATAAATTGTGATATCAGCTTTAATTAATTACGCAACTCAATTTTTTGTCTTAAAACTGACTCTTATCAAATTTAAATATCTCAAAAAAATAAGATCGACGCCTGTCCATGAGATAAGGACTGTAAGGTATATGTATTATATAACGAAATGAAACACCAGAATAATAAATAGTTACATTCTTCATCAAATTATTCATTAGTACCTTAGTCAGTTTTTTTCGTAATTAGAAAGGATGAGGATTATCGATACCCTTACCTTATCTTTGGCGTTTGTCTTCAATTATATTGGTAAATATAATAATATATCGATGATTTTAATTAAAATTTTTAACCAATATGCAGATCAAAATTCCTGCGATTTGATCTGCATCCTATCCCAATCGGTATCTTCTGCCAAACTGTGTTTGAGTTTGTCTTAAATAAGTATGGATTCAAACTGAATTTATTCTGAAAAAATCCAGAATGCGTGTGTTATAAAAATTGAAATTCGCAAAGTGTCCATATTCAGAGTGACTCCCGTGTAGGGTTGCTAGTCCCCCATCGGGCGCCTCCCCATGTTGCGGATAGGGGAACGCGTCCAAGATATGGGTGGTACCGGGGAAATCAAATACCCGGGGTCGACAAAAACCAGCCAGGGGAAGGAACCCCGAACAAGAAACCAGTTATGAGCGGGTACGACGAAAACACAATACCCCAAGAGAGTAGAAATCTCCCCACTGTTCCGATCGGGTGCAAGCCGCGGTGGCCAGTGCCGGTTCCATGGATTTTGGGGGGGAACCAATCGTACTTTGACAGGAGCGTCTGCGAGGAGCTGGGTGGTCCTTTGGACGTGACGGAGGAGGTGGAAGTACCGATGAACAAGGTGGACATCGCAGGAACGGATACAAAACTCTCGGAAACGTATGCACTCGTTGAAGAGTTACGAGGCACCATAAAAGAAATGGTCTACTTCAGCAGCACAAAGAGGAATATGTGGCTGCCAAATAGGGATGGGCTGGAACGAGCAGAGCAGCTCATGGACGAACTGCGCGATCACTCCATGATAACCGAAGGGCTTCATAGGGATCTGATCGAGAACGTTGAACGAACTGCCAGAACGAGAGCCATGATCCAAAAGCAGAAGGCAAAGAAGAAGACAGACGAAAGCTGCACTTAGACTGAGGAAGCCGTGGCAGCTTCCACTCCCCGTGATAGGAAGCGAGAGAGGGAGCCCACCTTGAGTCCAGTAGATATGAGTCCTTCCATGCCGAGAAACAAAAAGCCGACGACACGTTTTGGTCAAACTTTTTAAAGATTCAATTGAATAATTGTAAATTTAGGAACTTTGAACAATATTTTATTTTCAAACAATGTATCTCTTTCGTTGAAAATTAAATTATTGGATTGAAAGTTGAGCTTCTTTCTTAAATTTTTTTTTTTTTTAATTTAACTGTTTGTCTTAAATAGACTTGCGTAATTATCGAAATTTATAACACTTGCTTCTTAAACTTGCTATCTTGATTTTAAACGAAATTTATGTTTTAAAAACAATCAAAACCTGGGCGTAATTAATGATTACTTAAAATTATACTGGGTGTCCTGTAAGTTATCCTTATCCTTGTAGGGGCGATCAGAAGAAAAAAAAAGAATTCGGAAAGCTCATATCAATACCCCCCCCCCCCCTCAGTCCCCTTTGAACATTTTTTAAATAGCTCAGTCAGCATTTTTCTAGAAAAACGTAGATCAGCCTCACTGATGCCAAATTGGTTTGGGAGGGGGGAGAGGGGGTTGGAATATTGCATGTACATCAGGCTACTAATTCCATGAAAAAACATAAGGACTTTGACTATTAGAAAATGTTTAGATTTTCTCAATTATGTGATGTGAAACTATCCCTAATACCACAGAAAAAACGGAAGATAAACTTTACATCGATTCTCGACGAAAGATTCTCTGCAACAAAAGTTAACTTGTCAGGATAAACTTCACAAAAATATCGGTTGAACTTTCTTTTGTCTTTCCATGACAAACACATCTATTTTGAAAAACGCGAAGTTGGCTGAACAAAACTTTATCGCTCTAAAAAATTTCCTGCAACAAATTTTATTCTTACTTTTTTCTGTGACACCTAGAGGCACATTCAGCAACATCTCTACATATGGCTGGTTTCCTGAGGATGTTCAAACATCATCTTCGGGAGCAATAAGATGATAAGAAAATCATTGGGGTAAACCACTTTGAGGAATACGAGAATTTCTCTATTTTACGGAATGAGACTTTTCGCAAAACTGTGCACGTGCACAGTTGAATACAAATTACTGAAAATACAATTCATTCTATTACATTAATTACCCTAATCAATTGGTGAAAGTTTGGCATTGTCGAGCCAGCTTAGATTTCGCTTTTTTGTACACCTCGAACGTCGTGAAACCAACGCTAGAGGGAAAGTGGTGCTGACGATCGCTTGTCTCCATGTGGTGTTAGGGTTGAATTGGAGAAAAAAGTTCACAGAGTGGGAGAGGGAAAGGGAGTGCAAATTAGGACAGTAAAGATAGGAGGGTTGATGTGTAAGTTTGTGACAGTGTACAATAAGAATGAAATGCAAAGAATTGAAGACAGGGTGAAAGACTTGCTCGGCGAAGGAGAAGATTGTATTGTGGTACTCGCGGTGACTTCAATTCGAGGATGGGGACGGAAGGGGCCTTCACAGGGAAGAAGAAAGCTTCGAAAGGAAATCAAAGGAAAAGATAATAAATAAGGAGGGGAAGATTTTAAGG
Organism: Andricus quercusramuli; assembly: GCA_932178445.1. Taxonomy (NCBI): domain Eukaryota; kingdom Metazoa; phylum Arthropoda; class Insecta; order Hymenoptera; family Cynipidae; genus Andricus; species Andricus quercusramuli. The sequence continues at coordinate 327,811 of CAKNXH010001778.1, forward strand.
GACTGAATGGAAGATACATGCTGAGCGGTGGGAAATGGTATGGTAACAACAGACAAAGAGAGAGAATACACATGTGTAAGTAAGGTAGAAGTATCGATTACAGAATATGAAGTCATGAATATGCAAGGGTGAGAGGAGACGAAGAGATTCGCAGTGGGACAGCGAGTAGAATCAGGCTATAAACCATTAGTGTTGTGGATAAGGGGGAGGGCGGCGGAAGGCAAGGTGGGGAAGAAGTGACGACGCGGGAGAGCGTGGGCTGGACGAGGGAGGATTTGAAAGAGAAAGTGAAACGGTGTGTGCAAAAGAAGGTATTGAGGAGAAAGAAGGAAGGAATCGTGAAGCCGTTGTGGGATAGGGAATGTGAAATGATTACAGGAAGGTGAAGAGGAAGTACAAGAAGTAGAAAGAGGGAACTGCGAGAAGGAAGGAGCACGTAGCCATGAGAGAGGGGTTAGGATTGATGTGTGAGAAGAAAGAACAGGAAAAGGAGAAAGATCTGGATGTGGAATGTGAATAGTGGTTATGTTAATGAACATAGATGAATTATGATATGATAATATTATATAAAAAGTAACATAGTCCCAAGTTTGATTTATGACATTCGCAACTTATTATGTAAACAAAAGTACGATTTTGTGTTTGAAATAAAATGATGTCCTCTGTTCCTTGTTGCAGGGATCAGTTGTCAATTCGACTGTTTGCCTAATGGCGAACCTGTTCCTGGTGTTACTCGTTGCAGCTCTTCTTCTTTTCCTGACAGAAATTCTCCAGAAAGGACTCTTCCTCTGGCCAGGCCTCATTCTTCCGTCGTGTCTCCTCCTCCTGCCGAACAACCTCTTCGTGACAGATCCAGATCCCCTCCGTTCCAGCAACCTTTTTGTAAAGTCTTCAAACTGAATCTTGACCAACTAAGGCAGGTTCGACTCATTCCCCACAATAATCCAAACCGGATGTTCGAACTTCGAAGATACACTCTTCCTTCCGACAAT
>CAKNXH010001779.1:9870-27179 GCA_932178445.1 Andricus quercusramuli
TCCCGCCCCCACGACAGGCTGGAAAGGGGGTTGTGTGAGACCTTAGTTATTTTTTATAACCAGTCACAGGGGTGCCTTCCCGTCCCCACGACAGGCTGGAAAGGGGGTTGTGTGAGACCTTAGTTATTTTTTATGCCCTGTCACAGGGGTGCCTTCCCGCCCCCACGACAGGCTGGAAAGGGGGTTGTGTGAGACCAATGGAGATACGATTGTAATCCTTATATCGTTCATTTCCTCGAAAACTATCACATGGTTTTTTCACGATTTCACCATGAAAATCGCCGAGTAGCCAATTTTCACTATCATTTTCGTAATCAGCGCATCAAAATACATAAATATACATAGTATGAAAGAAATCGTCGGTTTACGGCTTTCGGAAGTCCACCCCACATTTTTCTATCAAACACTCGCAGATTTGACATTTGGTCCACATTGGACCGCATATCATTTGACCAATCCCAACGGATTAAAGACTTTTGCACTCAGAAACAAAAAATAAAATTTGACAAATTACTTCCAGTAAAGCACGCACCATTAACTAATACAGTAAAAAACATCTCTAACCATCCTCTCATCAATGAAATGATTTCAGCCTTATCTGTAGGACATAATTTTGCAGTCGCTCCCTTCAAAATCTCAAAAGAAGAAATCATCAGTAATTTAGAATCCACAATATACACCCTTCCACCCGAAAAAGCAAATGACATACGCCGTAGGACGGCCAACATTTTACGCGAAGCCCAGCTTCCCTCCTCAAACTTAAGAAAACAAGAAAAACAGCTATTAATGAACTCAATCAGAATAAAGACATCATAATATTACCCGCAGACAAAGGCAACAAAACAGTAATCATGAATAAAGAAGATTATAACAACAAAATTATAGACCTTCTTATTGACAATACATATAAAAGACTTGAAAAAGACCCCACGAAAACAATAGCGCAATAAACTCACCAACTTACAACCTAGCACGCTTTCTCGCCAAAAAACTTAAGCCTTTCCCAGGAAACTCTATCAAACACATCCAAAACTTTTTTGAAATCATCAGAAAAATACAACAGATTGACATTCAACCCCAAGACATTCTAGTAAGTTTCGACGTAGTATCCCTCTTTACAAAAGTACCAATCTCTGATACAATCGATATTATTGAATCCTTTAAAAACTTCCCCTCCAATCTCACACCTTTAATAGAACACTGTCTCACTAATACCTATTTCTCTTTCAATAACCAATTCTATGAACAAACCTCAGGAGCAGCAATGGGATCTCCAATCTCACCTGTAATAGCCAACCTTTTTATGGAAAATCTAGAAACTGAAATCTTTAAAAAATCCAAGCTTAAACCGGAATTTTCGTGCCGTTAAGTTGACGACACTTTTGTCATCTGGAGACATGGACTAGACGAACTAAGCAAATTTTTCGATTTCATCAATCAAATACACCCTAATATGCAGTTCACTATGAAAATTGAGCAAAACGGAAAATTACCTTTCTGGGACGTACTAGTTTATAAAAGATCCGATAACACATTAGGACATGAAGTTTACAGAAAACCCACGCATACAAACAGATACCTGCATGCCTCCTCCCACCATCACCCATCTCAAAAGCAATCGGTCATCAATTCCCTTGTATACAGAGCTGTCTCCATAACATATAAAGATAACTTACAAAAGGAATTACAAAATGTTAAACAAATCCTTATACAAAATGATTACACAAACAAACAAATTAATAAAGCAATAAGAAAATACAATCAAGAAAACAAGTCAACACAACCTACTAAAGAAAGAGAGAGAAAAACAACCACCATTCTACCCTACATTCAAGGTTTCACGGAACAAATAGGAAGAATTCTCAACAAACACAACATCCAAACTATATTTAAACCACCTGCAAAAATAGGACAACTTCTAAACAACCCTAAAGATAAAAAGGAACCTTTCAGTGATCCGGGAGTATATCAAATCCCTTGTTCTTGTGGTAAAGTCTATATTGGAGAAACCGGGAGGGCGGTAAGTCAACGTGTAAAGGAACATGAGAGTAAAGTCAGGCTAAAACATTTCACGCAGTCAGCAGTAGCTGAGCATCATATCGAAACAGGACATAGTATTTTATTTGACGAAACAACCGTCATCGCAAAAACGTACAATAATTTTCCAAGAAAACATAGAGAAGCAATCGAAATCTTGAAACACCCTAATAACATCAATAGGGACAATGGATATAATACCTATCCGATTTGGCTTTCCGTCCTCCCGGGTTTTTGAAATAAGACTTGATTGGCCAACCAAGGTCAACCAGTCCCCACCATGGGGCGCTCTGGCCAATCACAGACATCGTAGAGAATACATATATAAGAACAACATAACCTGAAACTTCAGTTTCAGGTCAGCCCTGAAGAAGTGAACTGCAATGTTCACGAAACGTCGGCAACCTTCATAGTTTCGCATACGATTGAAACCCAAAAAATCTTTAAATTCTAAAATTTAAATATATTATAATGAATCATCGTGAAAGTATTAAATCTAATACCAAGTAAGCTAATGAGGCGGTGGATAAAAATCAAGGTTGGAACAAGTAAATATACTGTGAGACAATCCTACCGTTCTAAGTAAAAAGGACATAACTCCAACATCTTTCTCATCGTTAGGTGAGAACGGTGGCTTTCCAGCACTCGACTTTGACCAAAATACGAAATTTTCTACATTAAATGTTCAACATTATTGTATCAAATGCATATAACATTTATTTATGTACGCCGGCCTGTGATTGCTTATTTAGATATTTCAAAATAAAATGCAAATTGTATTTATCATGATTAGTTTAATATTTGATCCTGTGTTTGCATTCAATTTTATCCTCAGCTACTGTAAAAATTTTATATAATTTCAATAAATGTATATTATTACAATTCATAATATGCATTGATATTAAAATCAGACGTATTTTCCTTGTCTTATTTTTTTAATTGAAAAAAGTCCGCATCCTGTAAAAAAAACAATTCTGTTATTATGCACGTTACTGCAACTTGTTTCGTTTTTCCATAAATTCAACTTGTTTATGTTTAATAATATTTTTCACGATTTGAACCGAAAATGTGCATTCTAGCGTAAAGTGGTTCTAAGAAAATTTATAAATGTAATTTAGGCGAAAAGTTTTGTTAGATAAAATGTTATTGAAGCGTGTATCGTTTTCCCAAAAAGGCAATTTTTCTATTTTAAATATATTTTTATAACAAAAGTTTATAACAAATTTGTAGGTCTTTTTTAGTTGAGCAAATTTTTTCAACTTATCTTTTTTCGTACCTTGCGTCCTTTTTCCAATTTTTTAAATTGTTAATGTAATTTTTCACGATTGAAACAAAAATTATGCATTCTGTCAAAAAATGATTGATAACAAATTTGTAGCTCTTCTCTGAGTGAACGACTTTTGTCTATCAATTTTTTTCGTGGCTTGCTTCGTTTGTCCAAAAATTCAATTTATTTATTCTTAAATCAGTTTTTTACAAATGAAAAAAACTGCGGGTTCCATCAAAAAGTGATTAATAACAATTTTGTAGATCTTTTTTGAGTGTAACATTTTTGTTTGCTCAAAAAAATTCTTACAACAATATTGTAGGGTGTTAAAAAAAACATTTTCCTTCTCTTGACTTTGTTTCATATCGTCCGTTGCTTGGCTTAAAATATTCATTTTCGTTTGTTTTCTGGAATTTTGCAAATGCCGTAACTCCGGTAACTTGCCTTCTATCAAAAAAAGTCACAGAAATATTTTGTTCACCTTTCTGGAGCACTATTAATATCCGCCCATAGAATTTTCAAATATTGAAAAAAACTGTTCTCAAAATTTTTGAAAATTAGCTCACTTTTTGAATTTGTTTCCAAAATGGCTGGCTAATGAACTTGACCTACATTTCAGGACACCTTAAGAGTATGCCAAAGCCCAATCCAATACGTTAATTTTTTTGAAAGTTATCGTGCTAATAAATTAAAAATCTACAGACTAACAGACCGACAGACATTTTTGTAAAAACCTAATTTTTTGATTCAGGGTGTCTCAAAACGTGGACATTTGGCAGAAATGAGTCATAGTTGGATTTTATACGAAAGAGTTTATTCAAAATATACACGGAAAAAAGTAGATAGTTAGATTTACTTTTATGTATTGTTAACTTCAAGTTTACTTGTTCACATTGTACAAGAAACAATTCAAATAGTTTTTTATACTGAATGAGATTGTAATCTCAAAATATACAAAACCTAAAGTCAGCATTACTACTTCAAATTGTAAAAAGAAGGATTACTAAGAACAAGTAGCTTCAATAACTATTTGGAATAGTACAGTTGAACATGTAAACTGTATGAAGAACTAATTCACATAGTAAGCAAAGCATGGTGAGTTTGACTTTTGCAAGTGAGTTCGATCTCCTTTTTCGCATTGCAATAAGCACTGCGCGAGATTGTTAGCCCTACTATTTGAAATTGTGAGTAACTTCAGTGGCATAACTAGAAACGTGTAGGCCCTTTCCGAGAATTTTGTAGGCGGTCCGCTTGAAATTAAAAAAGAAGGACGACTTATAACTTGCTTATCAGTAAAACAACAGATTTTCGCTTCTCAATCTATAAGACAGACCACCCACTGACATTTCACAAAAGGAAATAAATTGTAAGAAACTATTTTATAATGGTTTCTCTTTTTTCATAATATTAGTTGAGATAATTGTTATAAATAAACATAGTATATAACTCTACTTTATACTTCGATACAGTTTTTTTGTTTTGTACCAAATGTTCAGAATATAAAAATATTATGAAAAATTATATATAAAAAAATACTTTTTTTTTACATTACCTCTGCTATGGAATTTTTTGCTTATGATATTTTTAATTCCTTATAACAATAAAAATGATTGAGATCGTACTTGATTTAGCCATCCAGATTCGAATATTATATTACTTGGAAGAATTTTTTTTAGTAGAATAATGCATTGTTTTCGACATATCATTTTTTGAATCAATAATTAAATAGTATATTATGCACCTAGGGGAAGAAAAAGTGCCTCTCCCCCTTGGCGTATAAGATATTTTTCATAACAAATGGATGATTTCAGACATTTCTCGAAATACAGTCATGATTTCAGTCCATATTAGATTTTGTATAATGAAGCATGAAATTAATGTTAACCTAATCTATGGTAATTTTAGAGGTGATTTATGGTAACTTATCATAGATTATCCAAAATTAATTTTTAAATATTTCCATAAATTTTCGGAAATTTATGAAGATGTTCCATAAACTTCCGGAAATTTATGGAAAATTTGGGTAATTTATGGTAATTTTACAGGTTAATATGGTAACTTACCATGGAATACCCAAAATTCATTTTTAAAAATTTCCATAAATTTCCGGAAATTTATTAAAAATGTCGGTCATTCACAGTAATTTTACAGGTGAATATGGTCACTTACCCAACATTCATTTTTTTAAATTTCCATAAATTTCCGGAAATTTATGAAAAATTTCGGTAATTTACGGTAATTTTACAGGTATATATGGTAACCTTCCATAAATAACCGCAAAATTCTATTATCTGCAACCAAAATTTCCTCTCAGTTTTTACCGTGAGTGGGCTGATAATCATAAAATGCGAGCTCATAGATGCATAATTTTCATTATTCATCTCTGACGTCACTTTTGAGTCCCTAGGGAGTAAAAAGTAGAGCTTTAGCCCCGCTTTATAGGCGTTGAAAAGGCTGAAATCATGCATGTGTCATAAAAAAATAATTTGTAATACAATTTTAGTTCAAATTAATTTCCATATTTAAAGCAGTAATTATTTTTCTCAACCTTTTCACATTGATGTTTGTAGAAATCAATACCATTTATTGGAAAAAAAATTTTTCTTATTTTCTTAAGATTTTTAACAAAAATAAAATCTACAATTCTACTGTGATATCGCGATCTTTAATATTCGTTTCTCGGAACCGATTTTTTTTTGTATTAATAGTATATTGTGCTACAAGTTGAAAAAGCGAGAGATTTAGAACGAGTGTGAAGTTAGCTACCCGAGCGGAGCGAGGGTGGCTATCACACGAGTTTTAAATCGTCGCTTTTTCAATGTGTGGGACACGATACTTTTTCTATAATTTGTTTAAAAAGTGCTAGTTTTTGTTTACCTGTTTTTTGTGTAAAAAGAAGGCGATTTTTTGTCGATTGACGCAACAATAACACCGTATTTTCGGAGAAACTGACGGCGTTTTTAGGTTAGGGACGGAGTCGGAAAATAGAATTAAGTTGGCTGTGCACGATGCACAAGCACGCCCGAGGCATCACGAACACACCCGGAGTAACACGAAGTAGTTTGCACTTTATTTACTTTTTCCACTGTGCCTCACTTTTGTCACTACGTCCATTTACTTTTTCCACTGTGTCCGTCCACTTTTTTCACTGTTGCCCAGAAAGGTCGGCACTACGCATGCGCCACGTCATCGACCAATAATCGGTCACTTTTTACACCAAAAACAGGTGGAAAAACTGGCACTTTTTCGCAAATTATAGAAAAACAGTTTTTATTCTAATTCAGCATCCCCATATCTCACGAGAAAAATTTTATTTTTGCGAAAAATTTAAATTTGAATCACTATTCAATGTTTGTTTCATCTTAAAATAGTGATTTCAATTTTGCATTTGATATATTAATACAATGTTTAAACTATTTTTTTATTCATACACATATCAGTTTAAATTAATGTTACGTTTCAAATGAAGTGAGATGATAATAAAGTAAAATTCAAAATTCAAAAGATTTCATTCAAAATCGTTTTTTTAAGTCCTGATTTACAAAAATACAAAATATGTAGTTTTTAAAAATTGTAATTTTAATCATTTTATAATAATACATATAAATTACTAATAATATATTTACTGTTTGAGTTGATACTTTTAAGCAAAATATTTTTCCCTAGCTCGTTACAATTGATTATATATCGCCTGTAAGAGATTAATTTAAAAAATTGTAAGTAGAGATTTATTTTCTTAGCTGGCCACGTTTTTCTCAGAGAAACCGCTTGATCGAGACTTTGTCAGAAAAATCTAAGCGGTTCCGTAGCTCACTTGACTAAGGCGTGCGCTGTATTTAGGTTTTAGGACAGGTTTCAGGTAGGCAGGTAGGGTTCGATTCCCCAGCGGGGGCGATTTTTCCAAGCGTTTGAGCGTGCGATCATATGTGTAAGACTCTATGCGTGCGACTGTGTAAGAATAATCGTAAATTACGTGCACGAATCATATATAACATAATTTTTTTCCTCCTCAAATCGATCGACATTTTACATCATTTTTGTTTTGTATAGAATGCGTGCAGTGCATATATACATATAGGGTAAGGAGGGGCAGCGTCGACCAGTTAACAGTCATTGACTTTTTTAAAGTTAATAAGATGTGGAATTGATCCACTTTTTTGTAATTTCGAGTTCTACATTACTGTATGTCACATTTCTATAAGTATTAATTACATTAATGAAACCATGATTTAATAATTCAATTATTTTCAACAAGCTGTATTTCGTTGCCTTTGCCCCACACCCGGGGGCAAAGGCAACCGCAGCTTTTTAGGAAAATCAAAACATCTGAAGATGGCAAAACATGATGGTTCGCTTCTTTGGTATTTTATATACTGGAAAAATTACCTTAAAACATTTCCAGCAAGAAGAATAAGTTATTTTTAATAAAAATAGTGATAGCTGCGATATAACCTCTTATGCGTTGACATTGCACTAGAGACGGACTACGCGCAAAGGTTTCTACCATACCGATACAAAACACCCGCTCTACCGACCGGATTTAAAATAATAATATTCAATAGTTTCTTGCATGTAGCCCAGAAGATAAGTGGCTATCCTACATTATCGATCACTCATCGACAAAACTTATGACACGTTCATAACCTAAGCACGTGTTAGCTATTATTTTAGTTATGCTTGCCCCACTGGTGAGGCCTCATTTATTTACGATATTTAAAATATTGGGGACTTGAATTAGGTTCAACTATTATAATGAAATAATGTGATATTGTATAATCTGTCAAAATATAAAATTTTCATACTGTAAGTATTGCCATTAATGTTGAAACCTTTATATTTCTGCTAGCGAATCTTCCATTCTTTCGTTGTCAAAACTGTTTTCTGCATGATTTTTCTTTTACATCGTCAATTTTCAAGATTTTAGTACGTAATACTATCTCGCTGATATAATAGATTTATTTAATGCAAAGTAATATTAAAATTGTTAAATAATAGCGATGTTATAAGCAAAGTTACCTTTGCCCCACCGGTTGCCGCTGCCCCTCCTTACCCTACACAAACGCGGTACGATGCGAAATCGGCAAAGATACTCTTCACAGAAGGAAAGCTTACTACACGAAATAGTAACTTCTTCTCGCTGAGTATTGATGGTTACCAAGTGGTGCAGTGCATCCTACTATTTGAAATTGTTCATCCTACTCTTTTAAAGAGTCAGTTTAACATACCTGAACAAAAAATAGTAATTTTAACCAAATTCACGACGAAAAGCTGCGGTTCAATTTAAAATGGTTAGAACTAGTGGTTTCGAGAGTTTTTCTAACTATCCACTTTTTTCCGTGTAACATTAATGCACATGTATGATCTTATACAACTGTACTGATTGTACAGATTGTACTGATATTGAACAATTTACGAACATTTATTCAATATGGTCTACTGACCCTGTAAATAATACATAATTAACTCTAAAATATGATGACTGTATGTTCAATTCTATTTGCCATTCACATATTGTTGCTTTTAAGATTTTTTATCCGTTTGTAACATTTAATTACAACTAGCTTTTATAACACCTAGAACAAATTTTGAGGTTAAGTCGTCCTATCAAAGCGAGCGAGTAGAATTGAAGGGCAACACCGCGTAAGGGCGTAAGTGCCAAATTTCGGAAATGCGTCTTATTGGCCTAAAATAATGTTTTTAACCTAACTCAAATTTCTGTAAAAGATGATGGTCCGGTTCGATTTAGCAGTGGGTGAAAATCCATGTTTCGTATTTTTTTTTATGAAGTAATTTAATATTTTTGCCTGTTCTTTCCACAATTCAATACACGGAAAAAAGTGGATCGTTAGAAGAACTCTCGAAACCACTAGTTCTAACTATTTTAAATTGAACCGCAGCTTTTCGTCGTGAATTTTGTTAAAATTACTATTTTTTGTTCAGGTATGTTAAACTGACTCTTTAAAAGAGCAAGATGAACAATTTCAAATAGTAGGATGCACTGCACCACTTGGTAACCATCAATACTCAGCGAGAAGAAGTTACTATTTCGTGTAGTAAGCTTTCCTTCTGTGAAGAGTAACTTTGCCGATTTCGCATCGTAACGCGTTTATGTATATGTATATATGCACTGCACGCATTCTATACAAAACAAAAATGATGTACAATGTCGATCGATTTGAGGAGGGAAAAAATTATGTTATATATCATCATTACTGCACGTAATTTACGATCATTCTTACACAGTCGCACGCATAGAGTCTTACACATATGATCGCACGCTCAAACGCTTTGAAAAATCGCCCCCGCTGGGGAATCGAACCCTACCTGCCTACCTAAAACCTGTCCTAAAACCTAAATATAGCGCACGCCTCAGTCAAGTGAGCTACGGAACCGCTTAGATTTTTCTGACAAAGTCTCGATCAAGCGGTTTCTCTGAGAAAAACGTGGCCAGCTAAGAAAATAAATGTCTACTCAGAATTTTTTAAATTAATCTCTTACAGGTGATTTCTAATAAATTGTAACGAGCTAGGTAAAAATATTTTGCTTAAAAGTATCAACTCACACAGCAAATATATTATTAGTAATTTATATGTATTATTATAAAATGATTAAAATTACAATTTTTAAAAACTACATATTCTGTATTTTTGTAAATCAGGACTTGAAAAAACGATTTCGAATGAAATCTTTTGAATTCTGAATTTTACTTTATTATCATCTCACTTCATTTGAAACGTAACATTACTTTAAACTGATATGTGTATATGAATAAAAAAATAGTTTGAACATTGTGCTAATATATCAAATGCAAAATTGAAATCACTATTTTAAGATGAAACAAACATTGAATAGTGATTCAATTTTAAATTTTTTGCAAAAATAAAATTTTTCTCATGAGATATGGGGATGCTGAATTAGAATGAAAACTGTTTAATACCAAAAAAAAAATGGTTTCGAGAAACGAATATTAAAGATCGCGATATCACAGTAGAATTGCAGATTTTATTTTTGTTAAAAATCTTAAGAAAATGAGAAAAAAATTTTTTTTAATACATGATATTGATTTCTACAAACATCAATGTGAAAAGGTTGAAAAAATTATTACTGCTTTAAATATGGAAATTAATTTGAACTAAAATTCTATTACAAATTATTTTTTGATGACACTTGCATGATTTCAGCCCTTTTCAAGGCCTATGAAGCGAGGCTAAAGCTCTACTTTTTACTCCCTAGGGACTCAAAAGTGACGTCAGAGATGAATAATGAAAATTATGCAACTATGAGCTCGCATTTTATGATTATCAGCCCACTCACAGTAAAAACTGAGAAAAAATTTTGGTTTCAGATAATAGAATTTGGCGGTTATTTATGGAAGGTTACCACATATACCTGTAAAATTACCATAAATTACCGGAATTTTTCATAAATTTCCGGAAATTTATGGAAATTCAAAAAAATGAATGTTGGGTAAGTGACCATATTCACCTGTAAAATTACCATGAATGACCGACATTTTTCATAAATTTCCGGAAATTTATGGAAATTTAAAAAATGAATTTCGGGTATTCCATGGTAAGTTACCATATTTACCTGTAAAATTACCATAAATTTATGGAAATTTTTGAAAATGAATTTTGGGTAAGTTACCATATTCACCCGTGAAATTACCACAAATTACCGAAATTTTCCATAAATTTCCGGTGATTTATGGCAATTTAAAAAAATGAATTTTGGATAATCTATGATAAGTTACCATAAATCACCTCTAAAATTACTATAGATTAGGTTAACATTAATTTCATGCTTCATTATACAAAATCTAATATGGACTGAAATCACGACTGTATTTCGAGAAATTTCTGAAATCATCCATTTGTTACGAAAAATATTTTATGCGCCAAGGGGGAGAGGCACTTTTTCCCCCCTAGGTGCATAATATACTATTTAATTATTGATTCAAAAAATGATATGTCGAAAACAATGCATTATTCTACAAAGTAAAATTCTTCCAAATAATATAATATTCGAACCTGGGTGGATAAATCAAGTACGATCTCAATCATTTTTATTGTTATAAGGAACTAGAAATATCATAAGCAAAAAATTCCATAGCAGAAGTAATGTAAAAAAAAGTATTTTTTTATATATAATTTTCCATAATATTTTTATATTCTGAAAATTTGGTACAAAACAAAAAAACTGTATCGAAGTATAAAGTTATTTACTATGTTTATTTATAACAATTATCTCAACTAATATTATGAAAAAAGAGAAACCATTATAAAATAGTTCCTGACAATTTATTGCCTTTTGTAAAATGTCAGTGGGTGGTCTGTCTTATAGATTGAGAAGCGAAAATCTGTTGTTTTACTGATAAGAAAGTTATAAGTCGTCCTTCTTTTTTAATTTCAAGCGGACCGCCTAAAAAATTTTTCGGAAAGGGCCTCCACGATTCTAGTTATGCCACTGAAGTTACTCACAATTTCAAATAGTAGGGCTAACAATCTCGCGCAGTGCTTATTGCAATGCGAAAAAGGAGATCGAACTCACTTGCAAAAGTCAAACTCACAATGCTTTGCTTACTATGTGAATTAGTTATTCATACAGTTTACATGTTCAACTGTACTATTCCAAATAGTTATTGAAGCTACTTGTTCTTAGTAATCCTTCTTTTTACAATTTGAAGTAGTAATGCTGACTTTAGGTTTTGTATATTTTGAGATTACAATCTCATTCAGTATAAAAAACTATTTGAATTGGTTCTTGTACAATGTGAACAAGTAAACTTGAAGTTAACAATACATGAAAGTGAATCTAACTATCTAATTTTTTCCGTGTATAGCTAAGTAATAGCTCAAAATAACTTCTCTGTTTTTTGATTCCTTCAAAAGATAAAAAAGTTCTGCAACTCTTTGTGTCTCCACATTTTCGTTTTTGGGGACGCACCGCGCCATTGATGAGGAGGTTTCTCTGATGTGACTGCTTCCTTTAGAATGTTTATTTTGCGGTTTGAAAGATTTAAGTAATAGCTAGAAGGCACTCTTTTGTTTTTTCTCTAAATGCAAAAACAAAACAGTTACGCAACTTTTTAGGCGCCAAAATTTGAATTTTTAGGATGCTCCGCTATTTTACAACAGTTTTCTCGCACATGGTTATTTTTTTTGGAGTGCTCTCTTCATGATTCAATAGAAATAACCAATAGCTCGAGGGTACTTTCTTCTTCTTTTTTTTAATTTGAAAATAAAAAAGTTATGCAACTCTTTATGTATCCAAATCAGATTTTTTGGAGGTGCACCGTTCCTTTGACAAAGGGTTTCTCGGAGATGGATGCTTTTTTCAGGATGTTAGTTTCATGGATTGATAAAGCCTACCTTGCACTGTTTTCGCATTTCTTTTTCTTAAATTAATTGAGTGAAAGTTCTACAGTTTTTTGTTTCTCCTGTAAAAAATGGGTTTTGGAACTTACGCCCTTATGCAGTGTTGCCCTTCAATTGTTCTGACTTATCTTCGAATATCTTTCCGAACTTTTCAAGATCTGACTCGTTGGGAGTGCAAGGATCCGCCGACAGCTATCCAAAGTATACTTGCTACCAGTATCCATTTTTCACTGTAATATAAAAAACTTGTTTCTCGAATTTTTTCAGTTACGTCCTTCTGACATAAAATGGCAGAATCTATTCCTCAACAAGCCGTTTTTCAAAAGCCGAAAGGATTACACCAGAACCTCACTATTTGAACGCGCGATCGCACGCGTTATATTAATTCCTAGAATTGATGGTCCCCGCAGTTTCTCAAGGGGCAGGGCGAGAGACGGTTGCGACTCAGCCTCAGAAGGGACGCATGAACTGCTACTTACTAAAGTAGATTGCGCAATATTATGGAAACGGTTTAGGCGGCCCTGACCGTTTACGTTTCGCTGTACGCGCTGTATGAACAAGGCTATTTTCAGGCAACCCCTGAGAGTGTTCATCTATCGAGAAATTTTGTGAAAAAAAAACATTGGCTAATGTTATTCAAATTCTCGCTTTCAATGCCTCTGAGAATGCCTCTTGAATGATCTGAGCACGGACACTCGGAGAAATACCGGCTGCTGAGTGAAGGAACGGGGAATCCTGCGCGACAGTGGCCAAGTATTTGTTTGGCGCGTACTACTAGCGGTCAACTTTGACCACTCTGTTACTGTTCGGTGCGCGCGAAAGCCCTGTTTCCGAAACTTTTTTATTCCTTCCAGGATTTCGTAAGCAATACATTCAAAATGTGGTTCAGGTGTCCATCCGTGTATCGAAAAGCCTATTCAAAAAACTTATAAAGTTACGACCAGAGGTCTTGTGTTCTATTCAATTTTACTCGAAAAATAATTTTGGGAGGGAGCAGAAGGAATTGAGGTATGGGTGATGGTGTGTTGTAAGCTTTTCTCTTATTTCGATTTTCTTCGAGGACAGGTCACATGGAAGCTCCAAGCATGTACAAAATACTTACGTATTTTGATGCGCTGATTACGAAAATCATAGTGAAAATTGGTGATAAGGACGTTTTAATGGTAAAAACCATAAGAAACCCCATAAAAATCATGATTTTTTCGTTTATCTCAGTAAATACGGAGAATGTTGAAAAATATTTCGAACAAAAATTCCAACTTGTATGGAAATACTTCTTTTTTGTGTCATACACTTTTCGCCTAAAACCATTATTTTTCGAGAAGAAGAAGATTGCGTTGGAAAAACAATAAAAAAAATAAAACAGTCACAGATATGCGTTCGGTCATTTTTGTCCTTCTTTGCCTTTTTTTCTCGTCCCTTTGTCGTAACTAGTCAGTAAATGCGTACCCCCCCGCCCCCAAACTTAAACCTGGAAAAGAGGACGAGCGTAACTGAACGCATTTTCGTAAATGCGTACATTTTCCAGTTAATTCGTAGCCCCCGCAAAAAGTGTATGGTACGAAAAAGATGTATCTTTATACTAGCTAGAACTTTTGTTTGAAATTTTTTTCAAAATTCTTCGTATTTACTGAGATAAACGAAGAAATCATGATTTTCCTCGGGCTTATTATGGTTTTTACCATGAAAACGTTCTTGTCACCAATTTCCACTATGATTTTTCTAATCAGCGCATCAAAATACGTAAGTATACGTGGTTTAAACAAAATCGGTGGGTTCACCTGTTCACAACTTTTTATATCTAGGCTCTTTTTTGGAAAATATTATTTTTCTTGTTAAAATATGGTTTTAGAGAAAAAATGTACTGTACACAAAAGATGGATTTTTTATGTTCTACAACTTTCATCTAAAATATTTTTCGAAGTTCCTATTATTTACAAAAATAAATGGAGAAAACCATGATTTTATGGGTTTTTCATCGTTTTCGTCGTTAAATTCAAATTTTTGCCAATTTTCACTATGATATTCGTAATTAGCGCATCAAAATAGTAAAGTATATGTAGTGCCAAATGAATCGGAGGTAACTATCTATTCGAAACTATACCCTTATTTTAATATCAGTGGTTAAAAATCAGTAGAAAGTAGGAATTTCTTTCTTTCTCTGATTTTATGTAGAAAATATTCAATTGGAAGATATTGACATGCATTTGTGCAAAAAGAATCCAGTTCGCTATGTTCTACCCTACGTTTTTTGAGAACAGTGGCTGCAAAATAAAAAAAATAAACCTAACCAACCTTATCAGTTGCCAGTTACAAATTCAAGCTCTTGGGTATAGAATTGCGATAAAAAATAAAATAAGCTGTCATAGTGCTCTTTTTTGATATTATTTATTATGTATTTATAACAATACATTTGGATAGGCAAAATATTTTGTATATAATTATTTTAAGTTTATTTCAATTCAACTTGGTAAAAACATATATTCTAAACTAAGCGAATAGACTGGATAAGTAGAGAAATCGATATCGGGCGTTTGAACCGACACCCTTTCATCCCATCTTCTGACAATAGTCTGGTACAGCCACCTTTTCTGCCTCTTCGTCTACTTCAACTCTTACTTCTTTAAGTGGCGATTGTACTCAAGCCAAACCTAGACAATATTTCTCTTAAAAGTACTGCGCCACTCGACCTTCTCTACACTACCTGTGAACTCACCCGAGCAGACTCTTCGTTTCAGGAAAATCTTGAAATAAAAGGCACTCTCATTTTAAACAGACCTCATGCCAAGTAAATTCTATATGGTGAACTAGATTAAGGGCCTTTTCTAACACTATCACCCAGCTAATTCAAAAGCATGCATTTATGTCAGTAATATTATAAAAATATCAAACAATAATGAAAACGTTATTTACATTAAAATCTTCCAAATATTCACCACTGTATCAAATTCCAGAATATTCTCAAACAATCTAAAAAATGCCATAACTCATAATGTAAAACATCCTAGAATTTACAAAGGATTCTGAAAAAAGGATAGATTGTCCCTCCTAAATATTCTTCCACATATTATATTGCTGCATATTTGAATATGTTCGTTGAAGGCATGCGGACAAAGCCGGAAACAAAGGCACTTGGGCACACAAGTATTTAAATAATGATGAAAGCAATTTTTTGTCTCCATTTCAACAGTTTCATCTTATTTCGTTTATTTGAGACATTAATTTGTTGAAATACACAGTCGTGAAATGACAAACGAATTACGCTCGTTGTGAAAAAATACACTAATTATTTTCTATATTTGTCGTTCTAAGTATCAATATGATAGAAGACTCTTTTCATGCACGTACGTACTGTAACTGTCTTTTTTTCAAAGCTTTTGACAGTATTCTGAGCAAAGATTTTCGTTGAAAAAAAAAACCAATACGGACCAATTGAAGAGCACCGATTCGCCAGTTACAATCGGTCGAAAGCAGTTAAAAATGAAAGGAATATAGAAATATTGGCAAATTTCAGAAATAGGCCAGAACTGAAATTACGAATATTCTATCGGTAGGAATGTATGGCAATATAAAGAACGTATTCCTAAAGCCAGGCGCTCTCACACTGCTAGAAGCAGGCGAGCGAGAGCGCTTTTAGTGATTGAGGGCTTCACTCTTCGCTGATGCGCCACATTTGTTTTCCGCCAGCCGATTGGCTTCGAAAGGAAACCTTGAGTACCAGTGCTTTGCTTCTCGATGAAATAACGGACGAGAGATACTTAATTAAAAAGAAAGGGTTCTCTTGTAGAATCAGCGCCGTGACGTAGATTCCTATTACTTTTCTGTTCACGAGATTGTGAGTTAAGAGTAGCGAAAGAATTCTTACTTTCCACCAACCCATGAAGGAAATAAAATTGCTCATGATAAAAATGTCAATAGAAATAAATATAAAACAAAAATATAATCTTAATTTTCGTACATCGCTTTAAAAATTGACACCTATCCTGAACTACTAATATTTCCATTTGAAATTTAACATTTTTTAATCATTCACAGAATGGTATATTGTGTACCTAGGAGTGAAAAAGTCTCTTTATGCGAGCGCGATTTTAACAATTGCGCGAGGATAGAAGGACGTGTCACTCATTTTTACATGCATAGTACTCTATGTAATAAAGGTATGACGTACATTACAAGTCCGACAAGTTGCCGTCCGATAAGTGTACACTCCCCTTAAAACGTCATCACACGAACGGCACGCACACTAATTGGGGTTCTCCCACTACGTGTGCTATTTGATTATGATTTGCGCATCATTCTTACGCATGCGCGCACTTATATCGTGCTACTAGAGGGGGCATCCGAAAAGTCCGCAATTCCTGGAATTTTCCGCCCCTACAGCCCCGAAGTAAGAAACTTATCGGACTTCTACTGTGCAAGTTTATCATGTCTGCTAGGTTCTCGCGTTCCATAATCGTACAGGGGTGACAGCGTAGATCATGCATACTGACGTTCCAAATTAAAAAGACGTATCCACAGTTTGGATCAGTCACTTGTCACTTTACTAGACTTTAGATACAAGTCATTAACACCTTCCTTCTGCACCGAAAAAACGATATTCTAATTTTAATAATTTCCCACTAAGTTTA
>CAKNXH010001779.1:32179-54203 GCA_932178445.1 Andricus quercusramuli
TCATAAATGCGTAAGAGAACTTTTTGTAGAACTTTTTTAAATGTGCATATAATATAAGTGTTTTTTTGAGAAAATCGACTTTTAACATTTTTAGAAAAACAAAGCCAAAAATTCAAATACGCATAACTCTGTAAAAAAATTTTTTTTTACAAATCGCAAAAATACGTATCGCCTAATTTCCTCTGAAAAACAACATATTTTGTCCCCGAGAGATTCTGCAACTTCAAGTGTAGAACCTGCCTGATTTGAAATGGATTCGGTCAGTTTAAATTTTTAACTGAAAAAGATAAATTTTCAAACAAAAATGGAATAGTTTTATTATCAGTTGAAAAAAGTTTATTTTCAACCAAACATGAAACGAATTTCCGTGAATATAGTTAACTTTTCAACCAAAGAGATGAACAACTTTAACTAAAAAAATAACTTGTTAACAAAATAGTTGAATTTTTGATAAAAAGATGACTTTTTTATCAAAGCAGTTGCATTTTCAACAAAATAATTACATTTTCCCAAATAATAGAATTTTTAAACAAACAAAATGAATTCTGAAATAAAAATATAAAATAGTGGTCATTTTTTCTTTTAGGACTACACCACTGGAAAAGAGATTGAACACAAAAAACAAAAAAACAAAACTTTAAAAGAAGTCAATCCACAAAATAACTTTTAAAAAATCATTCTTAATACTTATATTCAAATAACTGGACAAGCTCGCCAAATTGGTGGTCTTCTAGCCACGTTTTCACTTGTTCCATTTTTCATCTGAAATCTGTCGCAGTAATTGGATAATAAGTGACGAGATCGCAGAGAACGTTGATGTGAGAAAATCATATGTCAACAAATAAATAATGTAGAGAGGTTATGTCTCGGTGTGGTACGCCGGTATTCCACCTCAATGTGACATCAGACATTTCTCACTCTAACATTTTCTATAAAGAGAAGGAGATGGATGTGCACACGCGATTCATCCTTACAATTTGTTGCGTTTCTTTACGCCTGTTAATAATTATGAAAGCGAAAAACTGACCGCACAAAACTGATACGCACAAAACATTGAAAAAACTGATTGAACAGAGCAAGGCGCGCTATCCTTTGCGCGATTCTTCTTTCCCCACTCATATTCTCATTTTAAGAATATTTTTTCCCTTTGGCTAGAAGATATTCTTAAAGTAAGGATTTCGCTTACTTCATTAAGAATAATACTAAGAATATGCCTGTAAGAATATGAAAATCTTAATATTAGAATATCGTTTTTTCGGTGTGTATGTTTATGTACCTTTATTTTATACACCATGCTTCAAAATGCTTGTTCATGAGCCCAAACGACAAGGAAGGTGTTTATGACTTTTATTCAAAGTTTAGTAAAGTGACAAGAGACTTATTCAAACTGCATATACGACTTTTGAATTTAGGACGGTAGCATACGCGCAGAACTATTCTTCTATACCGTATCATGTCGCGCATGTGCACTACAATAATGAGTCTATAATACTCATAAGAGTATTATGTCTTATCTACTTCTCGTTATTGAAAATTCACGTTTGGATAAAAATACTGCTTTCCTCCTAGGTACACAATAAACTATTAATCTATAAGACGTCGAGTCTGAAATGCTCAATTTGGAACATTCATACGAAAAATAATTCAGTTTTGGATGCCAAGGAGTTCTAAAATGGTTTCAGTTTTGAACCGAGCATTTCAAAATTTAATTTTCAAATGTTTAGTTGCTCAAGTCGGGAGGCTTCCATTCTTTTATTTCTCGAATTCTATGATGATCTTTAATTCTTTAATTCTTTATAGCCTCAATTCCTAATTAACTCTAAAATTTTCTGGCATATCTTGTACTGGCTCTACATCAGTGTCAATAATGCACCCAGTGATGGGTCATCTTAGCTTAAGCTATTTTTATATTGCCTTATATTTGTTCTATTTTCTGTATGAAAGAGCGTCATCCCGTTAATTTCTGAAATAAATGAATGACCTTTTGTAATGCTTTTTTGAAAATTTTCACGTTTGCAGGTTTACAATAAAAAATTATTAAATAGCAAATTATTAAAATGTCGAATATGTACCTATCAGAAATAAATATTTTCATTATCAAAAGTTTTATTTAAACATTTTTAAATTTGATGTCCCGCAAACTAAACAGTTTTGTAGGCTTTAATTTGAACATTTCGCTGAAGTTCGAGTCGCCAATTTTTCAGAAAAAAAAAATAATTTCACTTCTTTTTTTCTTTTCGTTTCGATACAATTCATTTACAAGATGTACACATGAAGTTCAAAATTACTGTTCCATCATCAAAAAAGTGTCTAATCGGACCAAAAGTGCCCCGGAAACCGTGTCAATTCACTTAGTGGTCGATTTTTATGTAATATTAAGAATGTGTAACAGTTGAAAAGTTTATTAAATGTATTAACCAAACAAAATAAAATCAACAATGAAATTGAAAAATATGCGTGCTGACGTGGGTCAAATCAGACAAAATGTGTCAACTTTCTCATTCTAAAACTGAATTTTGTATGCTTCATTTGAAATCCATCAAATTTTTACTGTCCTAGATGGAAAATTTCGAACGCTTCTAAAATTGCACAAACATTGCGGTTTACAATTTCAAGTCCTAAAATTTTAAAAGATGTAATTTTAAACTATCCAAATTTTGAACTTTGAATACTAAATTTTCAATTTATAAAACTTTTTTTCAATTTTGTAAGATTTCAAGAGATTCTGAATAAAAACCAAATGATTGTCAACACTTCAATCTAAGATTATTCAGTTCTCAACGCTCTTAGTTTGAAATTCTTAAATTTCAAGTGCTTCCGGCTTTAAAATTATTCAATTTTTAGCGGTAACAACTGAAAACGGACCATCAAAGCTTTTCTTGCAGAATTTTATATTTTTTAATGATTTTAAAGTGCAACTGTCCTGCAATTCCTCATTTAAAGCAATTATGTACACTTAAATAATTTTCAATCAAAGCATTCAAAATTCAACCGTTTAATTTTTTTCCTTAGAAATTAGGTAACTTTTTATTTTATGTACACAACATTTAACCGAATTCATTCTTGAATCGTTCAGAATAAGCAACTGATTCAGAAATTTAATGGTAAAAATGGTTTCAAAGGTGAAGCTTTCTCATTCAGTACTTCAATTCTTAATTTAAAGCCTACTAAAGTTGAAGAATTTAAAAAGAACCATTCAAGCAAGGGGGTATTAACTAGTCAAAAATACGCACGAAGTAACCCCGACTACGCCTTATTATATCATTTACGCGGATATTATGGCACTATTGAAGAGTATCGCAGCCATAGAATTAAATGAAACAGTGGAATAGGTTAACATCAGAGGAATCAATCAGTTCAGGTAAAATTTAAACCACAAGTAAACTCAAATAATTTGTTCAAATTAAATTTGAAATTTTAGTTATCATTATACGTTGGGTTTTCTTGACTCAAAGAAATTGATTGGAAGAAATGCATTTTTGTTTTAGAACTATTTACAAATAGATTCTCATTAATTAGAAATTCATATTTTGTATTCGAAAATATGTAACTTTTTAAACTTATGTACTCTCTAAATCTGAATCAGTGCAAAGTCACCGATTTTCAATGAAATCTCACTGATTCGAATAGCTAGAATCAGGTCACCGACAACCAGTGAAAAGTTACTTATTCATTCAGTGAAAGTTTCACTTTTGAGAGTCTGCAGCACTACATCACGCCAATTTAGCAGTCATAATAACATAAGATTTTAGGAAATTCAATGAAATAATCATAGTAAAAACTTACAACTCCATAAATGTGATCAGATATTAAAAAATTTGATGTTTCTAAGTGACAAAAAACCTCACATATTTCTTTACTTTCAAGATTCGACTGTCATGTGCAGTGTACACACCCGTCAAGTAAATACTTTTTATACGAGATAAAGTATATTTTTCCCGCAGTAAATTTAGCACAGTTACAGTCCAAGAATTTGAACATTTATTTATCAAAAAAATTATTTTTGCCACTTAAGTAAAAGAATAACAACGACGCTTTACTTTATAACTTAGAGGTTATGTCTCTCGTGATTTACTCTGGTGTTACTGTTGCTGAATTGATTAGTGAAATGTCCAGAAACTATTTCATTCAGTGAATTTTTCACTGATTTATATTTAGAGAGTATGTTTTTTTGATAAATTCATATACAAAATTTTTGAAGCTTTTCCGGGTTTCAGTCGTGTGCGAAACTATGAATGTTGCCGACATTTCGTGAACATTGTAGTTCACTTCTTCAGGGCTGACCCGAAACTGAAGTTTCAGGTTATGTTGTTCTTATATATGTATTCTGTACGATGCCTGTGATTGGCCAGAGCGCCCCATGGTGGGGACTGGTCAAACTTGATTGGCCAATCATGTCTTTTTTTTAAAAACCCGGGAGGACGGAAAGCCAAATTGGATTGGTATTATATCCATTGTCCCTATTGATGTTATTAGGGTGTTTCAAGATTTCGATTGCTTCTCTATGTTTCCTTGGAAATTTATTGTACGTTTTTGCGATCATGGTTGTTTTGTCAAATAAGATGCTATGCCCTGTTTCGATATGATGCTCAGCTAGTGCTGATTGCGGAAATGTTTTAGCCTGACTTTACTCTCATGTTCCTTTACATGTTGGCTGACAGCCCTCCCGGTTTCTCCAATATAGACTTTGCCACAAAAACAAGGTATTTTATATACTCCCGGATCACTGAAACGTGCCTTTTTATCTTCAGTATACAAAAGTTGCCTCTGAATTATGAATCACTGCAGTGTTTTTATTGGTGTTTCTTTCTCGGTCAGCATTATAGCCAATTGTTCTACGGGCATGAAGGTAATAACATTTTTAATTTTAATTGCCATCTCAAAAAAAAAAGAATCCAAATTTCATTTGGAATCTTCGTATTCCAATAATATTATTTATAAATAATAATAATGAAAGGCGTTGATTTAGAATTTTGCAAGCATTTGGAAAAAATTTACCGTTGAAATTCAAACGGAGGAAGTTAAACAATGTTAAGTCCAATAAAACTATTTTACAATTGATTAAGTAAATTATTATTTTGTGTAGGTGGGTTGCTTAGTTTAATAACAATGTTATGCAAAATAAGATAGCGTTACATGTGCAATCTAATGAAAATGCCGATGGACCGTTTAGCATTGCCTGGTATTTTGAATGAGAATAGTACGTAAATTATTAAAAAATCATCTGCAATACTAATCTTTATTTTTTCATGAACAAATAACACTATTTAAGTGGAACATGTTCTGATTTTGATAATAATATCTAAAATTGTTGAATACTACCCAAGATCCTCCAATAGCCACCTTATTACAAATAAATGCAGTATAGTTCAGTCATTTAGTTAGAATTTTTTGAATTTTTTAAGTATTTGAATACATGTAAATAATTGATTCTAGTGTAGAAAATTGCAAACACCTTTTTCTATAGGTGCGAAAAAGAATTTTGAAACAAACAGATGAATTTTCGACAAAAATTGGAATAGTTAAATTTTCAGTTGAAAAAAAATCAATTTCAAAACAAACAAAAAAATAATTTTCAACCAAGAAGATAAATTTTCAATCAAGAAAATCAATTTTCTGCCAGAAACGTTGATTTTTAGAACAATAGATAACCAATTCATTTGAATTTCCAAAGGAATATTCAACCTGATGATTGAATGTTCAACCAAGGAAATAATATTTTCAATCAAAAAGATGAGTTGGTCACAAACAGGAATAATATTCTTATATTAAACAAAAAATATTTTCCCATCAAGTAGTTGAATGAAAAGAGGTGTTTTTATCTCAAATGATGAATCAATAATAAAAAATGATTATTTAATGAAGTAGTTCCACTTTCAAAAATGTAGTTGAAGTTTTAATCGAAAAACAGAAATGTTCAACCAAAAATGTAGTATTTCCTCGAGGATTTTTTACAATCCAATTCAGATGTATTTATTCATAAGCAGTACTCACTTTTGCATCGGTAATCATAGCCTCGTAAAACTTCTCCTTATCTCCGCACTGAACTTGGAAACTGCGCTTCTTAATTTCATCCGGATTGTGCACAGATTCTCTTGTTCAATGATTATTTGTTTCGTTAGAGCACGAATACATACACTTTTCATAAGCCCACGACATTTTTCAGTGTTCTGAACCATTTATTATACACTCGCCAAAAGTTAAGTGGTTTGCACTTAATATTACATTGAATAATCAAAGCGAAACCCGACAAGCTACGCCTTGTGGCAACTCTGTGACATGCTTTGTTTACCGGCGCGGCGTCGAGAACATGTGGTGCGGGTAAAAACATTGATTTTGTCTTGAATGTCTTCAACATATCTTCAAGACCATACCCCGTGTGAAAAATGTTCGTGACAGTATTGAATCATGCTAAAACCAGTACAGTTTTTTACAAGTATGTCTATTCACGCAATACTAGCCTGGCGATACACTGGCGCTGTCTAGTTTTTCTACGTGTTTGATTACAAAATTCCTGCTGTCTAGTCCCAGTCTTGGCGCCATCCAGAAATTCGTTACGAATTTGAGTTTATGAAGAGTGTCCAGATTTGAGCTAGTTTCTGGACATAATCACGGTTTGGACTTAAAAAAAAATTACGGAAGTGAATTCAGAAAATAATAATTTTTGAATGAAAAATTCAGGAAATTACAATAAATAATTATGTACGAATGCTCAAGTAATGAATTAATGTACACTTTTACATATTTAAGATAATAAACAATAATTGAAACCTTAATATACAAACTGTATTCTTAACAGTGATTTTTTAAAAAGAAAGTTCAAAAACATTCTCTTGCAATTAAATTATGTAGTAAAGTTATAATAAATTTACATTGAATTTGTAATATTCCAGAAAATCTTCTTCCTTCGTTATTTGTTTATACTCTCTCCCTTTTACGTGTTTGAGAGTCTTTACATAACCATTACATGTATTCTTACAAACAAGCCTTATACTATCTTATTAACTATTTGTTACATATTGTCTTAAATTATTACTCATATTTCTAAACGCTTGCGACTTTGCCCGGGGCTTTCATTTCCTGTTACCACTATCAATCTCACAATTGGACTCTAATCCGCAACACTACTTCGTAATTCTCCTTCTTCAGGAGTCATCTTTGGCTCTTTACTACCCTGTGGAACCAGCTCTCTCTCTCTCTCTCTTAGCTCTTCCAGCTTCTTCATCCATTTCTCTCCCTGACCATTTTTATTCAGAATCAATTCCATTCTATCTTCTCTGCTCTCCCCTCCCCCTTCGTCACCTGTACACTGCCGTGATTTGGAAGAACACCGTTAACTGCAATTCGGATAGGTGACCTGAACGCAGTTTACGGTAGGCGGCTCAAGGGACTTATCTGAAATGCAGTTAACGGTGTTTTTCCAAATCACGGCAGTACACCTCTCTAAAACATGCAACCATGTTTCCTGCTCATACTTGCATACTCTACACACATTATCTGCATCATTCATCCTGTACCTGCATGTTCTTATACCCTCTCCCATTCTGAATCTCATCAGTCTATTCCATTTGCTCTCCTTTTTAATCGTTTTCAGGTAATCTGGTTCACCCTACCTCTTCACCACTTTATACCAGCTGTTGTACCTTGAATCAGCGATTCTTTCCCATCCTTCCTCTTCTTGCCTTGCCTTAATTTCTTCCTGTATTTCCTCCCACTTTCTACCCCCAACTTGCATAGCCCATTTGAACCTCATTACATATCTTTCATCCCCCCATTTTGAACGCCCCACGTTGCCCCACCTCTCTTTATCTATAAACTTCCAGGCACACGCTTGAGCAATTTTGCTCCCTTCTTCCCTTCTTAGTTTCTCTTCGAAGTTCCAGGCCCTTTTCACCTGCCTCACCACCATTTTTTCTCGACCTATTTCTGTCATCAGCATATAACCTGGGCAGCTACAACTCACTCTCATAACCCATCTCAAAAATCTCTCCTGCAAACTTTCCACACTCTTATGTTCTTTCCATCCCCAAATTTCCACTCTATAGCTTAACACTGACCATACTAAGACATCGAATATCCATACACTCATCTTCCAGTCGTCCTTACATCTTCTTTTTCCTATACCCTATACTTGTCCCATTATTTTACTCGCACATTCTATTCTCTCTCTTACCTGCAGCTCGCTTCCTCCTCTCGTTTCGAACCAAAATGCTAGGTAGCAAAACTCATCCACCAACTCCACCACCACGCTATTTATCTTCCATTCATACTCTAATCTTTCCCTTTTATTTCTGAAACACATCATCTTAGTTTTGTTCACATTCACAGTTAAACCCTTTTCTCTCGCATAGTCTTAGAAAACTCTCGTCAACAGATTCATACCTCTTTCATCATCCGCTACTGGCACAACATCATCAGCATATGCTAGTGAGTACACTTTGCCTGTTCCTAACGTTGTTCCGCCTTTTCCTTTCATCTCCAACTTCTCCTCTAAATCTGCCAGAAGATGGCTTTCATAGCTACCCATAACACCCTCATGTCAACTGCGTCAAATGCTGCCTTGAAATCGACGAATAGTGCAAGTAGTTTCCCGTTCTTTCACCCTAGGTTCCTATTGACTAGACAGTTGAGCACGTAGATGTTATCTATGGTTCCCATCCTTTTCCTAAAACCCGTTTGATTGTGTGTTATACTTCCTTTTTCTCACTCCTAATCCCCCATATTTCAGGGGTTTATTTCCCAAGCCCGCCGCCCCTGTTGCCTTATTTCTTTTTAACCGAGCAATCGCCTCATTCACCTCTTCCCTACTAATCTCGTTTTCTCTGTCCTCGTCTCGCTCTACCACTTTTCCTCATTCTTGTCTACTTCTCCCTCTTCCAAACATCCTATTTCCTTGTTTTCTATTTTCCTCAAAATTCTCCTAACTTTTCCTCTTGCAAAAAGCCCATTTCTAATTTATTTTCCCTCTTTTCTTCCCTCCTTCCCCTACCTCGCTTTGGGCTACCACTTCTGATTGTCGCGATCACCGGAAAGTGTTCTGAGCCTATCACGTCACCCACTTCCATTTTAACCATCAACATCCTTATTCTTTATTCTGCCAAGATATAATCTATGACGGTGTCCCCTATACCCGCGTACGTATATTCCCCTTCTTCATCCCCCTTGGGATTGCCGTTACAAATGAACCATCCCACCTCTCCCAACAGGTCCAGAAGCCGCCTACCCTCCCGGTCCGTTTCTTCTTGCTTCGAATTTCTTATGAACATCCCTTTTTCTCTATCCCGTACCTCTCCTCCTTGTTCCCCGGTCCATGCATTCAAGTCCTTCCCTATTAGGACCAACCTCTCATATTTTTCTTCTCTCCATTTTCTTATTGTTCTCCATCCTCCTTCTTCTCCTATTCTTCTGTACACGCATACTACATCAACAATGACTTTTCCTCTACCACCAGTTCCTTTCTTATTCCTGACACCACGCCATCAATTCCTCTCCCTTTTACATGCTCCTGTCTCGCTGCTTGCATCTTCCACTCATATGCTTTCGGTAATATTTTTTTCATGCCTTTCCATTCTGTCTCACTCATTATTATCACATCCCACTTCTGCAAATCTCCCCAAAATTCTTTGTCCTTGTTTTTTAGTCCTGAAAAGTTCTAGAACGCTACTTTCACGTCGCCCTTATTGCATTTCTCATCTTTCTTCCTTACATTCAAGTCCTCTTGTCGTTTTGAAACCCCCCGTGATACTTGCATTCCCCTTTCCCTCTCTATTGTCCTTCCCGATCCTTACCCTATTACCTTTATTTCTCTCGGTCCATGCATTTCGCTCGATTATCCACTTTCTTCTCCTTTCCCACCACGTCAGATCTTCTTCGATTCTTTATTTTCTTCCTTTCAATAACTTCTTCTTTTCCATAGCTTCATACTTATCCTCCTCAATTCCTACTTTCACTAAAAACACACATTCTTTCCCCTCTTCCTTCCCTCCTAATCTTTTCATCCCTTCTACTCTGACTTGCACGGCGACTTCTCTCATCAGGTTCCTAATCTCTTCCTCTTTCTTTTCACTGTCCAGTTTCAAACCCTTCACTATTATATTCTTTTTCCTCTTCGCTCTCTCTTCCCCTTCCATTCTTTTTTCAACCTCAATCAGTCACAAGCGCCACCTCTCATTCTGCTCATGGATAACCCCCTCACGCTCTCTCACTTCTTCCAAGCTCCTTTTCTTTCATACTTTATGCTCATTCCTTAGTTCTAGCTTGCTCACTCTTTCTTCTAAAAAATTTCATGTCCCTTTTTCTATCCTTCTCATTCTCTCTCAGCCTATTTGCTATGCTTTTCAATTTGTTCAATCCTTCTCTTTTTCTTTTTTCCATAATTCATCCCATTCTTCCCACTTTTCTCACATTTCTTACTTCGACTTTTACCTCCTTCCCTTGCATCTGCATATCATTCAGTCTTCCGCAAGTCTCCTCTCTCAATCAATTTATAAGAGCTTCTAATTTTCCCAACATATTCCCTTCAGCCCTATCTCTCTCCGGTGTTCTTTTTTTTGTTTTAATTTGTTAAATGTCATTGCCCCTCTCCGCTTCTTCGCCCACTCGTTCTCTTTTCCTCTTATCGTCCCCCGCTTTCTCCCCTCACGATTCACGATCTCGCTGCTAATCGCGTTCGCCGACTGCTGCCACCTGTGTAGAATATCTCTCGACCGCCTCGACCCCGAACTCCTCGATCTAAATCTTTCTAAATTAGCGGGCCTTCCGCGCCTATGACCCCTTATTCGACTCGACTCTGCCGTTGCCACGGGGTTCAAAAACGTAGCGAACGTATCATCTGCGCTCCGTTTCCTTCTGGAAACACGCTGTGGACTCCACGTAACCGGCATGCTGCTATTCCGTGTTAACCGACCATTAGCCCCAACTTCCCCACTCCTGTCTCCTCCCTTCCCCACCCGTCACTCTCTATTACAACCCCAAACTTCAAAAAACTTACCCAAAACTCACCCTCTTATCCTGATTTCTTTTGGCAATGTGCGGCCACCTCTACTCCTTCTCCCTTCACACCCTTCAAACTCCTACCCTCTCCCAAAAAACCCAGTGTTTCGCCGAAGCGAACCTAACCTCAAAATCAACTCTGGACAATTTTTATCTTTTTTTGATTAAATTCGCACTTTCTAACGCTCCCTTCATTCACACTTGCACTTTCACCCCAGTCTGGGGTGACCAAATGAGTTGCACCAAAAACCGGGACAATCAGAAATTTTTCATGTTACCACTACAAAAAAAAGGTCACCAAAAAATTGTTTATAGGCACGTTACATTAAAGTCACAAATATTAATTGTATACTAGCTATACTTTTATCCCAAAATGCAGAATTAACAACAATTGGCAATCATCTTTTTTGCGCTCAATAGATTTATTTGCTTTTAACGAAAAACCGGGACAAGCCGGGATTTTTACGAAAAACCGGGAGATTTCAAGTGATAACCGGGACGTTCCAACTTGAGGTCGAAAACCGGGACATGTCCCGGTAAACCGGGACGTCTGGTCACCCTGCCCTAGTCCCCTTACTCACCTCACCCTCACCGTACTCTCCCAACTTTTCACTTCTCCTCGGCCAAAAAATGATCGCACTCGAAAACCACCGTGTAACCTCTATCGGTACTGGAAACGGAAGCCTATTCCAGAAAATCAAATTTTAACATAAATGACTTATTTAATTTATTTTAATTATTTACTGATTGCGCAGATTCTAATTAAGACTAACGTATTGATTATGTAAAAGAATAAACGATAATTACTTCGTTCCTAATCGCCAGTGTAAGCATACAAACTTTATTATTTTCAATAATTTATTCACACATCAAGCACTTTCGAAGTTTAAAAATTGTTCATGTTTCATTGAAATAAATATTACGATGTATTGAATTGAAATTAATATCCGAGAAAAAAGAAAAAAATGGTAACTTTTATATAACTGTTTGTGTCAAGCCGACGGGACGAAGTTACAGCAATATGATATAAAGTTACATCAAAAGTTCGACACCCAGCGTATGTACAAGATTTGCGGAGAGTCATTTTTTCGTGTTTTTTGTGTACGAAAACTTTTTTATATTTTTTATTAACTGCAAAATCTATATACTAGACTGTTATGTGACAAAAGTAGTCCTATTATTTAATTAATAATTATCTTTGAAATCATATGTCTCGAAACTGGTCCATCCAACTGGTCTAGACGAAAACGGTACAGCGCCACGAAGTTTTTCCACGTGGGGATGTCCGGCAAAAAAAACGGTTAAATAGACTCTAATTGAATAGATTCGTCAATTTATGTCTGGGTTTTATTACTAGTGGCAGGGCCTGCCATTTTTCAAATAAGTTGGGATCAAATAGTTGACATCTGCTAAGGATTAAAATTTTACAATTGATGAAACATGCAATATTGATAAGTGACTGATTTTTAAATTCAAAATTCGGAACCTTTAGATCTCAACAACTAAAGGCATACGAAATTTTCTATCAAAAGATTAGAACTCATGCATTTTGTAGTCTTTGTGGGGGCCCCCAGATGTGGGCCCCAGAAGGGCCCCGACGGCCCTCATGTAAAGGCGGCCCTGGTGATGACCCTCGGAGGCCTTAGGAGCATTTGACTGGTCTTTGAGTTATAAATCTCTCAAGTTCTTTCCAAATCAAATAATCTTGTGTCGAGATGTAGATTTTTGTCTTAAAGATGAAAATACTCGTCTTAAGACATAACAAATTCTGTGGTTCCGTTTCACGAGGTGAACATACAGAATAACTTGAAATTGTCTTGGATTATTCTTTATCCAAGACAAAGTCAAGGCCAAATATTTCTATCCGGGGCGTACACAGTAATGATCATTCTACGACGTGATTGGTGTATTCCGAGTCCACGTCGTACGCGCACACAAATTAGTACAAAAACTGTGAGTATTTTCGGTATAATGTGGTGTACTATCAACTGTATAGAAAGTAATAGTATATACACAGTGAAAGTCTATCATAGCAATAAAATTGGAAATGGAGAAAGGAATTTCATCTAAAAGTTTGATTCGGTTTTGCGAATCAAGCCTTTGGAGCAATGAAGATTGCAAAGGTAAGCGGTCGGTAAGCGCATTCTCGCCCTTATCAGCGGGCGCGAATAGCATGTTCCCGCTCGCTGATACGGGTTGAGACGGGCACTCTCGAAGTGCGCATGCGTCTCTGTCCTCGGGCCGCCATTTCACACTTTCCGCCGGCTCTACAGGCACGGAAGTCGGCTTTATCGTGCACGTTGGGCAAACAATTTCTGGTTTGCAAAGTTTTGTAATTTTTCTGAGTCTAAATTTTTTTATGGCAAAATTTTTTATATGGGCAAAAAGGTCTTTCCAATTTTTTGTGAATATTTATCAATTGTTTTCTAAGAGATAATCCTTGTTTAATTTACCCCTGTTTAAATAAAAAAATAACACCTTTATAAGTAAGGGAAGAAATTTTTCGAGTACCTATAAACTTTCTAGTAGAATCAAAATTGGAAATACAGCGAATTTCGAAAATTTTTTATTTGATATCTAATAAAATTTTTTTCTTGACTTGTGGTTTTATAATTTTTGAAGCATATGTGGAATGTACTAAAAAGTTCATACAGGCTCAGAAAAATGCGTAAACGACATCTTATAAAGATAATCTCATTAAATAGCAGAATCACAAAATTTAAAAATTCGCTGTATTTCCAATTCTGATTCCTGGGCTTTGAAGATTTTTTTCTTAGTGCATTTAGGCCACTGAAAAACAGAGGTAAGCAAAATAGGAATTATCTCCTTGAAAATAATTGAATAAAGGAACTGCAAGCCTTCCTTTTTTTCCAAGTCACTGTCTTGAGTGGCATCTTGTGAATGTCGATCACTGCTTTCAGTATTCTCTTCGAAATATATCTTTAATTCAAAGTTTTTTAAATGCCTTTCAAAATTGAATAATTGTCGGTACAAAAATGAAAAACTAGACTAATATCAAATTCATAGGGTTCGTTTGAGGAATTAAACCATTTAAACCTCTAACCCTGTTCGTGTGTAAGCAACGACTTTCTTGCATTCGGTAACTGTTTGAGAGTAGAAGGAACTGAAGAAAAGCAACATTATACAATGTAATTTCTGTATTTTGGTTTTCATTTTGATGGAAAAGAAAAAACTGTTAAGGCTAAAAAAAACTTTATACAATCAAAAATGTACAGAGGAAAATGATAAATATTTTTCCATATACGATCAAAAAGTAAGAAACTTATACGCCAGAAATTGCAGAAAGAAAGTTTTTTTCTATATTATCATATTCTTTAGAGGGCTTAAGGCATTTTTAAAATATTTGAAGCCTTTGCTATTGAAGCTATTCTGGATTTTTATAGTTGGAACATTTGAAATTATTTAGTTACAACTTGAAATATTTTGAAGTTGCAGAATTAGAAATGAAGATCTTTTAGTACTTGAATAAATATTTCAGAAAGATTTGAATCGTATAAATTCAGATCGATTTGAAAGTAAGACTATTAAAAGTTGAGAGTGTTCGAAGTAATTCAACAAATTTTAGTTTCCAGAACTCTTGAAACGCAAGCTTTTTCCAAAATTTATTTATTTTTCAATGATTTGGCTAATGATCAGAAACCTGGGTCGGAGCAGTGTTGCGGAACGAACGTGTCATTTGAATAAATAACACGAGGATTCTAGATCAATCTAAAAATCCATACCCCCTCACCACATTACTCCCTTTCTCATCGAGTCGCGCTTACCCCGAAAAGGAAATGTCTTAATGATGTAATAATTATTATAATAATGATAATCCCACAAATTATTGCTTTTGATGAGAAAATAACACCTGATTATTGTAAAGATTAAAAATATATCTATTTAGTGGTCGTCCAAGGTAAAGTTCGTTCTATGTGCTTGTTTCTGAATAAATTGACTCATGGATTGTGCTTTTCGTAGGGAAGCATTAAACTCTGATTTTCTTCACATTTATAAAATAATAATTGAATGCACCAAGGGTAACTTTCATGATGTCTGTTGAATAAGGAGATACGGTAGGCAGAATCGAGTATGAAAAAATGTAACAAAAGTACAGCGTAATCTAAAACTCCCATCGCTATTACCCAAAAATTACGGTTTTTAATCATTATTATTTTTTATTATGCGCTATTACGCGACTATCACGCGATGAGTGTACGGAGTAATAAGCGAGTGAATATCGCCTCGCGTTCAATGCAGTAAGTGATGTATTTGAGTTACCTATATATTTTCTTAGCAAAATTCGAAAACAAAGTTTAAAAGTTGAAAACCCTAGGAAATGCTTTTCCAGATACTCACCGATGTGTCGCTTATGAATAGTAAATTTTCAGAACACTCAAAAAAAATTATTGGTAAATTGATGGATTTTTATTGCAGATTTGCGCGCTCGAAGCGGGCGCATTCGCAGGGCAGCTGAGAATGAAAATTAGTGCAAAGTAAGGAGAAAATATCAAAGTCATCAAGAAAAATGAAATTTTTATATTATTTTGCAATATCTAAATAGGCAGTACCAGATCGAGTTACAGACATAAATATAAGTATAAGCGCGAGAACTAACAGTCGCGCGCCCTAGCACTAGAAGGACGGGCGGTGTCCTCAGGACACCTTGCGTATTACAAACGCTGTGGTTCGCATTTGAGTAAAAATTTCGATCTCTCCGACCTTGACTTTTCCTAAAGTTGTCTATAATACACATTTCCCAAGTTTCACGTCGATATCGATTTTTAAACCGGCGATATTGAACCAGCTACCTAGAAGGACGGGCGGTGTCCTCAGGACACCTTGTGTTTTAAAAACGCTGTGGTTCCGATTTGAGTAAAAATTTCGGTCAATCCGACCCCGACTTTTCCTGAAGTTGGCTAAAATACAAATTCCCGAAGTTTCACATCGATATCGATTTTTGAACCAGCTACCTAGAAGCACTGGCGGTGTCCTCAGGATACCGGCTGTTTTTGAGAGCAACGAAAGCGAGCCGTCCTTTGGACGTCCAGCATGGCGCTTTGAAAAAACTGTATTGTTTTTGTTCACTTCACTCCAAAGTTTTACTATTTTGATGTTTCTAAGGTTTTTTTTTGCTGAAAATCTGACATTTACAGAAATTTATTACTTTGCATGTTTATTGTTCTTGACAATTTATTTACTTCTATAGACGACTGATCTTGCTAATTTTTATACATTCCATGAAAGTAATGTATGCATTTCACGTTTCTCTTCTGATTTTTTTCTGCGTTCTTAAATACAAACAAATAACGCAATAATGCACTTTTTGTTGATTTTCTTCGTACATGCATCCTTCTTGACTATGACTGTACCCACTCTATCACTAGTCATGTGATCAGAAATCCACACGGTCAACGAGAAGGTATCAATACCATTATTGGAATTCCGAAATCTACATATTCCGTCACGATTTGGTCACTAAACTCCTCCTAGGAGGGGTCCAGACCCCATTCCTTCTACTGCTAGGCATTTTTTTTTAAATTCTCCAATATGATAATAGGATACCAATATTACTTTGATTTAATTGTATGAGTATTTTGCGTAGATATATGTATATATATATATATATATATATATATATGTGGGTATATATATATATATATATATATATATTCGATACTTGAGAAAGTATGTATGTATAGCAGCCGCTGGCAGTAGCTCGTCGTGGGATTCCTCAGTCTCAATGTGGCGGACGAGAGCCTGGCACAATATGGCGCTCGTGTCCGAATGCTTGCTTCCGGCAGTAGAACCGAATGTCTCAATTTGGTACACCCTCCACGAGATCTGACGGTCGTTGGAACGTGCTTTGAATATTTTGTACAGTCTTTGCAAACAGCAAACTTACTCGTAATGGATTGACATATATAAAAAAAAAACTAGGGGCGAACACCCAGATTTATGTAAGATCTGAGAAAGGAGTTATTCATATCATATTTCTTACAAATAAACAAATTTTTCTGGTACATGTCGAGATGTCCAAATTAATGAGAAGGTACTACAGAGCTCAGGGCGGTGATGTCCACAATACAATTTATATGGGATTTTGAAGGTTTCAGAGTTCGCCACGCGAGGTAGCAGCTTTTCGCACTCAGAGAAAAAAATTTCTGGACCCAAAAAAAAAGGGTTTTCTTGTAAAAAGATGAAAATTTAATTGAATTAAACAAATCTTGTCTAATTCAAGGAAATGTTTGATTGACCCAACCAAATTCTTTGGTTCAATCAACTAAATACTCCATCAAAATATGTGGTTGCAACCACCAAACAATTTCGTTGGGTAAACTAAATATTTTGTTTTCTCTATAACACCCATATTCTATAGTTGAAGCAACAAGATTTTTTGATCTGACAGGTACGTGGCACGTTGCGAGAGTCGCTAGCGTGCTGTTGAAATTCAATCTGGCCTATTAAGGAGTCTTGAATAGAAAAAAATTAAGAATTTTCGATTTCAATGTAGAATTGAACATTTTTCTGTCCCATTCAAAACCTGATTCTTCCGCGAAACTCCAGTAAAACGAGAGTAATAGAATTTCCTGAATATAATTTCTCTTCAATTCGCCTAGCTTCAGCAACATCCCCCGGAATATTTTTCTATTCCATAAAATAGAACATAATTTCAATTTATTTAATTTCCTCTAGCTCCGCTAAAAAATGTATTTTTCTTTATTGTTTCTGATATTATTAGGTAAAAAGCTTTTGAAAAAACTAAACTTATCAAATTACGGCTTTCAGCCTTATTTGTGCTGGAACAGTCAAAAATGAGACTGATTTTCTAATTTTCCAATCATGATTTTATTTTGCCCTCAGCAAGATGCAATTTGAATAAAATGAACTTTGTAATTGTAAGGCAATATAGTTTTATTCAAAATTCTAGTAGATTTTGCAGATTGCATACTTCTAGAGTGCTTTTCATGCGAATATAAATTTCAAATTTTTGATTATTTCGAAATTATGTTTCACCGCTTTAAATACGCAGGAAAACGGTACTGATATGCATTACACTTGGCTAATTCTATTCTCGCTGTGGTATACGCTTTTGAAACACATAATTCCTCTCAATTGACTTTTAAAGTTGTGTTAATTGGTGGTAAGGACGGTGATACTCAAACTGCAGAACTACACAACTCTTTTCCAGAATCCAAATAAACAAATACACATGATGCATTCCATTTTACAAACTCATGGAACATTTCCGCATTGCGATACATAAATCACTAATAAAATTTTTTTTAATAAGTCGAATAAGACGGTAATTAGGGCTCTGTAGGAACCCTGTTTGATCTTTATTAAAGCTACGAACCTAAGATTTTACACAAAATATTAGTCTATCTTTGCCATGCTCCTTGTCCTACAAGACTCCACTCATTGTTCGGGTATCTATCCCACGAAACTCTACTTATATCTGGGCAAATCCTATTGGGCAGAATTGAAAATACCCCTTAGGCCTCTACTTATTCCTCGAAGTCGTCCTATTTCAAAGGACTCCACTTATCCCTGGGTCCATATCATGTCACATGCGGCAAGTCTCTCTGCGGCAAGTCCCACCTGCGGCATGTCAGATCTGCAGCATGTCACATCTGCAGCATGTCACATCTGCGGCATGTCGTATATGTGGCATGTCACAACTGTGGCATCTTTACGTAGCGGCATCTCTCACCAGTGGAAAGAGATTGGACCAATATTATTTCTGTGGCCAGTTACAGGGGTGCCCTCCCGCCCCCATGAGACGTTAGAAAAGAGGTGGGGGTTTTACCAACTTTATTTCTTTGGCCAGTCACAGGGGTGCGGTGAGATATGCCACAAAAATGTCAATTTCACTGTGAGAAAAGCCGCGCGGGAGAGAAGCCGCTACACAGAGATGCCGCAGTTGTGATTTGCCGTAGATTATACATGCCGCAGATGTGACATGCCGCAGATGTGACTTGCGGCAGAGAGACTTGCCGCATGTGAGATGATATGTCCCCAGAATTTCAAGCCTACGCGTACGAATACTACCTTTACAATACAGCCCAAGATCTTCAATGAAGAATGAGTTATACGAATCAAGGGACGAATGACATTGAAGAAACATACTTGCTGGAGCTTTGAAGCAGAATGTGTGAAAACCCTCTTTTGAAAGCTATTCGAAAACTAAGAGCAATCTGATTGAACTTTCACGATGAAACAGGATAAAGGAGAATGCCTTTCGAGCGTCCTACGATCGACAGGAAATCGACCCCGAGTACTGAGTACGTTAGAAAACTTTTCTAGAACGTACGGTTCCTTGTGGTAAAGATCAAGAGGGTGATTTCCAGAAATTTCTAGTAGTAACTTCGAAATCTAGGCTCGTAAGATCACCAACTTTTACCATTGCTTTTATGAACATATAGTGTGCACATTAGGATGGTCCAAAAAACGTCTTTAGAGGTACAGGGCAAGACACCCCTCAAAAGTTTCCATTTCCAAAGAAAAAAAAAACCCTAATTTTTTTTCGAAATTCGAATATTAACGCGTGCCACCGTGCACTTCAAAATCCCATTCAATTAACATGAGGAAATTTTGTATTGTTTGAAGATAGCGTCGTTGCTTGGTCGCTGTTACCACCTGTTTTATTTTTTCTTCCCTTGATAAGGATGCTGTGTGAGCACCGAAACGTTGGAATTGCAATAGGAGCATTTGGTGGTGGTTGTCCAAATTTTATCGTTGAATTCTTGTTTTATTTCCAGGAATTCTATATATTGACTTGATTATTGGACGTTAAATGGGATTTTGAATTTGATTTTAGTCTAATTTAAAATCCTTGAATTTAAATTTTGGATTTTCGAAAATTTGAACTCATACTTCAGGGTTTGATCGAAACGTGTCAAACTTTTTAGGGATTGAAAAGGAGTACGTATGAAATAAAAGCATACTAATAACTTTTATTTTAAACCCACCCTTACCCCCCCCCCCCCCACAAATAATTACAAATGGACAATTTGAATATTTCCCATTACTTTTTCAACAATTTTTAATTGTTAAACAAATGTAACTTATTTAAACAATTATTTATTCCCAAAAAATGTAAAAAATAATCGTATTTTCTGTTTGAAATGTAATAGCTTGTCATTGTGTGGAGTAGTAATTTTTTAAAAAGCATTATGTAATTATTTGAACAATATTACTCATTGCTTATTCTCAAAATTTCTAAAAATTGACCTAGAGATGTCCAGTTTTTTTTCAAATTTACTACTCCTCGAAATCATTCAATATTATGTTTCATTCAGAAAATAAAATTTAAAAAATATTTTTGGAAAAATAATTGTTAAAACAAATTATATTTGTGTAAATAAATGAAAATGTTAAATATATTCTTTCCATACACTATACAGTCAGGAAAATAATTATATGTATCTTATTTTTTCAAAGTTATCGAAAAAAACTGCTTAAGCAAATTAAAATTGTCTAAACAAATAGAAATTTATTAAATATTGGAAGAAATGTATCCAAATTATATAATTATTTAACAAAAAGTAGCATAGGATACCAATTTGAAAAAAAACTGGACATCTCTTGGTCAATTTTTAGAAATTTTGAGAATAAACAATAAGTAATTGTTTAAATAATTACCTAATGCTTTTTAAAAAAATTACTACTCCACACAATGACAAACGATTTCATTTCCATCAGAAAATACGATTATTTTTTACATTTTTTGGGAATGAATAATTGTTTAAATAAGTTACATTTGTTTAACAATTAAAAATTGTTTAAAAAGATCACTGATCAGCACACACTTTTTTCATCATCTTTCCTCATAACATCTCATATGTCTTTTATTGGTAACAACAATATATTGACTTACTCCATACGAACTTGTGAGCCTATTTCGAGATCGACAGGCATATAAGCAATATTTCGAAATATTAATCAGTGAATGCGAAGCACATGCAAAGATGTATCTTTATAAAGACGCGAGTGAGCCAAGATAAGATTTCGCATGGTGTAAGTATGAATTTACAGCAGAAAAAACTCATCCAAAAATATTACAAAATGTTAAGGTTATGTTGCTATATTTTTCTCAAATATATGTCTCATTATCCAATTATTTGTAATCAGTGGCTCTTATCTCAAGATTTTTAGCTTTCGAAAGTTCTTGCTAAAAAATGCACGTCTGTGATGTCTACCCGCAAGTTTGAACTTGGTGCTTCTAAATTAAAAGCCCAGAAAATTAGAAAGAAGAACAAAGCAAAAATTAAAGAATTAACTAATTAATTTCCATTAAACAAAAATAACACGAATGAAAATTCAGTTTCCCAAGAAAAAAATTGATAGAACATCAAATAACCCTCCTAATTTTAATTGCATAGACATTCCACCTAGTCATTTCCACCTTTGCATACCATGACCGCATTTTATGTCAAAAAGTTCCCCGCGATAGGTGCAGAGCGTGTCATGCACACGCTGAGCACCTAGAACACATGTTATTGGATTGTGCGACCCACGCAGGAATGACGTATATCTATAGACATAATGCGGCCCTAAGAGTACTTTATTACCATCTTTGTCGCTCTCACGGTGCTGGTCGCGACCCTGCCTATATTCGTGATCGAATTCTCGGCTCCGTTCGAATACAACATCACTGCAAAGGAGAAAGAAAAAGAGGAGAGGTATCAAGACTTTAGAAAAGAGCTGGAACGACTGTACCCAACATATTCGGTGCAAGTAATTATCCTTGTGATAGGTGCTTTCGGAGGTGCGAAACCGGATGCGAAAAATATGCCAAGGAACTTGCGAGATGGATGCAGAAAGCTGCCATCCTTGGGTGGCTTCGTGTCCTCAAGACACACGAGGGTTTCACCAGTCTGTCGTTGTGATTTCGTCGTGCCCTGTGACCACCCACCTTACGGTTCTGAGACGTGGCCATAGGTGTGATTTACCGCGGGTCTACGGGGTGCTATTGTATACGGGTGTGTGTGTGTGTGTGTGTGTGTGTGTGTGTGTGTGTGTGTGTGTG
>CAKNXH010001779.1:63305-220943 GCA_932178445.1 Andricus quercusramuli
GCAATGTTCACGAAACGTCGGCAACATTCATAGTTTCGCACACGATTAAAACCCGAAAAAATCTTTAAAATTTTAAAATTCTAAATTTTAAATTTAAATTTATTGTTATATCCTCTCATTGGCTCAGGTAGTTTTGCATTCTGTTTTCTCAGCCTTTTTTCACTCTAATTTTTCTTTTATTCACGTTAATTTTAAGGGCCATGTTCTGCATGCTAGTATGCAGTCAGCTCAACATTCTCTCTGTGAGCCTTTGACTGATTCTGCTGTAACAGCCTCATCATCCGCAAACGCTAAACCACACACCTTCATTTTTCCCAGTTTCATACATTTCAAAAATTTTCATGCATTTCATAAATTTATGTAAATTTTGATTAATTGAACACATCTCGTAAATTGCAAACATTTCCATGAATTTTATAATTTTCCATCAATTCCTTAAATTCCCAAAGAATTTTCAAAAATTTATAAATTTCCATCACCTTTCTCTTTTTAGCATAAGCTGTCTTAATTATCCCGCTTTATTGAAACCAGACGTTAGCTCCACTATCGCTCTCAATTTACAAGAAGCACTTTTTGTTGTACAAACTCGTGGCTCATCCTTTTTTTTGGATATTATTGAAATTGTTTTTATACGGAAAAATGTTTGCAAACAATAGCTCACCAGTGAACTGGGTAAATGAGATATTTTATTTTAAGATGTATTTTTATAAAGCAAGTGAGTTTTACGACACTTCTGAACTCCTAATCCCTAGAATTTGTTTCTTGCCTCTCCTGCAAAATTTTATTTTTCTGTCTAACAACCTTATGTAACTAGATTTAAGATATGCACTACTGCTACTGAAATGTAACATACATTGGCGTAGTGAAGTTCATATGCATGTCGGCATGGTAGAGTGCGTGAAAACTCAAAGTGCTCCCATTTCTTTCAATCTTGTCAAATATTCGCATTTGAAGTAATAATTTGGAATTCGTCTGCTGAATTGCTATTTATTATCCAAGTGCAACGTACGGGTGAAACATTTTTTTTTAAATTTGCTCTCAATGGTAGAAATTTGATGTGAGCATAATTAAGGATAGGTTATGTCTGTTATTTATTTGCTCAATTAAACTTGTTGACATAAAACCCAGTTAAATTCAAGTTAAACTGGAAGAAGGTATCATGTTTTATTATACAGAACCGAAAACTACTACTAAAATTATTTTCAACTTGAGTAGAATGAAATGATTTGATTCTTCTAGCATGTGATTAGCATGAATGAATATGAAATTTAATATACATACTCTTAATGGTGGTTTCAGGCCCATTAAATATTAAATTTAACATACATTGGTATACTTAAATTATACTATCTTTCAGCCTCTTTCTTCAAGATTACACGTTGTAGTACTCTGCCAATCAACCAGGCGACACCATACTTTTAGAGTCAGGGTCAAAAAAATTGCACATCTCAACGAAAATAGTGCATTTTGTGTAGTTTCATTCAGAGGATCTACAACTGAAATATCTGGAAAAGGTGTATGGTTATTTGGTTTGCATATGGGAGCGGCGGCGAATGCGGCGCACATAAAGGCTAATGCACGATTCAATTTCCAATATAAAGTAAAA
The DNA here is from genome assembly GCA_932178445.1 of Andricus quercusramuli. Classification (NCBI taxonomy): domain Eukaryota; kingdom Metazoa; phylum Arthropoda; class Insecta; order Hymenoptera; family Cynipidae; genus Andricus; species Andricus quercusramuli. The sequence continues at coordinate 64,912 of CAKNXH010001779.1, forward strand.
TGTTGTAATTAATATATTTCGTTTAGGCCAATATCTCACCAATGAAGGTTTTTGAATTCCAGGTCATTAAAACGGTTAATTAGTGTGTTTTCCAAAAGGTGCATCTGCGCCAAGTTGTCCTACTTTGTATTGCAATGTGGCGCGTTTCGATTTCAATTCATAATTATTGAATAAGAAACAAATTATGAAGAAAAATCAGTAAAATTTCATAAAAATTAAATGAATATATTTACATTTAATATTATTAACATATTTGAGGTATTATGTCTGCCGAAATTTCAAGTATTTCATTTATAAACTTCCATCTAAAACAATAAACGTTAAGAGTGCTACAAATTTTTTATTCTAAGATAAGCTTACACACGTTTCATAAACAATACATCAAAATTATGTTAAAAATAAGTGAATTTTATTCTTCTCCAAAACAGTTCTGATGATTCAACATTCAAATAATATCATTACTCTAAAATTTCTGAATATTTATTCGGTCAGAACAAACCTAACACAAAAACTTGTGAAAAGATTAAAAAAAAAATAATTATTCCGAAATAACTCTATAATACCGGATAATTATTAGAATAAAACTTTTTTATGCATATCAGGAACGATATATTATTACTTTAAGTGAATGTTACGATTCTTGGAGCTCATCAAGATTTTTTACATGAAAGTTTATATATTTTACTCAAAATGTTGAACTTTAAAGCATTCCAGAAACTCATAACAGTATATTTCCAAAAAATTTCATAAATTTACACAAAACTTTTCTAATTTTCACTTGTTCTTAGCTACTCTAACAACACAAGCGAAATAACCAAAACTAACTTTTAGTTATAGAAATCAGGCAATTAATTTAATCATCCCAATTTTTGATAATGTAACATTGAAAACATATATAAATGCAATGAAACTACCTCCACAAGCAGAAAATGCGTTAATATTCGAAAACTAGAACGCGCTACTTTAGCCGCCGCGCTACATTCGCCGCCGCTCACCTATTTGATAAATTTGGTGAAGAAATTCATACAAATTAGAGAAATTTTACTTGTCTTAAAAATGCTTACCGCTCATATAATCGACAAGAGGCCTGTCAATATTGAGTCTCTACCTTGCTCCCACAACCTTATAAAAGGTTTTCTTTTTTATTCCTAATTTTACGCTAATTTCTCACTAATCCGAGAATTCGATTTCTGAAGACTCGAATTGGGAAAAGGTCAAGATCGTGAACATGGTTACTACCTAGTACCTACGATAATCCCTGTCCGTTATATTCCTTTTACGCGAAGGTTCAAACACTCCACGGTAAGCAGCCATATGATCTTATTACATGAGTAATAGAATCGCAAACGTAATTACTGGGAAAAATATTCTTTGAAATTGCTCTTAGGAAAATCTCCCAGGCTATAGGTACTTCTACCTGGAAAGGAATGCTGAGGAGATGAGAATTTTAGAATTTGATGCATCCTAGAAGAAAAAAGTTTGTATAGAAATTATAGTGGATAAATTTGATAAATATTTTGTATAGCAAATTTTGTATAACTTGTTTACTCAGGCTGAGGACGTGATACTATACTGTTAAAAATTTCCTGAAATTTCAGTCAGTTTTCAATGATTCATGTCAATGACATTTGATAAATTTGGCTTTGAAAATTAATTTCAGACTATATTCATTAATTTTCAGTGACACGAGACTCAAGTTTGAAGCAAAAGTTATTGAAATTTCATAAAATTGACTCTGAAACCTGTTTCAATTGCTTGTACATAAAATATTATTGGTGGCTGAATAAATTTCACTGTAGTTTACGTTAATTTTATAAACGTGCATTGAAAATGAAGTAACATTTTTTATTAAATTGAATAAACCTATATGAAAATATGAACAAAATAAAAAAATAATTCATCAAATTAAATTTAGAAGTCTTGTATGTGATATACATTGAATATCCATAGGATATTCATGAACATTCACAAAAAATGCAATGCACTACCTGTTAAAATAGTTTCAAAACTTACATTGAAATTTCAATAAAGCTATTTAAATTTCATTGTTGCATGAAATTTCAATGAGTTTTTCACTAACCATAGTGTAAAAAGCTTCACTAACATTTTCATGAAATTTCATGAACTTGCTTCTAACAATTTAGTCATACATAAAAGAGTTTCTTTTTTCCCCAGTTGATTTTCCAATTGACTGAATAACTTTTCATGCAGTTAGTACATTACATGACAAACGGAAAATAATACTTTTCATATAAATTATCTTCAAACAAAAAATCATTTTCACTTTGCACATCTACAATGTGCTATCTCTAAGAATGAGACTGAAATATAATTTTAAAATCAAACAAACTTACCTATGAGTAAAGTTCGATTTGAATTATATGAAGACTTGTTCGAGATGATTACACCCGATCTGAATTAACCCAAAGCCCAATCATAATAATTTTCCTGTTTGTTCTTCATTCGCCCAACTTTAAACAATATAAAGTATATAGAAGTGGAAGCAAGCGCGGTTAGACATGCAATTTTTTCCATCTTAACTATAAAAGTGTAGTGTTGCCTGGCGGATCGACAGAGTACTACAATCTGTAATCATCTCGAACGAGGCTCCGTATCATTGAAATCGCATTTCACTCACTGGTACACTGTTAGAATTAAGTTCATGAAATTTCATGAAAATGTTAGTGAAGCTTTCTACACTACGGTTAGTGAAAAACTCATTAAAATTTCATGCAACACTGAAATTTAAATAGCCTTATTGAAATTTCAATGTAATTTTTGAAACTATTTTAAGAGATAGTGCATTGATTTTTTTATAAATGTTCTTGAATGTTTATTAAATTCAATAAAAAATGTTACTTCATTTTCAATGCAGGTTTATAAAATGTACGTAAACCACAGTGAAATTTATTCAGCCACCAATAATATTCTATGTGCAAGCAATTGAAACAAGTTTCAGAGTCAATTTTATGAAATTTCAATAACTTTTGCTTCAAAATTAAGTTTTGTGTAACTGAAAATTAATGAATATGGTGTTAAATTAATTGTCAAAGTCAAATTTATGAAATTTCATTGACGTAAGTCATTGAAAATTGACTGAAATTTCTAGCAGTGTAAGTTCGTTTGATTTTACAGTTATTTCTAAAAATGTACAGATTTTCATCTCTTCATCTACTTTTTCTTACTGATCTGAATACACTACACGATAACAGGTAAATCTGTGTAGTTGCCAGCCATCAGTTCAATTCCTCCAATATATAGACTTAACCACTCTTTGCAGTGAACGTTTCAATTATGTTTATCAAATATTTTCAGCTCAAAATTTTTCCATTGTACAGTCGAATAATCCATAAAAGAAATCAGAGCGAGATAATTAACAATCGTATTATTAACAAGCTGAATGCTCTGCTGCTGTCGATTGAATTTTCTGTTTGAAATTATTCGTTTCATTGAACTTTTCGCTGAAGATATACCAGAATTTATTGGCGATATTATTTTTCAATTAGCAGAGGCTTACCGCGTAATCACAGTGCCATTGTCTGTGCAACTGGAAACCAAAGACCATTTTATCCAATGTTCCACAGGTCCGTCGCAGTGATCGATAACTATTATGAACAAGCCGGAAGTAGAGGACCAGTGGTTATTAATGGTAGAACCCGACACGACCCCTGACACGCATTTATGGCGATCGTGCCAGGAATGCGGCGAATTATGCTCTGACCAGTCCCTCCTTTTATTCTGAAACGAAGACAAGAGAAAAAGAGAAGACGGCAGCAGTCTGGAAGTTCAACGAAATATTTAAAGTCGATTCCACCACGCCGCGATTTCAATTATACAAACTGCATTCACCAGCCTGTGTTCTTTTAAAAATCCGACTGTTCCTATACGTTTTTCCTTTAGAAGTGACCTTTTCTTGATTTTCAAAATTCCCAAAGCTTCAGTGAAATTATTTACTATTACTATTATAATAAATATTACTATCATTGAGGGCTAGGGTTGAAAGCAGCTTTATAGTCCAGACGCCAACCCCATTTCCGTCGGATCGACGAGGTCCATTTGAATTTTTCCTGGGTTCTTATGTAAAATGATCTCCAGAATCCAAAACTGTGTAGCAGAACTCTGGCAAATGTGCCGTTCTCGAGATATTCGCAATTAATTATTTTTTTATAAACGTTACATTAGACATTTTAATTTTGAAATATTTGAAAATTTTTTTTCTTCTCTTGTTAGATAAGCTCATGTGAAACAATAGTTGTTCTGGCATCTTTTCGCTCCGATTAATATTTATTGCACACAGTCAATTAACAGGTAAAATAAGTGACAATAAATGCTTTTATCAATAACCAAACAAATATTTTATGAATGACAAGAAAGTAACACTATTTCAAAAGTATCAACTGAAATACACATTTTTGTAATGAACACTGTTCCTCTAAAGTTAACAATTTGCAAGATAACAGTGCTTTTGTTTTAAGTCATTTGATCGCGTTACAACAAATAGTCATTTTGCATTGAGCGAATTTGTGTTAGAGAAAATATTCCTGCAGAAAAATATACTTACCTACTTGATGAATACAAGTATATCTGAAATTATCAATGAATTGTTTAATTTTATGCAAATTAGGATGATTGTTTAATTTTATCGCTTTGAATTGATTGAAATCTTTCGGAAAAAGTAATAAAGATGTCAAAATTGGTGTACTTATTCTTTGAAGTCGTACCAAAATGATGATTTGGTCCCAAATTGCTAAATTTAAATAAATGGATCTGTAAAATTGTTTAAATTTTGAGCGACTATCTCTGCTTCTGCGTGTGATAGAAAGACGGGGAAAAATCTAAAAAAATTCGGAGATTACTGCGAATTCAGTCATATCAATTAAATTATTGTTGTTTTATTCGTTGAAGAGTTGTTAAAATCTATTTTTTTTTTGGGAGGATGACAATAGACCTATTAGTAATGCAGTAAACTTGGCAGCAGGCGGTCAGCGCGCACATGGCAGGCAGGCTGGAGATCCAAAGGCGTAGACACTGTGCAAGGGTTATGCGTATGCAGCTTCCGTCTGCCCTAACCTTTGCATCGTATCGACGCCCTTGAGTATCAGTTTCAGGTCTATTACCGTCCTCTTAAAAAAAAAATAGATATTAATAACTCTTCAACGAATAAAAGAACAAAAATTTTATTGGTATGACTGCATTCGTAGTAATTTCCTAAAATTTTAAGATTTTTTCCCGTCTTTCTATCACACGCAGAAGCAGAGATATTCGCTCAAAATTTAAACAATTTTACAGATCCATATATTTAAATTTAGCAATTTCGGGCCAAATCATCATTTTGGTACTACTTCAAAGAATAAGTACACCAATTTTGACACCTTTATTACTTTTTCCGAAAGAGTTAAATCAATTCAAAGCGAAAAAATTACACAATCATCCTAATTTGCATAAAATTAAACAAGTCATTGATAATTTCAGATATACTTGTATTCATCAAGTAGGTAAGTATATTTTTCCGCAGGAATGTTTTCTCTAACACAAATTCGCTCAATGCAAAATGACTATTTGTTGTAACGCGATCAAATGACTTATAACAAAAGCTCTGTCATCTTGCAAATTATCAACTTCAGAGGAACAGTGTTCATGACAAAAATGTGTATTCCAGTTGATACTTTTGAAATAGTGTCACTTTTTTGTCATTCATAAAATATTTGTTTGGTTATTGATAAAAGTATTTATTGTCACTTATTTTACCTGTTAATGGACTTTGTGCAATAAATATTGATCGGAGCGAAAAAATGCCTGAACAACTATTGTTTCACGTGAGCTTATCTAACAAGAGAAGAAAAAAAAGTTTCAAATATATCAAAATTTAAATGTCTAATGTAACGTTTATAAAAAAATAATTAATTGCGAATATCTCGAGAACGGCACATTTGCCAGAGTTCTGCTACACAGTTTTGGATTCTGGAGATTATTTTACATAAGAATCCAGAAAAAAATCGAATGGACCTCGTCGATCCGACGGAAATGGGGTTGGCGTCTGGACTATTTAAGCTGTACCTCGCCCTTTGGGTTCTTATGTTAACTCTGACTGCCATATGTACATATCCTTCTTGTTACGAACTCAATAAAGATTTGTTATTATTTACGGAAATTCGGATTTTATTTTTTACTTTCTTATTTTTGTGGTTGCGTTTGAATCGGAATTTTATATAAAAAGTATCTGAGGAAGCTATAGTATTAAGTTTGATACAAGATTGTATACACTGAAACAATTACTGGACTTAAGGAAATACGTTAGTTTGGTTTATTCTCTCTGTATCAAGGAATTGTTTATTCCAGTTGAGAAAATATTTTTCAGGGGCAAAAAACGCATTTTTTGTATACTATTTTTTTAATTCAAAGGAACATTCCTTTGTTATACATGTGGGAATTATTAAGTCAAAAAAGGATTTCTTGGAAGCTATAAATCTACTTTCAGTGTTCCTACTTTTCACACTTTACGAAATATTTTCTCATTTTAATGAAAACAATTCTTTGAAGTAATAAATACGTATTTGAATAAAGTAATTCTTCCATGTGTGAACCAAGCGATTTTCCGTTTCTGTAAAGGGTGCGGATAGTGCCATATTCAGCTACTGTAATATTAGCGTGCAAGAATACCATATTCCCGCACCCTTATCTCATAGAGGAATTTTGCACTTCGCAAACACTTTACGGACACAAAATATCGCAAATTTCTGGCAATTCTTACAACAAATATCGCGCGTGACAATTTCAATGTTTGAAACAGAAATAATGACAGAAACTGTATATATTAAAACTGAAATGATAGTATGCAACATGCAAATTTAATTGAGAATTAAATGCAGTGCTTAATTTATGACCAGAAGGTTAGTAGTAAAGAGAAATTTTGTTTATAAATTATTTTTAATTTATGCAAAAACACCACTAGATTACAGGATCAGTACTTTTTGAACATTGGTTTTCTTTCTTCTTAGTCTCCTTGGTTTAAAACTTGTTTCTTTTTCTATCATCTTTAGCCTCTCCTACACTTAATTTTTGCTGTTTATTGTACTGCTTGTTATCATCTTGAGTCTGAACTTTTGAGGTTATAAACTACACTGAAGAAAATCTTGGATACAAAGAAATGCATTTCTTTGATTGCGTTTCTTCGAGATGAGAAAAACCTTTCCTAATTGCACTGTATATTGTTTCAAAGCAATAAACTCGTATATCAATTTTTCAAAAATCGTCTCCTGGACGTTATTTATTCTGAACCAATAAATATTTCTTGCCCTACAAACGTGAGATAATTAACTCAAGGAATTAATATTTTTTAAACTGAGAACCTAGTTTCCTTGAATCTCGTTTCCGCATTAAACGAAATATTTTTTCAATCCATATTTAAGCTGGACCAATCAGGAGCGCTGTATATGTGAGCGCGAGTCCAACGCAGTGTCCAAGGCAGTCCTGATTGGTTCAGCTTAAATATTTAATAACTCAAAAAGTTAAACTCCAAATGATTTTTGGAGAAGGAATTTTCGATTTATTATCTTAATTTTTATACAGCCATATAGGACCAGACACGTGAGTCTGGGATACCCTGTATAGTGGAAATTTGTTATGAAATCTATAAGTTAGTCGAATGAAAGCTTTGATACAGATTAATTTTCTTGTGTCTAATTTCACTTATAAATAATTTTTTTGTCTTTTCACCATTCTTTATTTCTCATTTTCTTACTATTTCCATGAATATAAATCGTTGTGCAACCCAATCTTTGATAGGGTGTGAGGGGGGGGGGGGGGGGTGCCAAGAATTACATACGCTGATTTAGATTGAATATTCATTTGCACGTCAACACTAGTTTACAGTCATTTTCCACATTTATTGTCGCTATATTTGTGTAGAGCATTTTGGTTTCCATCTGTTTGCAAAAGATATCAAGGTAAAGATCATTGAATCACTCCATACAAAATTTGTTTAATGCGACATTCAAATTTAGCAGGCCAGAATGCATCGGAAAAATATAGCTTCATTAAATGTACAAGAAAATGTAATTTGTAAACGCTATCGCCAAATTTATTTCTTGGCTTCAGGGGTTTTCAAAACGTGAAGATCCGTTTAAAAACTGATGTGTGAAATTTCAGGCGATTTTAATCTTTTCTCTATCATAAAAGATGAGAATGTAAAAAAATTCATATTCAATACTGATCACAATATACTGATTTCCCCATTGAAATGATATTAAAATAATCTTTTTCTGATTTGACCATTGTGAGCAACACAAATAAAAGTAAAATAGGCAAAGGTTTCATTTCCACAAAACTGGCGCTCATGTGGTATTTGTTTCTTTCCTCTAGTGTCAACAAATTTCGCTTCCAACCCAGACTGAAGATAACCTGCTCTCTTCCGTTTCTTTTCCTCGTTTTTTAATCTTTATCGGCGAGTCACGTTCGACCCCGAGATAAAAGTTATATTATTCCACTTAGCAAGATAATAAAATAAGAATTAATAATATTACGAGCGTGGGCAGCATCATAGAGGAATTAAAGTTCGTGTCTCCAGACGCAATAGTCTAGTGCCGTGCAGCAGATTGCCGGCAAAAATATCTCGGAAAACGGTCCCCAACGAGAAACAGCGAGTCGACTTTTTCTCTTCTAGTCACTAGTGCAGTATAGCATTATCACCGCGGCAATGCAGAGATAGCTAGCAAGAGGTGCGCGGCAATTCTATAGTGAACTAGTAAAAAGTACGAAGGGACCTGGCTCCCTGGAGCAAATCTACGATTAATTTTTTTACACTCGCGTTTTATTTTTTCGGATGGTGTCGGCTTGGCGAATGGCCTTGAGAAAAAGTACATTTTTACGAATGATATATTTCATACTTTTAATATTGCGGGCTTGCGGTGGTCATACATACCCGAAAACCCTATGATAAAAGTGGCTCTCTCCTATGATCGTATAATTCTCGTAAGTATGTAAGTTTGAAAATAAAGAGTTTTTTATTAGACCTCCGCAAAAGAGTTAATGTTTCGTGGATACATAGAGGCACAAGAAGTGGCCAATTTCAGGGTGGTAGACTGGCGGCGAAAAGAAGTAAGAGAAGCATAAAAAACACTGAAGATTGATGGAATTGGACCGATTGCGCGCTCGAGCACGCGTGTTTTCGTAATTTGAAATTTTTTGTAATTATCCTTCAAATTTTGTTTACAGTTCGAATCAATTCAAATAAATCCGAAACAATCCGAGGCAAGTTTTCAATCCTCTTCAACTATTCCCAATATGATTCTCAACCCCAAATTAAATCCCAGTCTTAATGCACGTCTCCACCCCCCAAACTCAATCCGAATGGATCCGAGCCTCTGTTATTAATTCTTCTCCATCAATGTATCAGCACCAACTTCAATCCGAACCCATACCGAATGCATACCTCAATCCGACCCTCATCCAATCCTTTTTAGTATGTGAGTCTTCTTGAATTCAACCAGAATGAATCCGACTAAATTCGACAACAGTCGGAATGGATATGTGTGAATCCGAAACTAATCCGAATGAATCAGACACCGATCGGAAACCAGCTATCACTACTTCTCAATCCGATGCCCAATCCGAATGAATCTAAGACTCACCCCAAGACAGTTTTAATATTTTCGATACTCTCAAGTCTGTGCGCTCAATCTGGCTGAATCGGAAGCCAATCCAAACCGAACTTGCAATCCTTTTAAATCCGTGCGTCAACAGAAACTTGAACCCTACTACACCTTTAAATCCTTCTCAATCCGCATGCCCAATCCGAAGAATCCGAGGCTCATCCAAAAAGTATTTTCAATCCTTTTCAATTCTTGCACGAACATTAACTTCAATCCGACTCAATCCGAACTAATACAAACTCGCTATCCAAACTCGATTATTTTCAATACGAATGAATCTATCGCCTTCTAGAAAATATCTGAAAATATCTAAAATTTTTACAGTTTTCACGTATCTTTCAACGTTTTTTCGGAAATCTGAAAATGTATCAAATTCCTTCAATAGTAACACATTTTAATTTCTTCCTTTTGAAAATCTTCTTATTGGGTTAGTTTGTGGTGGCTGAGGACCAAACCTTGTATAAAACCCTCGAAATGTTATCAGTTTCGCGTATCTCACTCGTTCAAGTTGGTCGAAAACAAAACCCTTTAAATGTAATTAGTTTTCATGATTTTCACGTATCTCTGACTGTTTTTGAGATCATTCAAATTGTTTTTTTTTTTAATTCCTAAAATCTTTCTATTGGGTTAGATCGAATTGGTCAAAAACAAGCCCTCTCTGTAGAACCTTCAAAATTTTCTCAGTTTTCACGTATCTATAGCCCTCTCAGAGATAATTCAAAATTTTTGATTTTCTTTCGAATGTCGAACAATCGTTTACTAGTTCAGGTCGAGGTGGTCGATGATCATCCTCCTTTAAAAAAGCCTGAAAATGTTGTCATTTTTCTCGTATCTCTCACCGTTTTCGTGTTAACTAAAATTTTATATTTTACTTTTGATTTTGAAAACACTTTTTCCCCTTTCCCCTATGTTTAGAGAAACTGACAATGAATTTTACCGAATTCTTAACTAATTAGGTTTCTAAATGTTTCCAACTAAGTATTTTACGTTCTATTTCAAAGCGTTTACTCTTGCATTTCTCCTAAATGGAAAAAGTTAATAGCAATTACATTTCCCTGCTCTCACGTTGTTCGCAGTATATGCCATTTTATGAGATAATACTTTCCTTTTATGTGTGACTGTAATTTTATCGATTCTATGGAAATGTTACTCAACCGGAGAGCTAAGTCGGTACAATATTGGTATTTAGATTGTATTTTCAGCACAAATTCGCACAGTATGCGAATCTATTGTATCCCATCAGTTTTCTTAACCTTCAATTAATCTGACAATTGTTGAGTAATATTTTTATTTTATATTTCAATAAGCGATAACGTTTTCTTCTACCTATCTAACATAAAATGAATTATGTATATATATATATATATATATATATATAATATTAAATTCAATTCAATCCTATTTTTGTAGGTTGTCAATACAACGAACAAATTTTCCTTGTTCAATTAAAGTTTGGGTCTATGCAGAAAGTAAAGCACTGTTTAAATTGATAAATAGACATTCCTTTTACAGGAAAATATCAAATCAAATATGAAAACATAAAATCTTCTGGATCTCAAAATCTTGATAGGTCAGCTTATATAGGCGCATTTTAATTTCAACCACAGATATAAACACCATATACTCCATATATCTCATAAACTCTCATCCGAAGGCAGATGCAGACACTTTCCACGCTTTCCCAAAAAACATTTCTTTCTCAACTGCTTGTCTTTTCATCTTTCTTGTCAGTAGTATGTGGATGACTGCGACATAATGAAACTGGTTGCCTTGGTTACATTCATATACCTACTACTAATGGATTCTCTTGAAACGCAGATCTCGAGAATGTTTCCGAGTAAAAGATTCCGAAAACTTAATGCGTTTCGCAATTATTTTTAATCTGGTTTTATATCTTCACAGTTAATAAAACATGCACCTGTATATTGATTTAACTATGTACTTACGTAGATAAATCCATGTGTTCGTATCAAAGTGTTACAGTGAAATGTAATCGACCCTCTTGAAATATCTGATAGAATTCAATTACAATCAAATATTATTACTTTTTTTTACATAAAAAGAAAAAGGTGACTTTTTATTCATGAACTGTTATATTTTCTAAACGTAGATCGACAACGGAGCTATTACAGAAAAATCACATTAATAAAAAAAACGTCTACGGACTAATACCCTGAGGTCATCATAGCCCCGGAAACCCAAACTAGCCTTGGGTTTGGCAGTGCATTTAGAAGCGAAACTTCCTACGGTGTCAAAAGCCCCTCCTGATTCCATTCGATTTAAAATCCTGAATCTTTCGTTTCAGTCACTCAAGGTTATAAAATCTCACATGCCACAAAGACAGAACCTATAGAAGTACTGATAAAATTACGCGCCACCGCACCGAGAGAAGCAGTTGTTTTTATTCTCTAGAGAACACTTCAAACATGTGTTTATATCATTCATGTTTTAACAGACAATTCGCAACCGATGATCGAATAGAAGTAAAAAAAGGAAGGGAGAATTATGAAAGCTTCAAAGACAAAGGGATGCCAAAGAGAGGCCGTAGGTGAGATATAAGTGAAAATAAGAAAAAGAAATAGAAAGTGTGAATCACGAAATCATTCTCGTTTTATATCGCTTTTCTGAAAGAAAAAATAATAAATTACTGGTCGTGTAATGTGCGTTTTACTTTCATACTTTTATTACTTTCACGTTTATGAACATTATACTTTCAAGCATGGCAAATAGATGTAATGCGTCTTGCTTGTCGGAAGAAATAATCGATAAATTCATTTAAGCATCCGAAACAGGTCACGAAGATGAAAAGCGCATCCTTTGTACATGCCCCTCTCTTCATTGAAAACCAATATCCGCGATCCGATACACAAGAAACCATCAATTTCTATCTACTATGCTGCTACATTTGTCTGAGGATAAAGCTCAAGTATTGTAAAAATATTTGACATAGTCATAGGGAAGACAATATGCAAATTTGAAAGTTTTCTATATGAGTCACGAAACATTTTTCTTGATTTTTAAAAACCTTTAAGTATGAGAAGAATAATTTTTGCAAGGAATTTTTTATAATATGTCCAAGATACTCGCAGAATATTTTATGGTGATGAAATCAAACCATTGCTCCTATTATCCCCACTGTTCAGTCTTACATGCCTATGTAGATATCTCTTGACTGTCTTTAATTTCCTTCTTACTAGATACGAAAGTCAAAAACAATATTTATTGCAAGTGGTAAAATAGTAATGCTGCGCCGCATTGTCCTAATGAAGAAACATACCATCTACAGTTTAACGTAAGGCCTGTTTACCTCTACGCCACAACGCGAAGCTGACCCTTACGTCAAACTGCACTTGTTATGTTTCTTCATCAGAAGGGCAAAGTACCGAAAGCAATTTCTTGACTGCAGTAAGTCTACATTGTCCCGTCAGATGTTACGATCATTTAATTATATGATTTAGACCTTTTTAATCTCTTTACACATGTATATTCTCTTTAATGACAACGTATTTTCTCCAGGGAGGGATAGGGAAGGGACTGATAGTAAAATATATATAATTACAAATGTTTCTCTTACGCTTGGCAATACACTTGCAGTTGTAATTCAAAACACATTTTTTTCAAGTGAGAGTGTTGCATCGGGACGACTCATTCGTTTTTTGACAGTAACCAACCGTTTTGTCCACACGAACTTCCAGCCACACTGTCAGAAAATCTGTTCTAGATTTATTATACATGTCATGGAAGCAGGAATGCACCAAATGAAATTAAATTTAGTATACCAGCGTACAGTGAATTAAGTATATGCATATACTGAATTTAGTATGCACGTACATGAAATTCAGTATACGCATAGGAATAAATTCAATATACATGTATATGAAATTTAGTATACGCATATACTAAATTCAGTATACGCGATCCGTTTCGTATGTGTTCCGTCTTCATCATCTATAAACATGATCAGATGGAAAATGAAATCAAAGAACAAAGTTATAATTTTCCGATAATCATATCGTTAAGGAACATTTACGTTAATAAATTGATCATAACTTTAAAGAGAGGACTTCGCAGATGCTCGCAGAAAGAAGCCAAACCTTTTAGCATCACAAAGAACTCAAACAAATGCAGCGGCATACGAGCCTGCCACCGGCCACGTTGCCCGACTCGCGTGAATCGAAACGCGCTTGTGCACCTGAATATAATAAACACGTATATAAATTTTGGTATACAGAAACTATAAAATGTCTATAACTGAAAGGAACTTACAGTACACTTAATAAATCTAGTATACATATAACTTCATAAAAGAAATTTAGTATACGTAAGTATACTAAAATTATGAAGTGTAATGAATTATTAAACATACACTACTGTCGGAAATTGTGCGCACGGCACTGGTGTGCGCTATTAAAAATCACTGCAACAAATATTTTTTTAACCTCCTGAAAATAATACAGCACGTGAGAAGTTTGTAAACAAAATTCAAGATTTTCTCAAATTTTCGGCCGAGAACCGTCAAATTGCGATTTCAGGCTCGATGTCGTATTATTTTCAGGAGGTCAAAAAAATATTGCTTGGGTACCGCTAGACGTTGAATTTCATAAGCTTCCCAACTGTTTAAAAAAAACATGCCCTATCTCTTTTTTTCACCGAAATATCGAGGTGTGAAGTCAGCAGTGATGCTTAATAGTGCTCACAAGAGCCGTGCGCACAATTTCCGACAGTAGTGTATAGGAAATTTAATATGCCCGTTCATACTGAAATTGCAAACATTTCTAACATTGCAGTCATGAGTAGTGCAGTTCACACTACTCTGAACTTTCGCTACACAATTGAGTGGTGTGGACTGCACGAACGAGTCGTCTGGGCCAAGAATAGCACCATTAGGCATAGCGAACGCGGCGGAAAGTTACCGAACACGCTGAGATGTATCAGCTGATAGTGAAATTCCATTATATGCTACGTCGTCTACATTCTGTCCTAGGGAAGAACTCAATCTCAGTCCTTTCGATAGATAGTCCAATGAGCGACAACTTTGAGTTAAGCAGCCTGATCTACTGCACATGTAACATCCAAAATTCTTGAAATTTTCCAGTTCTCAAAATTTTGAAATCTTCTGTAATTTATCAAAATTTTGAAATATTCTGGGAAAATTTTGAAATTTTTTGTATAACTTGGGAAAAGTTGGGAAATTTATCAAAATTTTGAGAATTCATCAAAATTTTGACTCCGATTTAAGAAATTTGTGGTCTTATGCTTTACTAAAGCTTTCTCATTTCCGTTAGCCTTCCGCTATCCAACTGATCGGTCGTCAATAGTGGAAATGCCTAATTGAAAGTCTAACTTTCAGCAGGCAACGAGTTTACTTGCACTCTGCACCCACGGAAAGCACAAAAACTTGTTCGAAATCATACATTCAAAATAGCAAAGTGGGCGACTCATTCGTGGAGCCCACACGACTCAGTCGTGTAGCGGAAGTACCGAGCAGTGTGGACGGCACTACTCACGACTGCGTGTAAGGATGTCGTGTGGACGAAAGGAATGGTTACTGTCGAAAAACGAATGAGTCTTGTCAATAACAACACTCAATCGTCTATTCAACTTTTTTTCAGCCACACGACTGAGACGTGTATTATAAAGTAACTATTAGACAAGGATATTTTCCGTGTAGTTTGGAATACAAAATTAAGCTCCAAAAAGACTCAAAACTAAGTTTGAAATATCTTTTACTTATGTTTCAGACAAGAATCCACAACTAACCGCGTAGTACACTTTCGGATGTAATGATACGATGATGCAAGATTCGCAACTAAGGAGAAGACATTTGTACTCTCCAAGCAGGTGGAGTATCAGATTACTGATCCTAGCGATCATATGTCCATATTTCTTAATTTCAAAAGTCACCAGTCAGGCGGCAGAATGTCCTCCATCTGAAACCATTCCTGGATGCCCATGTTATAATTTTGAAGATGGCCTCTTTCTCGAATGCGCCGGTTCCACGGAAGACACAATCAGATCGACATTGCAAGGAGTGGTGAACACTGCAGGTAAGAGTCTTCTGGAACTTTTTTTAGTTCATTCGATAAAAATGGATTGTCAACCTTTTCAGGAGAAGGAGCCGTTCTTCAATCGTTAAGAATCTATGAACTAGATAAAACCATCGAGGAGTTAAAGGAGAACTCCTTTCCACCAGGCTCACAAATCAGGCACCTGGAAATTTCTCACTCCTCCCTTCGGGACGTGAGTGAATCCGCATTCCTAAATGTGAAAGATAGTTTGGAATCTCTGGGATTAATCGCAGGACGACTTCCACAGGTGCCTCAGAAAGCATTGGCTAAACTTCATAAGCTTGCTGCATTGGACCTTGAAGCAAACCTGATCCAGGACCTCTCCTCCTACTGCTTCTATGGCCTCAAACTAATCAAATTGACCCTCAAAGGCAATCAGATATCGAAAATCTCTGAATACGCCTTCGCTGGGCTCGAGGACAGCCTCAGTGATCTTGATATGGCTGAAAATAAATTGAAACTCTTCCCGATAGCACCCTTCAGGAAACTGCAACATCTAGATTCGCTGAGGCTGGCTTGGAATGAAATATCAGAACTTCCAAGTGATGGTCACTCTGTACTGAACTCGTTGTTGATCCTCGATCTTAGCAGCAATGATTTTGAAAAATTAACCGAGGATTGTTTTCGACCTTTTCCCCTTTTGGAGACCCTCTCGTTATACTACAATTCTATTGAGACGGTTCACAAAGATGCGTTTATTTCCCTCAAGGATCTCGAATCTATTGATTTGAGTCACAACAAAATTGTATTTTTGGATGTTGCAACCTTTAGAAGCAACGAACGCATTCGAACAATTGAACTTAGTCACAACCATATCCACTACATTGGCGGAGTCTTCGCGAAACTTCCGGAACTCCGAGAACTTTATCTGGCCGAGAATAATATTTTAGAAATTCCTGGAGAAGCTTTCGCGGGTAGCACTGCTCTCGAGGTGGTTTACCTACAACAAAATGCGATCAGACGAATCGATGGGAAAGGCCTGACTAGTCTGACTCAACTAGCCCAATTACATTTGAGCAACAATTATATCGAGAAAGTCCCTAAGGAGTTTTTCGCACAATGTAAGAATCTCTCCTCACTTTTTCTCGATGGTAATAAAATCCGAGATCTCCAACCCGGGAGCTTCGTGAAATTGCATCAGCTTCGCGAACTACGCATTCAAGAAAATGAAATCACGGAGGTAAAGAAGGGGGTTTTCTCGCCACTGCCAGCCCTCCTGGAGTTGCATCTGCAAAAAAATACCATTAGGAGTATAGAGACGGGTGCATTCAGCTCCCTAAAGAGCCTTCAGCATGTGAACCTTCAAGGTAACCAGCTTTCGGTCTTAGGCGACGTTTTCCAATTTTCATCCTCGGATTCTTCTGCTGGTGTAAGTCCTCTCCTCTCCATTCAGCTGGACAGCAATGGCCTTCATACCTTGCACAATGATACTTTAAAAGGTCAGGCATCGGTACAGATCATGTGGCTTGGCCACAACAAGCTGACCCGCTTGCAAGCTCTCTTGTTTCGAGACCTTTTTTTGGTGGAGCGATTATATTTAACCAACAACTCGATATCAGTAATAGAAGATTCAGCTTTTCAGCCAATGCGAGCGCTGAAAGTCCTTGAACTGAGTGTAAACAAACTCACACACATAACATCTAAAATGTTCTCAGAGTTGCATGAATTGGAAGAATTGTATCTTCAGGACAATGGTCTCAGGCAATTAGATCCCTACGCACTTACTGCTCTAAAAAAGTTGAAGGTTCTAGACCTAGCGAACAACCATCTTACCGTTCTTGAAGACGAAATGTTCCAATCTGCACTACCAATTAAAACTCTCAATCTGAGAAATTGCTCGATAATGACAATCGAAAGTGGTGCTTTTAGAGATCTCTCGAGACTGAATGAACTTAAGTTGGAAGACAATCTTCTCACAGCTGCTGCCTTGCGTCGTCTTCAGATCTCGAGACTTCAAATACTCGCAGCATCGGGAAACAACTTTAGTCAAATTATGGAACATAGCCTGAATGGACTTCCTTCTCTTCAAGACTTGTTCTTGGATGATGCCCAGATATCTCAAATACCAGAGGTGATATTTGTTCTAAATAGAAACCTAGCCCGTCTGCACTTGACACGCAATTTATTGCGTACTCTGCCCCCAAATATCTTCAACGGACTTCAATCGCTTCGAGAAATTCGGCTGGACCGAAATCGATTTGCGGATATACCTTATTCTGCACTCTCGCATGCAGTGAACCTCGAAATCCTCACTCTATCTTACAACGAGATAGTCACTGTGGATGTAGCGAGTTTTGCAGGACAGAAGTACCTAAGAGAACTAGATTTGAGTAACAATAAAATAGAGTCCATGTCGGGATTTGCGATGGCAAATCTCACTCGCTTATTATTGGTAGATTTGAGCAAGAATAATTTGAATGCCCTACCTGCAAACTTTTTCGCCCATTCGAACTTATTAAGAAGGGTTGATCTTTCGGAAAACAAATTTAGACAAATCCCAGCTGTTGCATTATCTGGTCAAAATTTGCCAGGTCTTTCTTGGCTGAATTTAACGAGAAATCCTCTGAATCGAATACATGATTTACCATCAGAAGCAGCGTATCCGATTTTGCAGGAAATTCATATATCATGTACGAATTTGAGTATTGTTACGTCACAAGATTTTGAAGCCTTTCCTGCTCTGATTCACCTTTATCTAAGACAAAACAGCATTCTTAGAGTATCACCAGGAGCGTTTCGAAGTCTTCCTAACTTGTTGACCTTGCACTTGGGGATGAATAGCTTGGAGAACCTACCAAAGGAGCGGCTTCAGGGTATGGAACACCTCCGCATTCTAAACTTGACGCACAATCGACTAAAGGAGGTGGAAGAATTCCCAGCGGACCTCAAATCCCTTCAGATTCTCGACCTCTCATATAATCAAATCAGCATCGTTGGGAAAGTCACGTTCAGGAATTTAATCAGCCTTGTTGAGCTGCACCTCTATGGGAATTGGATCAATGCAATATCCAGTGAGGCGTTCAGGCCTTTGAAGAAACTTCGTCTGCTCGATCTAAGTAGGAATTACTTGGAAAATCTGCCGCTCAACGCCTTCCGACCTTTAGAGACGCAGATTCGAAGTCTTCGAGCTGAAGGTAAACTCACAGTTATACTACGCTTCGCTTTCATTGCTCAGGGGTCGTGCATAAATTACGTAACACTATTTTGGCGGAGGGGGGTCTAGCTTAGTGTTACATAATGGTGAAAAACTAAAGGGAAAAGTCAGAAAAAGCGTTACATAGGGGGGGGGGGGGGGGGGGGAGGTCGAAATTCTCGGAAAATTGAGTTACGTAATTTATGCACGGCCCCTTAGATGTTAAGAAGTTGATTCCAACATTGGGATGGGGTGAAAATTCTCTAAATCACCAAAGGTCAAACAAAGTTATAAATAGGTTTTACAATGTTAATTTTACAAAGTAGGAGAGAGTGGAACTAAGCCGACACTTGCGTGGGTCCTAATACCCTAACTTTATTGACAGAATGTTGTGGCATTCTGCATTACAGGCACATTTTACGACATAAAAAGTGTTTCGTCTATAATTTTTGATTCATTGTTGGTCAAAAGTTTTTTCCGGCGCTTGGGAAAAATTGTGTTTTTCTTTTGTATATCATCGAGTACGTCATCGTGCTCACAGCATCCAGAGATATATACAGACGAGCATACAGACACCTTTGTAAAAATCGTTTTTTCCGACTCAGGAGGTCTCAAAACGTGAAGATTTGACGAAAACCGACCAAGTCCAATTTTAAATGAAACTAATACCTTATTATAGTACAAGAATGTAAAATGTTTTGTTTGACAACGTATTAGGTATTGTTGGAACGAGAATTCAGTTGGCTACAATAATGCAAATTTTAAAAATGTGTTCTTTCCTTTCTTCAAACATTCCTCGTACACGGAAAAAATTAGTCGCTGAAATTTTGAATAACTGAGTCAACCACTCTAGGAGAGGGTTAAACGTATGTCATAAATTGGAAGAATCGTCTTACAAACCTTGATTGATAAATGTTTGAAAAGTAGAAAGAGTTGTCGAAAGTACAAAATAATTTCAATGAAAATGTGAAGACCAGAGGAATAGAGTTCTTGAAACACTGATACACTAATGCTTCGAAGCCAATCAATGAAACTTTCGATGACTCCTAACGAGTTTTTAGAAAACAGTATAGCCAAGTTAAAAAAATATATATTTCGCGGTTATATTTACTATATTGTTATTCACATAGACTCACGCTTAAGTTATATTTATTTTTACAGATACACACGAACCTATGAAAAATCGAAAGAAATTTTGCGGCGGGATTCGAACTACCTAACACCTATCGAACGTAACTTATCCCTAACTACTAGACCCCACGGCTAACTTAACACATTGAATATTTTGCACAAATGTCAGTGAAAAGTCAAATTTAAATCCGCGCTCATTTGTTCATTGCCGGTGACCGCGACTCCATTCGGACTGATACATATACCACTTCACCTGAGCATCCAATGTGACTGTACATTGTGAATATATAGATATGTAGAAGACAGTCAACGAATTCTTCGACAACTTATAAATCAGTTATTCGTTTATGTGCTGGAGTTATTGTATTCCAAATCGTTTGGAATCTAGAGGACTTTTTATGAACAATTGAATGTTTGCCTTGAACTTTGTCAAAATCTGCTGAATAAAAATTCGAAACCTGATGTTCGTAGATTGTCTTCCAATAATTCGATGACTTTTTTCACTTTTTCGATGAATTCTGCGGTTCTTTAATCAAAATTATACGATATTCTAAACAAAAAGTGGCCTATCCTAGAATGGTTGACTAGTCAAGTGAAGTTTCGACAACTTATTTTTTCCGTGTATAGTCAAATGTCGACTTAGTCCAAGAAGGGTGTTGTCTTAGCCGCAAGGTTTTTTACTCGACAGATTTTCCATCACTTAAATTTTTTCATTCTCATTCATGAGAGTGTAATGTAATCGTCCAAATTTTCGATCTCTGGTTTTCAACGGATCTTTACGTTCCGGCACTCACAGAGTGCGAAAATCATGAAATTTTGTCAGTGTCTCTCTGTATGTCTGTCTGTATGTCTGTCTATCTGTCTGTCTGTCTATCTGTCTGTCTGTCTGTTTGTCTGTATGGTTACCTGAATGTTGTAGCCACGCTAGCTTTTGAAGAATTTGTCTAATCGAGTCAGCCTTTGATACATTTTTTAAGGGTCCTAAAATAAATTTTCAGTTTCAGAAATTTTTGTGAAAGTTTCTTACTTGACTTCTTACTTGACTTAGAAATTATATAAATGAAATTTTTTATTTCGGAGAAAATGAAAGAAGTTATATGCCTATCAAAATGTTGAAAACTTTAAAAAAGTAGAAAAAATATATTTTTCTGATAGATTAAAAAATTTCAATCAAAATTTGTAGTAGTTTTTACATGTTATTATTTTTCAAAAGTAATCGTCTGTAGAACCTAGCTGCTGAGCGAAAAACAAGAGTATCGCAATGAGAATTTAATCGTAAAGGCCGTAGGTGCTTTGAGAACCCTCTTCATAGTCAAATTGAAAGAAACACTTTTAGTTTCACTTTATGATTGTAGTTTATGAGGGGTTTGAATCCCATTTTTCTATTTGCGCACTCAAACCGGGTGCATTTTCACGGCAGCTGGGAATAAAAATTAGTGCAAAGTAAGGAGAAAATATTACAGTCACATTATTTTGCAATATTTTAATAAGCAGTACCAGATCGAGGTATAGAAATAAATATAATGTACATTAGATATAATCGTGTTGACCATAATGTAGAAATATAGAGACCGAGCGCGAAGCGCGAGAACCAACAGTCGTGTGCCCTAGGCATATTTTTTTATAATAATTGATAAACAATGCATCGCTCTTCAAAGTCAAAAGCGATATTTTGTAGTCAACTAAATTCTCGATCCAACAATACCCAATACTTTTTCATACGAGATTTTTTTTACATTCACATAAGAGAAGGTATTAGATTTCTGTAAAATTGGACCCCCCCCCCCCCCCGTTTTTCTCAAATGTCCACGTTTGGAGACCTTCTGAACCCAAAAAAAACAGGATTTCGTGAATGTTTCTGCCTGTTTGTGTATGCATGTGTGTACGCTACCATCGGAAATTGTGCGCACGGCTCTTGTGAGGGCTATTAAAAATCACTGCTGACTTCGAACCACAATATTTCGATAAAAAAAAGATATAGCATTTTTGCAGTAGAAAAGCTTATGAAACTCCACGTCTAGTGGTATCGAACAAATATTTGTTTGACCTTCTGAAAATAATACAGCACGTGAGAAGTTTGAAAACAAAATTCAAGATTTTGTCGAATTTTCTACCTTAACTTCAACTTTTAGCACGACCTAGGGAAATTTTTTCAAAAACCTGAAAATTATGCGACATCGAGACTAAAATATTATCTTCAATTCAAGCCAAGAAAACTTAAAAAATCTTCATGGGTGCCGGACATATGATTAAAAATGTTCAATCGTATCTGAGCTCAATTTCACGGTTTTCAGGCTCAATGTTGTATAATTTTCAGGTTTTTGACCAAATTTCCCTAGGTCGTGCTAAAAGTTGAAGTTGAGGTAGAGAATTTGAGAAAATCTTGAATTTTGTTCGACGGTAGTATATGTATGTAAGTGTGTATGTATGCATGTTTGCATGGATGTATGTATATATTTATGTATGCATGCATGAGTGTGTGTATGTGTGTGTGCATGTATGCATACATATATGTATTCATGTGTGGCTGTAGATTTTTAGTTTGGTAGCATGATAATTTTCAAAAGAATCGATAGATTGGATTGACCTTTGGTATACTCTTCAAGTGTCTTAAACTGAAGGTCAAGTTCGTTAGCCAACCATTTTTTAGGAAAATTCAAATTCGAAACCACTTTTTTACAAGATTTGAAAATTCTATGAACGGTTAGTCGTAGTGCATAAGCAGACGAACAATTTACTTCGATGACCATTTTTGATAATAAACAACTTATCAGAGTTATAGCATTTTCAAAATCCTAAAAAAAAAGAAAATTACCATTTTGAGCCAAACAACGCACGATGTAAAAAAAAGTGAAGAAAAGAAAAACGTTGCTCTTTGAAAGCCGTGCAAGATTATCATAACAACTTTTTTATTTTTCTCGAAAAATCGAAAATTCAAATTTTGATCGCACAAAAAATAATGAAAAATTTCATTTGGCGGTCAAACAATCAGACAAAAGCTGTTTACCCAAAAAAAGGGCTACAAATTTATTATTCATTATTTTTTGATAGGATGCGTAGTTTTAGTCTTAATCGTGAAAAATAACATTAGAAATAACCAAATTAAATTTTTGGAAAAACCACGCAAGGTACGAAAAAAATTAATTGGCAAAGGTTGATCGGAAAAAGAGCTACAAATTTGTCATGAATAATTTTTTAATAGGGCACATAGTCTTTATTTCAATCATAGAAAATAACATTAATAATGAAAAAATTAAATCTTTCAAAAACTACACAAAAGGTAAGAAAAAAATTAATAGACAAAAGTTGTTCACTCAAGAAGGACCTACAAATTCTTTACTTATAATTTTTAGAAAGGACACGTAGATTTTCTTACAATCGTAAAAAATAAGAATAAATAAAATAAAAAGAAATTAATTTTTAGAAAAACGAAACAAGAGACGAAAAGAATGAAAAGACGTAAGTTGTTCAACCAAGAATGATCTAACATTTTATGTAAAAAAATTATTTTTTCACAAGATGCGCACATTTTTAAATTATTATAAAAACAAGACAATGAAAATACGTATGTTTCAATACCAATACATATTATGAATTATATTATAAATTCATTGAAATGATAGATTTTTCAGCGTAGGTGAGAATAAAAATTAGTGCCAAATAAGGAGCAAATATTTTAGTAATCATAAAGAATAAAATTTGTACATTGTTTTCCAATATGTAAATAAGCAGTACCAGCTCAAGGTACAGAAATAAATATGATATACATTTTATATAATAGTGCGGAACATAATGTAGTAAAGTTCACATTTTGGACAAAATAGAGTGCGGAGCACGAGATACCTGTTAAGAATATGTTCGTTAAAGCCGAAGGAGCTTTTAAAAAAGAGAATTCATAATCACCAACTCACAGCTGTCGATGCTTCGACCTTTAATTTGAAAGGTCTGTACACAAATGTGGGGGAAATACAAAGACCGAGCGCTTAGCGCGAGGTAAATACATTATCAAGCGCAAAGCGTGAGATAAATATATTATCGAGCGCGATGCACGAGAACCAATAGTCGCGCGCGATAGGCGCGCTCAAACTTGCGAGCGATGAAAATATACCCGCGCGGCGGGCCGATTTTTTAAATTACAAAACGACTTGAAAAAACAGTGTCCGCTTAGCTGCACTCTCCCCTATATATGCATTTTTTAATTTTAGTTTTAATTTATACAATTTCAACTTGAAATTGGTCAGTTTTTGAAACTATTTTTTTTTAATTAATGTGACAAAGGTTCTGGAAGTTGCCGGTTTGATCCAAAAGGTTGTTAAGTTGTTTTATGATAGAAGACGATTGTAGCTGTAATATTTAACATAGAAGTTATGCTGTGCTCAAGTTTTTCTCTATTGTACAACACTTTGACACCCTTTTGCAGAAAGATTCGACTTTCGAACTAGGCACTTCAAATTGAAACAAAACCGATATGAGCAGAGCAGTTTAAAAGTCGGTTTTGTCGACTTTCGAGGTGTTCAGTTCTGTTCAAAAAAATCCGATTCGAACTGCCTACTTCGAAAAGCAGTTTTTTCGACTTTCAGGACTTTCAATACATATCTTCTTGTGTCCGTGGCATGTTACGATGCAGTGTATAATCTACACTTTTCACGATATCAATTAATTATTATTGATAAATTCTCAAATTATAAAGGATTCTTAGGATATTCTTCTTGATACAGATTTATGATTCTAGAATATGATGAATATGTTCAGAAGAAACAAAAATTAAAGAAACACAATATAGATTTTAATAGTGCAATTGGTGTATTTTTCTAATTAGACATCATTTTTGCTATTTTTTGAAACGAGGAGATTAATATTTGAAATTTCTCCTATCATTATCTGAGATTAGTTTTGCGTATACGTTTTTTCAAGCCTGATATGTTAACAAAATTAGGTAGTTCTAAACGTCAGATACATTTAAATTTTATGATTTGAAAAATATTGAATTTGAAATTTTCAATTTGGAACATTTTGAATTAAAAACTAAACATAATAAATGTATTTTAAAATACTCTTTAAGGCTTCAATGCATGTAGTTCAGTGTCAAATGTTTCATTATGAAATTGTTGATTTCAAAAGACTTAGTCTGAACTTTTAAAACTGTTGATTCCTCCAATCAAGTACATTTTCATTGTATTCAATTCCATATAATGAAGGTTTTAAACGATTTAATTATTAACTTGTCTTATATTAAATATTTTGATTTTAAAATGTTATATTTAGATTCTTTTTGATTCGAAATTGTTTGAACATTAAGGTTTTCAATTTGAAACAAAATATTATTATTTTGGGGAATCCAACCTAACATTTTCTACTGTCAACCGCTATTTATTCAGAATTATCTTGTGCATGAAGATGAATATGTAAAACATTGAATTCCGAAGGCTTGCATTTTAAATCCGTTATAATATTGAGAATTTCCATCCAATATTCATGAAAAAAGTCGTTAGTCAAGAGAACATTTCGCGAAAGAATATTGTAGTAAAATTACAATCTTCATATTCATTTTCTGTAGAATGAAACTTTTTTTTAAATCTGGAATTGACGTAAATTTCAGTAATACTACTTCTCATAATAGTATTAAAACTGTATGATACATTGAAAACAATGGATACAATTTACATAATAGTATTAAAACTGTATGTTACATTGGAAACAATGAATATTGATTCGAATAATGTTCTCTAATTGGCATCAATTCTATTGAGCCTGTCGAATTATAACTGAATATACATAGCGGATGCGCAGTGGCTTTTTTAAAATTAGAATTCGATATAATTCATCATATTATCTTGTTCAGAAGAATTACTTTCAAGTTTTTATATCATTATATTACTTAAATTATAGCAATCAATATTTTTTTTAATGCAATTGACAGTCACCAATCAATGAAGGTTCACGGATTTACGTCTTGAGTTTTTTAGGTTGAATAACCATATTCTAAGGCTTGTATCCTTCAGAACAGGTCCTTGGACAGCCCATGGCTGCTTGTGTGTACACTATATTTAATATGCTGCAATGATAAATATCAGAGTAACTTATCGCCTCTGTACAGAACTGAGGCTCAAACATGACTGACACTCAAAGTGGAGAACGTTGCGGCAAAGCCGTAGCAAAGGATGTCGCTTCTATTTAAGGAGACGAAAATCGAGATGGATTCATAAAAACATGGTCAAGATCAAAACAGAAAATGCCGAACTTGCAAACGAGATTAGACTACAAACTTCCTAAAAATAAACTAAGCTAAGGATTAGAGTTGGATGGTTGGGACGGGCTGTCGTGTTACTAAATATTGCAACACGCCCCGTCATGAATCCTTAGTTGTTCTTGATATCACTTGAACAAGCAGAGAGTTATATCTAATACTGCCCGTGTGCAAAAATTAGTGTAATAAAAAGAATGTTTCACCGAGATCTAGAAAGTCTTTCTGCAACATTTTTCGGTGAAATAAATATTTTCAGAAGAAAATGATAGAAAACCTGTTTTTCTTCTATATGGTTCACCTAGGGCAGGACATTTTTCGATTACAAATTTTTTTTTTAGGAAAATTTGTACCGAAAATACACCTTTTAAGGTTGTTCCCGAACGGAAAATCTCCCGTTTTTTATCCACTCCAATCATCACGCTTGTGTGAAAAAAACACTATGCCCGCATAATTACAGTTTTCTTTATTTTCTCTTTCATGTAGAAAATCCTTTGCACTGCGGCTGTGAATCCCAGGAACTTTGGGAATGGTTGCGTGATCATCAAAAGATGGTAGGTGGCGTTGTTCGCAGTCAAGATGGAAAAAGTGGAATGGGAATCACTAATATAGAGGGTGGTCTTCTAAGATGCGAACAACCACCAGAGCTTCGAGGACTTGTTTTTCTTGACCTGGATCCGAATGCCTTCTGTTCGTCCCCTCTTGTTCTGAAGCTCGCCATTCAAGATATTCAGCCCTTCTCAGTTCTTGTCTCTTGGCAAAGCAGAAATCATTCTGGTCTTCATGGATATCAAGTTGCTTATCATGCACTTGAAAATGTTGACGAAGTAAGTATATTATTTACAATAATTCTTTTGTCTCAATAGTTACTTCCGGTTGTTAAACATTAATTGTGTTAATTTAAAGCAATTCCTATAATTTGTCAAAATTTTCGACGCCTCTTGAATGATATTCGAAGTTTTTATTTTTATTTGAAAATCTCATTATTTAAAATTTGTTCTCAAATTAAATATCTATTTGATTTGCAAATAAAATGTTTCATAGGCATGAGTTTGCGCTTTGACAATAAGTTAATTTCTACCACTAACATTACAGCCAACCATTTTCTTATTATGAAGAAAGTTTTCATTATTTTCCATGCAATGAGAAGCGAAATTGTCTACTAGTCCTTAACACAACATTCGTCAGCATGAGAAATGAATAAGAAATCGATATGCACTAGGGTAGCTCTTATTTACTCTTGCACATATTATTGTCAACATCTTTTTCTTGTATGACTGTTTTTGAGAAAAATGCAAAAACGTATGCCGCGAATAAAGCTACTCCAAGTACTCTAGCAGAGGGTAACATACTTTTTCGCATTTTTCTCAAAAAGTTAGTCAAACAAGAATAAGATGACAATGATATGTGAATTTTCGATAAATCTTCAACTCTTGTATACAGATTTTTTGCATACGATTAATATTTGTCAAGATAAATACATAAAAGTTATTTTTTGGTTAATTTCACTATTTTTTTTATTTTGAAGGGCCCAGGTGTACTTAAAGCCCTTAGTCTGATTAAGCTCGAAATTTAAACAAATTATTCATACATAAAATGGAACCAAACTGAGGGGTAGCGTGAAGAAAATTTTAACCTTGAAAATAAGAGCTGCAAGTGTCATAAATTTCAGAAAATAATAACTTTCCACGCTTAACAGCGAAAACAATTGTTTTAACAAATTGAAATATTTGAAATGATGACCAAATGTCCTTAAAAAATATATGACTCTCAACATTTGTTAATTTTTCTGACATTAATTCCAAATAAGACATTTTTACGGTTTAAAGCAGAAAAAATGGTTCAAACAAATGTGAATTGTTTGAATAATTAACAAATCAGTTAAACGAAAAATATTACTCTTGATATCCATAAAATGCGTCATTCTTCTTCTTCTTTGTTCACAATATGTCCCCTAAGGGCTTACATGACTTCCATTTCTTACAATACTTCCCTCTACATGTTTTATAAAATCTTATCCTTACTATTTACAGTTATTTACACCTATTTACAGTTAGTTACACCTATTTACAGAGAATCTTATATCAAAAGCCTTAATTCTATTTTTTACGATAGCGCAATTTGTGACGTGTTAGCGAACGAGTGAGCGAGCGATCGGAAGCGAGAGTGCAAGCGAGAGTGCAAGCGAGAGAGAGAGAGAGAGAGAGAGAGAGAGAGAGCGCGGTAACGCAAACGTATCTCAATTAACTTATGCTATTACATATCCATTACTTAAAAATCTTTACGCTTCTAATTTAAGCGACTTCCCTTTCAAATGCGTCATTTATACCCTAAAAATAACCTTTTTCCACGATTGACAGGAACTACTTGAAAACTCGTCAATTATCTACTAAAAATAATTCATTTTGAAAAAATCCGAAAAATACGGTCTTTAGTATGAATTCGATAGAAAACTACTATTTTACATTTTTTTGGGGCATTTTTCCAACTCAATAATATATAATAGTAGCAATACCATAATTCTCAAAAAGTTTATAACCAGAACTTTTTTTTTTAATCGTGCTTTTCCCGTTGAAAACCCCATGTAACTTTCAATGGCCCGGAGCACCCTTCCCCTCAGTCCAATTAAGTTCAAGCTTTACATGAATAATTTCCATACATAAAATGTAAACTGAACTGGGGGGTAGCGTGCAGAACATTCAATCTTCAAAAATAAGAGCCTCCCTAATATGCACACAAAAAATACCCATAGTTTAAGTGCAAATTTTGAGATATTTTAAGGTGTAACAAAAGTAAGCATAGGGAAGAGACGGTACCCGTGGGCTACATTATGAATTTTTTGCGCTAAAAAATACCACTATTGTCAAAATCAACGTAGATGTCTCAGGTGTGTAGCATTTTGTGATTATATTAATTTATTTCAAACAGGCCATAGCGTAATCGTTTAATAAAGAGAAGCACAATACTCTAACTCTAAAAAAACGTATAAGAAGAGCATCACTAATAGTTATTAAGGTTAAAGCATTAAAATATATTTATAATTATATATATATATAGATATATATGGGTCAAAATATCTCAAGTGTGCCACTTATAAATCGATAGTTGTATTTTCAATCAATGTATACAGTTTTCAATTCGTTATCATATCAAAATAACTCCCCCAAAGAATTTTTGTAAAAAATTCATTTTTCCAAAAGTTATTAACAATCAAAGTTGTTGATCACTTTTTTTCAAAAATTAATTACTCGCGAAGGATTCATCGAAATTCAATAATTGAGTTGTGAAAATTTTTGTTACGAACTATACTTTACGCTGAAAAATTGTTCGGTAGTGAAAAACATTTTTTTATGGTTTAAATAATCGTTTGTTTTAAACACTTGAAAATTAATTAAACTTCTCAGCCTGTGAAAGAATTTTTCCACATTCCAGTAGATTCTGCAATCTCTTCCGAAAATTTGAGTGAAAAACAAAAATTAGTATTTTACAGTAGTTCAAAAGTTATTCATTTTTTTATGACCGCGCTTCGACCTCCAGTGATGGTCGAGCACGTTCAGACGCACGGGCCCTCAGTTATCGTGCGACTCGAAATACTCATATTATTTTGGTGATTTTCCATCATAAGGAGGTGCAAATATTCTTGAAAAGTAAAACACAGCGATCATTTTAATATTATTTATTCAAGAATTACGAAGAAATCCGTACAATGTTCCTAAAAATTGTGTGAATTCAATCAAATGATAAAAAAGGTTAGTTTTACGTGTAAGTGATCGTAACTGCTTTCTTTTGTCCGGAAAATATTTTGTACAACATCTGGTTGTTTTCGGCATCAGGCTGATAGGAATGAAACGAAAGTGTTTGTTTGATCGTGTTCGCCTTTGAGAATCGAGATTGTAGAAGTTTTTCATGATTTTCATGTTCTTCGTTGGTAAAAAGGTGAAAATGAATTTTTTTGAAAAATTGCTTCGCCCACCCAAATAATTGCTTCGGAGAAGTTATTAATAAATTCGTTTCTTTTTGCAAACTTGTGTAATACGCGTGTCTCTTGACAGTACCCCCTATTCCGTCACGAGCACCTTTGCCGTGAGAAGTAGCAAAAAAGTGCCACTCTGCATCAATTCCGAAATCTTTTTTGTGATTCATCAAATTTGAAAAATTATACTTGTTTTTATACTGCGACGCTGGCCCATCCGAAAAATAGAAATTTTTTTTCACTTTGTTATGACCATATTTTTTTTTCAAATGAGAAATTAATTTTCCGTTAAACAAATGTACAGCAACTGAATTGTGTTGCAGATTCTCCGAAAAAATTACGAAATTCTCATGATGCAAAACATCGTTTTTTCTATAGTAGACAACGTGATCGTGAAGCGTTTACTTGATCTTTACACCAATGTTGTGACTGAATTTCGTTTTGAATCTGATATGTATAATTTTCTGGAAAATCTTCAGTAGCAATGAATTCACCATCGCCTATGGTATCTTTCAGTTTTGCCAAATATTCTGCCTGGCTTTTTGCAATGAAATCATGTTTCAAAAGTATCAACAAATCTTCTGTGAGTTTTTCCAAAGAGACATTTCTTGATTCTGTCACCACTGAAAATTGACATCTGAAAAAAAAACGGTTTTCCATGTACACATTGTCAACAATTATAATTTTGTCTAAAATCATAAAGTGACACATATTTACCCATCAGTCGATGTCCACTGATGAAATGCAATTTTCTTGATGTCCTGATTGATCAAAATTGATTTGATTTCCCGTATAATAAGATTTGTGCCAGGACATTTTTTGCACTCCAGAAGGTAACATTCCGATTGTGGATTTTCACAAACCATTTTTTCAAGCCAGACGTGATATGTCGCTGGGTAGTCTATTTTATTCTTCCAGAATTCTTGTTTCAATGCTTGTATTTTCAATCTCACATTTTGGTGTGTTTTGCAAACGCAAACATTGTGAGTACACTTTGCACCAACTAATATGCATTGGGGCGGTCTCAGACTTTGAAATTTCGCCAGAGATATTTGCACTTCGGGGAAGTCTTCCAAAAATCGCGAGTGCAATTCATCAAGGTTGCCAAGTAACAGTCGTTTCTGCAAGGATTTCGAAACATTATTAGAATAATCGCGAAATATTCAAAAACTGTCAAATATCGAACAACTCACCGTGACATGCTGACGTTTCCCGTCAATCACAACTGACTTTAAATCTTTTTTGTAACGCACGCACGAAATGTTCGCTTTTCGAGGCATGTATTGCGTGCGGGAAGTGACCAAATCCAAAGCCGTGGTGAAAAGCAGTTATAAAGCTCTTTGAGCAAGATTACTTTTTCTAGCTGATGCGCTTGCGCACTTCCAGCCAGATTACTTTTTCTTGCTGTTGCGCTTGCGCATTTCGATTCAGATTTACTTTCCAGGACTGCCGAAATAATAACCTCACTTCATTATGATTTGACGATTGAGGGACTGATTGTGAGTAGTGAATAGTGATTGGAGAAACTTGAAGTGATAAGTTACCATAAATGACTGATAAATTACCATCAATTACCGATAAATAACCGAAAATTTCAGAAATTTCTGGATACCTGAAATTTCCGGAAATTTATCAATTTTCCATAAATTTCCGGAAATTTGGGAAATTGATCTATTTTCCATAAATTTTCGGAAATTTGGGAAATTTAGCAATTTTCCATAAATTTCCGGAAATTTAGCAAATTTCCATATATTTCCGGAAATTTTGGAAATTTCCAAATTTTTTCCAAAAAGCTTTGGCTACCTCAAATTTCCGGTAATTTAGCAATTTTTCATAAATTACCGGAAATTTAGCAATTTTCCATAAATTTCTGGAAATTTTTGGAATCTTTCGAAAAAGCTTCGGAGACCAGAAATTTCCGATAATTTCGCAACTTTTCATAAATTTCCGGAAATTTTGGAAATTTAGCATTTTCCGGAAATTTTTGAAATTTTCGGATTTTTTCCAAAAAGCTTTGGATACCTTGAATTTCTGGGAATTTTCGGTAATATACATGTACACCTGAAATTTCCGGAAATTTTTGGTAATTTTACCATAAATTTCCAAAAATTACCATAAATTTCCAAAAAGATTATTCTTATTGTTTCTCAAATCAAAAATTTCCTGCATTTGTTACAAAAAATATCGTGTGCAACAGGTGCTGAAAGTACACGGAAAAAATTTGTACTTGAGAAATTACAGAATTAGTTCCGATGTGGCGGATATGAGAAAAAATCCGTAATAATTACAGACCTACGTTATTTCAAATTCTACAGAACTTTTTCTATGAGAATTAAATATAATGCAGGAAGAATTCTTAAATGGAACAATAATTTTAGCAACAGGAAGCTTTAAAATTTGCGAAACTAAAGTCCGTTAAAAACAAAGTGGAGGACTGGATATTTCACAGAACGCTTCTCAAATCAAAAACACGACAGAGTTCTGTGATTTCTACATCACCGCGCTGTCGTTTCCAACACGAAAAAAAATTCCGATATATATACTACTACTTTGTATATTAGAAGGAAGGAAGCAAGGACGACAGACGGAGGACACACACGAGAGACACATTCTTAACTTATTGTACGCACACAAACATAATATGATTCTATAGCCTAACCTAACGTATATATATATACATGGTATAGTGCCCGCAACGCACTTCCCTAACGCAGAATATCGCACGCTGAGGATATTGGCCGAAGTGGTCCTTATATACTAACCAAGAAAATTCTCACCGCTTGCGAGAAACGACCAGTGCCGGACCCAAAAGTTTTGATCAACATTTTTGGTCAAAAATATTTGAACATAGTATTAAATATTTGATGTCGAAATGTTGTATGTTTTATCATATTGCTCAAAACAAAACATACAAAAATTATAAGAAAATGTTGAAAAAATGTATGGGTAAAAATTCCAACATATATGCGTAGATTAAAAATAGTGTAGCAATGACTGAAGTAAATACTAATAAAAATAAAATAAATTGATTAGCATTTCGAACTCGAAAGTTCATTGCCTCACTACCCGATTCGGGTAGTGTTTCTAGGTGGATAAATACTACCAGCGTGGGTCCACCACACCCACGACGGGTCAACAACACGCAGTATTCCCCGAACGGTCACCCATCCAAGTACTAACCGCGCCCAGCACTGCTTAACTTCAGTGATCTAACGGGAACTGGTGTTTTCAGCGTGGTAAATACTAATATGAATAAAAAGTAAAACTTGGAAAAAAACTTCTAATTAAAACTTTGCCAGAACAAATATGTACTTTGATGTTCAAAAAAACATGAAAACAATGTTGGGAAAAATTTATTTTTTCGACCTTTTGAATTTTCAATTTTTTACCTTAAAACTAATAATTTTAAAATGTGGTAGCCGCTAGACCGGTAACTGTCCAGGATTTTTTTAAACCCGGAAAACAGGAAAGTGGCAAATTTAGTAGTTAAACAAGTGTAAACGTTCGATTGCAACTTTGTAAACTATTTTCAATTTTTAAATAATTTAAAGTGAATAGACTCATAATTAAACTCTTTTATTTAATTTCGAATTATAAGCGTTCAAATATTGCTTCAGTTTTAAATATTCCATTTTTAACCCATTGCGAATTGAAATTTTTTAATTAAGAAAGGCATTTTCAAAATATCTAGCAGTATTGGGTTGTTTATTTAAAATAAGCAATGACATATAAATCAAATATTCAAAATTAAACAATTTGAAAGTGAATTGTTTCAAATATAAAGTCTTAAATCGTTGAGTGCAAAGTTTAACCTTTTAAGGTAAGAATTTTAATTTTTTCATTTTGTTGAATTTTGAAACTGCAAGTGAAATTTTTCATTGATAAATAACAACTGACCAATTATTTATTGCAAACGACTTCAAATGAAAAATTTGATTTTAAACCATCAATTGAAAAATGTTTAATTTTTAATGTTTCTAATCAAAAATGTCTTCAAAATTATATAATTTTCAAAATTTAAAAATGTATTGATTCATTCTTCCATTTAGGACATGGAAAATAAAAACGTGGATTTATATGTCATTTCATTTAAAATTATTCCATTGAATAATATTGAGAGCTTCCTTTTTATACGCATAAAGTATTCAGCGTTTAAAAGAAAACAATTTTAAGCTTCAATGCCAATAGTTTATAATTCAAAACACAGGACGATAATACGATCAGGAATTTACTAGAAAAAATAAAATAAAATCTTTCACTTTTATTCTGGCACCAGTAGACGGATTGATTACCTGCCCCTGGTTTTGGTTAGTAAATTTCAAAAGTTTCACAGCTTCTGATTGGTTACCAATAAATCGACCACGACCAAATCGTCACGCGCTTTTACCATTGAATCGTATAACTTTATAATAATAATTCCACGCAGAAAATGAAAATTTCTACCTAAATTTGTGACCACATATTTCCCAGATCTGCTCAGGAATTTCCATTATTTTCCCGTATTTTTCAAGATACACAAGATTCCAGGCAAATTCCCGGATTTCCCGGGTTGCTAGATACCCTGATTTTATAATTCCGAATTTCACACTTTTTAAATTTGAAATTGTAAACTTAAAAAATTGAATTCTTTTAAAAGATTTTTTAATTTTAAACATAATCATAATGAATCATGCATTAAATGTTTTAATTTCAAAACTTTAAATGCGAGACGATATAATTATAAAAGTTTCTATTAATGTTCAGTATAGCAGGATCCATTTTTGATGTAAAAATATATTTCTTTCTATAGTAATGGACTTGTAAAAAAAATATATTTGTCTTGAATTAAAGAAAATTCAGTTTACAGATTAAAACAACAATCATTATTATTTTACTTGAACTGAAATACAATTTCCATTTTCGAAAATATTTTTAATACAAAAAATTTAATTTTTGGGAATTGGAAATGATTTTTAGAAAGTAGCGTATCAAGACACTGAATTTAAAAATCAGTTAAAACCAATTCCTCTACTTTCCAAAAGGTTTAAGATATGAAATAAAACAAATTTTGTATGGAAAACTCTTGTTAATACATTTATAAAAATAGGTACTTAAACCTATTGAATAAATAATATTGGAGAAATCCACTATATGCGCGCACTAATTAACCTTTCTGTAGAGAAAAAAAAACTAGGTTTATTCTCCAG
Source organism: Andricus quercusramuli (assembly GCA_932178445.1). NCBI lineage: Eukaryota > Metazoa > Arthropoda > Insecta > Hymenoptera > Cynipidae > Andricus > Andricus quercusramuli. Next base: position 100,297 of record CAKNXH010001779.1, read on the forward strand.
GAAGCTGAAGGATACATTCTTCTATAGTATTGTATTGTATATTTAATCTCTCCCTTTTACGGGTTTGAGGGCCTCCGCTCCCTGTACATATCTTTACATTTCATCCTTAGTCTAACTTATTCGCTGCTTATATTCTAAATCTTCGCCTTACATGATAACAGTCATATTAATACTATTATTCTTAACTTTCTACAAATCTAAGCATGAGCGACCTTCCAGGGCTTCCGTTTTCTCTTACCATCAATTGCATTTTCAACGATTTAAAATTTACCATTTTTCTAGTGACTTTCCTTCACAGAGGATTACCCGTTTGGCTCTGCCCTGTTCCCTTGCTTTCTCTTATTTCTTCCAGCTTTTGCATCCACATCACTCCCTGTCCATTACCATCCAAGATCCATCTGACACACTCATCCACACTCAACTGTCCATCTTCCTCTCCTGTACACCTCTCTAACACATGTGCCCATGACTCCACCTCGTATCCACATACTCTGCACAAATTATCCTCTTCATCCATCCAATATCTACAAGATCTCACTCCTTCCCCCATTCTAAACCGTACCACCCTATTCCATTTGTCTTCCTTTTTCATCTTTTGCAAATATTCTGGTTCCGTCAACCCTTTGACCATCATATACCATCTATTGTACTTCGAATCCATAATCTTTCTCCATCTCTCTTCTCCTTGTCTTACTAATAGCTCTAATTCTATGTTCTGCCAATCCAGAACCCCTTCCTGCATATCACAAACATTCCTCATTTTTGTCCTTTCTTCCTCCCATTTCGAGTTTACCAAATTTCCTCTCGTCTCCTCGTTCCGAACTTCGTCCAAGCATACTTCTGCTATCCTGCTCCCCTCCCCCCTTTTCAGTTTCTCTTCAAACCTCCAGGCTCTCTTAATTTGTCTCGTTACCATTTTCTCCCTTCCTAGTTCTTCCCTCAACATGTATCCTGGGCAACTCCAACTAACCCCCATTACCCATCTCAGAAACCTCTCATGCATACTTTCCACTTTCCTATGTTCTTTCCATCCCCAGACTTCTACCCCATAACCCAATACCGCCCATACCAACGCATCAAACAACCAGACCCTCATTCTCCAATCGTCCTTGAACCTTCTCTTTCCTATACCCCATACTTGGCCCATTACTTTGCTCGCACATTCGATTCTCTTCCTCACCTGCACCTCGTTTCCCCCTCCTGCCTCAAACCAGAAACCTACGTAACAGAACTCCTCCACAGTTTCCACTGTTTGTCCGTTCATCTTCCAACCGTAACCTATTTTGGTCTTTCTCTTTCTGAAGCACATCACCTTGGTCTTCCCTACGTTCACCGTCAGTTCTTTTGCTCGTACATATTCTTCGAAAATTTTTATCATTAGGTTCATACCCTTCTCATCGTCTGCTAATAGAACTACGTCGTCCGCGTATGCTAGAGAGTACAGTTTGCTATTACCCAGAATCGTCCCCCCTTTCCCTTTCTCCTTTAGCTTCTCCTCTAAGTCTGCCAGCAGCATATTAAAGAGCAGCGGACTCAACGGGTACCCTTGCCTAAGACCTCTTTCTGTCCAGAAAACCTCCCATTTTTTCCCCCCTATCTTCACCCTAATCCTGGTTTCAGTAAAAATTTCCTTTATCCTCTTCACTAACCCTTCCTCTATTCCCTTCTCTTTCATTGCCTGCCATAGAACTTTTCTATTCACTGAGTCAAAAGCTGCTTTAAAATCTACGAACAAGACTACTAATTTCCCTTTTTTTCTCCCTAAGTTTCTGTTAACCAAGTAGTTGAGTACGTAAATGTTATCTATTGTTCCCATCCCTTTTCTAAATCCCGTCTGATTGTGTGGGATACTTTGTTTCTCTTCTATCTGACTCTCCAACCTTTTTCTTAGAATTTCCGTGTATATTTTATAACCCACTGGCATGAGGGTGATCCCTCTGTACTCTTCTACCTTCTTACCATCCCCTTTCTTGACAAGCGGTACCACCAGCCCTGTCCTCCACTCCTCCGGCCACCCTTCTCCTTTCCAGACCTTGTTGCAGATCTTCCACATCCCTTCCCTAGTCCCTTCTCCTCCATACTTTATCGCTTCATTCTCCATACCATCCTCTCCTGTAGCCTTGCTTCTTTTTAGTCTATCTATCGCCTCATTCACTTCTTCTCTTGTTATTTCGTTCACTTCCTCCCTTTCTCCCTGGACTGTCTTTCTATTTTCCCCTTCGATCCTATTTTGTTCTCCCCCTAGCAGACCCTTAAAATAATCCGTCCATTCATCCATTTCTATTTCTTCATTCACGCCCCTCCTTCCTCCTCTTTCCCTGTTTATCACATCCCAAACCCTACCTTCTTTGATTGCTTTTTCTACTTCTTCCTTGTATTTCTCCTTTCCTTTTTGCTTTTTCCCTTCCAGCATCCTCTCATGTTCTCTTTTTCTCACGTTGTACTCCGCCTTCTCTATTTCTCCTTTCCTCGATTTTCTTACAGACTCTTTCATTCTCTCCTTACTCTCCCTGCATTCCTCATCCCACCAGCCTCTCTTTCCCTTTTCTCTTCCTTCTTTCGCACCTATCTCATTCCTTACCTTCTCAATCGACCCTTTCAACCTCTCAATCAACACGTCTACTTCCTCCTCCTTCTCATATCTAACATTCTCCTTTTCCATTTTTTGTTCAAACACTTTTAATTTATCTACCCCCCAGTCTCCCATTTTCGCTTTCCTCTCCCCCGCCCCCCCTCTTTCCTTTCTCCCTCTACCGCGCTTGTGGACGCCACCTTTCAGTGTCGCTATTACTGGGAAGTGCTCGAACCCTATCTCATTCCCCACCTTCATACTGCATATCATATTCCTCATTCTTTCTTCCGCCAGGATGTAGTCTATAACCGTCTCTCCCTTACCTACAAATGTGATCTCTCCCTTCTCATCTCCTTTCATATTGCCATTACAAATGAACCATCCTGTTTCTCCTATTACTTCTAGTAACCTCCTCCCCGCCCTGTCTATCTCCCTATGTTTGGAGCTCCTTATATAGGCCTCCTCTTCTTCATCCCAAGTCCCTCCCCCTTGCTCGCCAGTCCAAGCATTCAAGTCACCTCCTATCAAAACCAACTCTTCCTTCTTTTCCTCCATCCACCTCCTTATTTCTCTCCAACCTTCCTCTTCCCCTCTTCTTCTATATACACAAACCACCGCTATTTTGACTTTTCCAATTACAATCCTTCTTACCATTGTTCCATCCTTTTCCTCTCTATCCTCCTCTGTTCTCCCTTTTACTGCCAGTTCTTTTCTCACCCCCGAGACCATGCCGCCCATCCCTCTACCTTTAACGTGTTCCTTTCTCGATTCTTGCATTGTCCACATATACCCTTTAGGTAGCATCCTTTTCATCCCCTTCCAATCCTTCTCATCTGCCCATGTTTCACTCATCATAATCACATCCCATTTTTCTAACTCCCGCCAAAATCCTTCATTCTTGTTCTTCAAGCCTGACACATTCCAGAAAGCTATTTTTACGTTTTTCCCATCCCTTCCCTCTCCTATCCTCCTTACTTTTCTTCCGCCTTGCTTTTTGGAAACCCCTCTGTTTGCTCGCTAACATCTTTTGTATCTTCCTTTTTTCTACCTTTCTCAACTCTTTTTTCCTTCTTCCTTATTTCTTCTGATTCCTCGTCCCAGAACCATTCCTCTCCATTTATCCATAATCTGTCTCTCCCTATCCATACCATGTGCCCCTTTTTCCTCTCTATCCATGCCCTCTGGTCTATTTGCCATCTCCTTTTCCTCTCCCTCCATGTCAGATCATCTTCAATTCTTTCCCTTCTTCCTTTCAATAATTTTTTGTTCTCCATAATTTTCTTTTTCTCCTCCTCACTCCCTACTTTTACTACAAACATTCCTTCCTTTCCTTCGTTCGTCCCTCCTATCCTCTTAACTCCTTCTACCCTTACCTGCACTCCAATATTTCTCAGAAGATTTATGATTTCCGCCTCCCCTGTTTCACTCTCCATTGTCAATCCCTTAATAATTATGTTATTTTTTCTCTTTGCCTTTTCTTCCCCTTCCAATCTCCTTTCAATGTCACTCAGTCTCTTCTTCAATCTTTCATTCTCATTTTGCACGTTCTTATTACTCCCTATGTCTATTTCCGCACCCTCTGTTTCTTTCCCCATATGTTCATTCCTCAATTCTAAGCTGTTCACCCGTTCTTCCAGCTGTTTTATCTCAATATTTCTCCTTTCGTCATCCTCCTTCTGTCTATTCTCTATGCTCTCTAGCTTACGCCATACCTTATCCTTCTCCTCTTTCCAGATTTTATCCCACTCCTCCCACTTTTCTCTTACTTTCCTTACTTCCCCCCTTACAGCATTTCCCTGCCTATTCATGTCTTCCAAACTTCTCCTTGTTTCCTCTCTAAACCCTTTTATGAGAGCCTCTAATTTTTCAAACATCCCTCCGTCCCCCCTATCTCTATCTGGTGTTTTCCGTTTAGTGAGTTTATTCCTGCCTTTCTTGCTTTCCTTACCCGTTTCTAACTCATCGTCCCCTTCCTCTCTTTTTCTTTTGTCTTCCCCCTCACTACTGGTCACGTTTCCTTTTTTTCGCCATTCGTCTAAACTTCGATTCGAGCCCGCGCTTCCTAGCTTGTTCAGGCGTTGTAGGTTACAGGGCCTCCCGCCTTTATGGGCCGTACCTGAATCCCTTCTCTCTGCCATCCCCACCCTAGTCGGCGTCTTAAACGTCTCTTGACCGCTACCGCTACCGCTACTGTCCCCCTTCACTCCACTAACCGAGCTCGCAACCTCGTCAGCAATTGCCTCATCTCCCGCCTGACCTCTGGCGCCCGTTTGCGGACTTCTTACCGTCGACATCCCCGTATCCAACCTTACCCACTGTTCCGCGACGCTACCCTCTCTTCACCTGCCTATCTCTTACCCCCCTTGCCCCACAACAATTTTTCACTCCTAACCTCAAAACTTTCGTACAATCCAATTTCCTTTTCACACACCTCACTTTCAACCTTTACACCCTAGCCTACACACACCCTTCTTCCTTCACACCTGAGCTCCGCACTCAATGCCCTTTCTCCTTCCACACACGCTGATTCCCTTCAACAAAGCCAAAAAAACCAACACTTGACACAAAACAGTTCTCTCGCGATCGGTACCGAAAACGGAAGCCTACATTCTTCTATAGATTTCACAGAAAATCTTATTTGATTCGAGAACATAGTATATGATTTAAAAAAGTTCCTCTAAAGATAGCGAAAAATATTCCAGTAAATTAAATATAAATATCACAAGTGTTTTGAATTTACATAAAATTATTACGAAAAGCAGATTATTTCTTACATTCACAAAGTAAGACTTGCTACGTGCAACATAATCCGAAACCTAACTTTCAAGATTTTTATAACATTTAATTCATTGAATATTATATTCATTCATTTAATATTATAATATATTGCTCTAGTGACTTTTCTTTCAAAAAAATTAAAACAAAGATTCCAAGGGTTAAAGAAATTATTAAGTTCAGATCTACACCAATTTCCTAGTTTTTTTTTCAAACCCACTGAAGTCAATGAATTTTATTTGAAGTTTCAATTTTTTAAATTCAATTTGAAGGTTTTTAAATTCACCTCAAATTCTATGAATTTTATCAGATTTTCATTCACTAATTCTATGTGGGTTTCTAATATTTTTCGGGATGAATAACTCTGAAGAAGAAAAATAGAAAAAATCTGGGATAATAGCTTATTTAAATATTAAAACAGCTCCTGATCTAATCATCCTGTCAATTGTATTAACATTTTACTGAAATTATGTAAGTCTACTCCTTCCAAAACTACTTCCATACACTCCTGAAAAAATTAAGTCTAACTACTATGCGATAACTTTTTTCAAGCATTTTCAAGCTCCGACGATGTCAAAATAACGAACTATTATACATTTTTGGTTTTAGGAAGTCACCTCATTTACAGAACTCATTAATGAAGCACTTTTCTCAGTAAATTTTTAATTAATGAGATTTTTTTTCAACAAAATTAAATTTGAAAATATTTTAAATTTAGATATAACGCTGTGTTGAATAACGAGAGTTAGCTTCGTTACCAAAGTCGTACATAATTTTAAAACCTCACGTGAGCAATTGTTTATCAATTTACAAAGTAATTAGTTTAAGATACAAAAAAAAACTGGGACCAATGCGAAATGTACATGGTGATTCCATTGATTTTTCGTTTTTGTAATTTTGATGATTGATTATTTATTGAATCTCGCTGATGCGATGCCGGGACGCACATCAGTGACACACACTGACGCAACGCTACTGTCGTATCGCAACTGTGTTTGCGACACACACATGTGCAGCGCGCCGCCACGTCCATGTATTCCAAAACACAGTAGAGTTCTGTAATTTTAAGCGACCGAGTACCGTGGTTCTCACAGCACAGATGTAGTGTCTCTTCAACTTATTCGTAACAATCATTTTGAACTTTTACGGCACCGATTTTTAGTACTTATTATCAGTTCTGTAATTATGACCCAACAGTTCGAAATGATTTACAGAACAGTTATTGTTAATTCACCGAATTTTTCTCATATCCGTCACAACGCAACCAGTTCAGTAATTCCTCCAGTACAAATTTTTTCCGTGTAGAAAGTTGCAACTCTTCTGAAGTTTACAGTACTTGCCATCGGCTCATCTTCGGGTCGTTTCCGGCTTGTCTTCGGCTCGTGTACAGCTCGCCTTCGGCTCGCTCCCAACTCGCCTATGATTCGCCTACAACTCCCCTTCGACTCGCCTCTGGCTCGTACAGCGAACTTCATACTCGTGTGGAACTGCCTACTTTTCGCTCTTGTAGCACAATATACTATTCTTCCAGGCAGAACAAGACTAACTTCATCTGATAAATAGAAATTTTCGACTTTTTCTAATATCGACTCGTCTAAGGGATGGACAGTTTTTGGATTTACGCGAGTTGCGTATCCCTCAGTCAATCGTAATTTTTTCGCTCGAGCTGCTAACTTTAGCAGTTTTACGCACTATCCACTCAACTGGAATTGTTGTTAACAGAAAAATTCGTTCGGACTTCGATGGTTCTTTTGAAATTGCTCCTTTCAATTTTTCTACCCATTTTTCACTTTGATCCTTGTTTGCAGGAATTCCACTTCTCAATTTCAACTGAATTTTGTCAGTCATTTGTATCGGATTTTTTCTTTCATCGTCCGAAATATCGAGTTTTAATCTGTTATTCGATGATCCAGTGATTGCTTGCACTATACCAATCATTTTTTCTTTTTCAATTTCATGTTGAGGAACAAAAGAGCTGTCTCGCAAAATATCATTGTCTTCGTCAGTTGATTCGGAGTCACTTGTTTTTTCAACTTTTACGCGCACCGGATCACTCGTATTGTACATCCATGATTTACATGACGCGCAGATGTATTTTCCAAGAAATGCAGTAAACTTCGCATCAAATTTCGCAGTAATGAAAGAGAGATTTGTCCGCACTCGTTTGTGTTTTGGTTTTTGTAAGGGGTTACATCACGAATTGGGGGACGGCATTTTTTCACGTTTCAAAATACTTTGAATCACTTTTTATAACGTACGTTCACTATTCATCATAACAAAGCTCACACGAAACTGCACAAAAACAAAAGAAAATATCAGAAAATGAATGCACAAGCACGCTTTGCTATAGGAAACGTCGTCTTAGAATTCCGCAAAATAGTATATATTCTATTTATAATTACCAACAAAACTGCATTCGCACAATGACAAAGCGCGCGCATCCGACCGTACTTGACCAGCGCTGGAGGTCGGAGCGCGATCATAAAAAAATAAATAACTTTTGAACTACTCTAAAATACTAATTTTTTTTTCACCAAAATTTTTGGAAGAGATTGTAGAATCTATTGGAATATGGAAGAATTATTTCACAGGCGGAAACGTTTAATTAATTTTCAATTGTTTAAAACCAACGATTATTTAAACAATAAAAAAATGTTTTTCACTGCCGCACAATTTTTTAGCGTAAAGTGTAGTTCGTAGCAAAAATTTTCACGACTCAATTATTGAATTTCGATGAACACATTGATTGAAAATAGAACTATCGATTTAAAAGTGACACACTTGAGATATTTTGACCCATATATATATATATATCGGTTCGGTTTCGGTTTCGATTCCCTTGGAATAGAACCGAAGGGCTTATGACAAAGCCACCGAACGCGTCCTCGGGTTGCTGAAGGGTTTCTGCTGAATATGGGTACAATAATTAATAAGCAGTCGCGGACAATTGTCCAGGGATGGTCCCGAAGGAATAACCCCTAAGCGAAGGTGTGCGAACCGTGCCGAAAGCTGCATGGCACCTGGGTGAGGTGTCTTTAACGGTGACCCTGGGATATCGGGCGATGTCTCAGAGTAATAGCCTTATCCTTGCACGCGGGGCTCTACAAGGATGGACGAACCCTTTCCCTAGCTGCTCGTGGGAACAACAATGAAACCAAAAAACCACCAAAATGTTGTAGATGCGGTTCAAAACGATCGAACGCGCAGAGCACCCGACAATGGATCGGCAAACAATGCCGATCATCCTATAGTTCGGGGTGCTGAAAATAATTTAGATGGAAACACAACGACGAAGCGGCGAAACGCCCACATTGAGTGGACGGATCAACTTAAGAATGATGTGTTAGACTGCTACGATGCCAGTATTATCCCTGTTCGTGGAGGCTTTATGGCGCGTATGCATACTCTGTGGTGCCAGAAACACCCAGAGCTTCAACACGTTTCGCATCAGTCTTTGCGAAATCAAGCCGACTACCTCCGCAAAAATGGATATGTACGCGGAGCGCTTCCTCAACCGCTGCTTGAACAAGCTGCAGACGAAGATGAAACGACATTAAGACCAAGATGATGGCAATTTCAGTACAAGGAGGAACATCAACATGCAAGTTCCTCTTAAGCCCCAAGATCTGGCTGAAATGGATGCCTCCCTTTGTGGAGATATCTCGCAAGAGTCCGACCTCTGGACCATCAATTGCTCAGTTTATGGTGCTGCGAGAGCTTTGGCTGATTCAAATCGAAGGCTCAAACCGACGATGGGTCAAAAGACAAGAAGACGCTTGCATCAACTGAACAAGAAAATTGGATGGGCAAGACAGAATGCGTCCCGTGTTCAATGTGTGATTGACTACATAACATCTGGTAGACCGTTCACGGAAAGGGTTCGAAAGTTCGCCCAAGAACTAAGGACCTTGAATCACACACTAAACAAGTCAAAGCTGCTGACAATCAAGCAACATATTGTTGACAAAATAAGGCTGTTATCTGACGCAAGGAGGAGGATACAGAAGAGGGAGAGATGGATCAGAGAGAATCAACAGTTTCTCGCTGACCCATCGCGCCTCTTCAGTGATCCCCCTGTTTTTGTAAAAAATCCTCCCAAGCCCAAGGAGGTAGAGACTTTTTGGAGAGAGGTGTACAAGATCCCGAAAACACTAGAGTTGAAGGAAGATACTGACAATATCATCCGCTTCAAGGAGTTTTGCGACAGCCTCATAAAATCTGAGGAGGAGTGCCCATCAGTCACTGCCGAAGAGGTGAAAAAAGCACTTAGAGGCACAAAGAACTTTTCCGGTGCTGGACCAGATTGTATCAAGAACTTTTGGTGGAAGAAGTTTACTTCTACACACCAACATTTGGCCCGCATATTCACCTCATATTTAAAGTCGGAGATGCCCATTCCGCAGTGGCTAGTGTTAGGACGCACTATACTCCTACCGAAAAAAGGCGACTTGTCCAAACCAGAGAATTACAGGCCAATAACTTGTTTGAACACACTGTATAAGATTTTTACAGCTATCCTAAACAACAGGATTGTTCGACGAATTGAGCCTGTATGGCGAGAGATGTACGAACAACGTGGCTCGAAAAAAGGTGTAGCAGGCTGTCGAGAGAACCTGCTGATTGACAGGTGTGTCTGTAAACACGCTACAGTCCATCAGCGCGTCCTGTCAATGGCCTGGATTGACTACCGGAAAGCTTTTGATTCAACCTCTCATAGACTTATCATCTGTCTGTTGGAAAGCTTGAAGGTACATCCACACATAGTGAGATGCATAGAGAGATTGATGCCTCTTTGGAAAACTAGATTTACCATCTCATCCAGAAATTATCGTCTGACGACGAACAACGTCACCTTCCAGAGGGGCGTCTTTCAAGGGGATAGTATGAGCCCTTTGCTTTTTTGCATCACACTTTTGCCTCTATCTCTTGCACTACGAAATTCTCCTGGATACCTCTGTGGCGACACTAATCAGCGTGAGCATAAGGTCACTCATGTATTCTATATGGATGACCTGAAGATCTATGCCGCTGGTAAAAGCAGACTTCAAACTGCTTTAAATATCGTCAAGAACTACACAGGAGAGATTGGGATGGACTTTGGTTTGGACAAGTGTGCCAAAATTCATTTGAAGAAAGGAAAGATTACTGGCGTTCCCAAGGACCCTGAGCTTGTGGATATAAGTGTTATTAGACATCTTAACACTGGAGAGACCTATACATACCTGGGCGTGCCTCAAAGCCGCATTCAGGACGTAACATCAGTGAAGGAGTCTCTCCGAAGCAGATACAAGCATCTTCTTCGACAGATTTGGTCTTCCAATCTGTCGGCGTTGAAGAAGGTATCTGCGACTAACATGCTTGCCGTCCCGGTTCTACTCTACTCGTTTGGGGTGGTTCAATGGACGAAGAACGAGCTTAAGGCCCTTGATGTCACCACGCGTAAGATCATGCATATGCATAAAAGCTTGCATATCAATTCGTCAGTTCCGCGATTATACATTTCACGCCAGCAAGGCGGACGCGGACTTCTGAATCTCCAGTGTCTTCATAACCGAATTGTTTTGAGTACAGCTTACATCGTTGCGAATGGCAGAGATCCTCTCCTAAAGATGGTCAGAAACCACGAGATGATTGGCGAAGGGGCGTTCCTTTACAAAGCCGCGGAGCAAGCTGCCGAGACCCTTGGCCTGAATTTTAACATCACAAGTGAGGAAAGTGCATTACTCCATCTAGATCTTCACGTCTAAAAGCCGAAGTAAAGAAAGCAGAGGTTGGAAGATTTCACCAAGAGCTACTCGACAAGCAAATGCACGGAAACTTTCACAGAAATGTAGAAAAACAGTCCTTGTCGAAGGAGCAAACTTTTGCTTTCCTCAAATCATCAGGGCTCAGCTCAGGTACAGAGGGCTTTATTTTCGCATGCCAGGACGGTGTAATCTCCACCTTAGCATACTGCGCCCGCATTTTATGTCAAGAAGTTCCCAGTGATAGGTGCAGAGCGTGTCATGCACACGCTGAGTACCTAGAACATATACTATCGGGGTGTCCGACCCACGCAGGAACAACGTATATCTATAGACATAATGCGGCCCTAAGAGTACTTTATTACCACCTTTGTCGCTCTTACGGTGTTGGTCGCGACCCTGCCCTGCCGAACGCTCCAAGGGATATAGAGTCAATTGTCCGAAACGAGAAGTGCCAGATTTTCTGGAACTACGATTTTCGGGCAGCGGTCTCCGTTGCGCACTCGAGGCCTGACATTGTTCTCCAAGACTTCGAGAAACGAACTATATTCGTGATCGAATTCTCGGCTCCATCCGAATACAACATCACTGCAAAGGAGAAAGAAAAAGAGGAGAGATATCAAGACCTTAAAAGAGAGCTGCTTCGACTGTACCCAAAATATTCGGTACGAGTGATTGTTCTTGTGATAGGTGCTCTCGGAGGTGTGAAATTATCGCTGGTTCGTAACCTTAAAGCCATACCCGCGTGCCAAAAATATGCCAAGGCTCTTGCGAGATGGATGCAGAAAGCTGTCATCCTTGGGTCGCTTCGTGTCCTCAAGACACACGAGGGTTTCGCCGGCCTGTCGTTGTGATTTCGTCGTGCCCTGTGACCACCCATCTCACGGATGTGAGACGTGGCCATAGGTGTATTTTACCGCGGTTCTACTGGGGGCCATTGACATTTTTTCAAGATGGCAGTTGCTCTTAGTGGTACCCTGCGGTGGTTGTTTAACTTTGTTTTTAATTATATATATATATATATATATATATATGTATATATACATATAATGTTTACTATACTTCCGTAAATTTTTAAATAAATGTGCTAATATTTTAAAAATCGCAACACTACGTTGGTTACATTTTTTATTGACAAATATACATGTTAGGCCTACCAGGAGTTTTATAAATTGTTAAATTATATCGAGAACTCAAAAGCTGGGAGATATAAATGATTAGAACAGAGAAAACAATGAAATAACGTAGATCACAATCTTTACTTTTAGACATGTACATTTTTTTTCTCATTTTCAGGCATATTATAATTTCATTGATGTTGAAACTTTTGACGAAGTTGATCAGAGCCATTGATTTCCGGAAGATACCATCTTTCCCCCTCTATGCAATCTGAAATTAGGAATAGCGTTTAAGCCCTTAAGTGAGAAATGAGAAGACTGGAATTCGGGTAGTAAAGGCCTGAATTTAAGGCGATATTCAGCCTGAGAAGCTATTGTAAGCTTTAGAAATAAGATGAAAATAAATATAATCTTTATGAATCCTCTGGAATTTTGTGTAAATACGCAAGTAGAGTACTTTGCCTCCTCCAAAAATACTGAGACCTCACTTTTTTATTATTGTGAATACCGCTTTACACAATCATAATTCTTGATAACAAACTGACAAAGCTCAATAAGCCTTTCATTAAAAATGTGACTCTACTCTTGATATATAAGCCGAAAATGATGCTTCCACGTCGACGGACAGTGAATACATAGTTCACAAGACTTATTTATATTGAATATAATTTAAAATACACATAAAAATGCGCGAGTGTCCGAGAATCTTGCGTATTTAAGACAAAGCGTCACTTGACACGCAGCGTCTCTACAAACGGAATAGCTTAGTTAAACCTTGAAGCTAAAAAAGCTTGAAGCTACATTTAAAACTAAGCTCAGCTAGACTTAAAACTAAGCCTAGGGCTTCGATTCTATAATGATAAAATCGGAGCAGATAACCAAGCACACAAAATGCTGCCGTGCGCGTGTGAGTGCATTTTAAGCAATTTAAGGTAAAGCCGACCTAAAACTCAGCAAGTTGTACTTCTGAATTGTAGATAACGAAAGCCTCACATTTTATTTTATAGGTTGCCCTTCACCTAATTTCAGAACTGTATATTTAAAGTGAGAAGCATGGCTTACTTTACCCCAATCAAGAAATGCTTTTTCTCATTTATGATTGGTTATTATAGGGCATTATTCGCAAGATAGTTTGTATATACTTAAATTTAGCTTTTTTCTTGATTTAAGTCACATCTGAAGCTAAGTCAAACATAACTTCTAGTATTTGTTTTTCCTGTGTTGTATTGTTGTTTCAAAGGGCACCTAGAAGGGTGTTTCGAATATTCATTTGACCGTTTCTGGGTACGAGCAAAATATTTTGTTTTTTCATCATAGAAATATGAACCCTACATTATTTTATCATTGCATTCCTCATACTTATAATGCTTTCATTGAGAAAGTATCGACTACATAAAATTAATTTAAGCAAATACTTGTCTGTGATGATAAACAGTTCAAAACTTTGTTTTCTTAATTCTGGTCTCAGCTATAATCTCCAAGATTCACTTTCTTATTGTATGCATGATTTTAAAGATTGTACGCCGCGATTATTAAATTCAATATATTACGTTTTGTATAAAAATATTACATCAAAAAAAGTATACACTCCACACGGAAAAAATTAGTTGTTGAATATTTGAATGACTGAGTCAATCACTCGAGGATAGGGCTAAACGTATGTCATAAATTGGAAGAATCGTCTTACAAACCTTGATTGATACATGTTTAAAAGTAGAAAGAGTTGTCGAAAGTACCAAATAATTTCAATGAAAATGTGAAGACCAGAGGGAAAGAGTTTTTGAAACACTGATACAGTAATGCTTCGAAGCCAGTCAATGAAACTTTCGATGACTCCTAACGAGTTTTCAGAAAACAGTATAGCCAAGTTAAAAAAATATATATTTCGCGGTTATATTCACTGTTTTGTTATTCACATAGACTCACGCTTAAGTTATATTTATTTTTACAGATACACACGAATCTATGAAAAATCGAAACAAATTCGGCGGGAATCGAACTACCTAACGCCTATCAAACGCAACTTATCCCTAACAACTAGACCCCACGGCTAACTTAACACATTGAATATTTTGCACAAATCTCAGTGAAGAGCCAAATGTAAATCCGCGCTCATTTGTTCATTGCCGGGGGCCGCGTCTCCATTCAGACTTATACATATGCCACTTCACCTGAGCGTCACTATACGTGTTAATACAAGCATCCAATGTGGCTGTACATTGTGAATATATAGATATCTAGAAGACAGTCAACGAATTCTTCGACAACTTATAAATCAGTTATACGTTTCTGTGCTAGAGTTATTGTATTCCAAATCTTGTGGAATCTGGACGACTTTTTATGAAAAATTGAATGCTTGTCTGGAACTTTGTCAAAATCTGCTGAATACAAACTCGAAAACTGATGTTCCTAGATTGTCTTCCAATAATTCGATGACTTTTTTCACTTTTTCGATGAAGCCTGCGGTTCTTTAATCAAAATTATATGAGATTCTAAAGAAAAAGTGGACTATCCTAGAATGGTTGACTAGTCAAGTAAAGTTTCGACAACTTATTTTTTACGTACAAGTCGCATATAATAACAGTTTCGGGGGCTGCCTCTCACTGGCCTTATACTAAATCGGTACCCTTGAAACGTGAACAGTCAGGGCCGCCTGAGCCGTGTCCAATTGGAATGCATAATTGTGATGAAGAATTTTTGTATTGGCATTAGGATCATAATTACAAAACCAGACCGGCTTCTATAGAACCTGGAGTGTATTCCGAAACCATGATAGTGTATTTATTTTTTAAAGAATTTTGTATTCAGAAAACATATTTTTCATAAAAATGTTGGTTATCTAGTTTTGTACTGCCACCCTTAAGTTGGCCTTTACTCATAAGTGTGAAGTGTGCTCCACAAATGATTGAAGACCAATTTCTCCAGCAAACCGTATGATATTTTACTACGTAGAAAATATCACTCTTCTATGCCTGTAGAGAGCGAGAAGAAAGTTAACGTATGCAACCCGCAGACGTCAAGGTATTCTTCGCGCAGGCGAATTCATCTGTATTACCGACAGTATATCACTAGTTAACACTTTATCTTGTACGTGGAGTACTTTACCGGCCGCGCGCTGGAAAAGTGCACTTTGACGGCCGAAGGAGATGCACTCATGCGCGTTCGTTACTTCGACTCACGTGCACTGTTGTTTTGCGTGGTACGTGTCCCTTTGAACTGACCTCAAACCTGAGACTTTTTCGTAACAAAAGTCGGAAACCATACTCTTGTTACTTGAAAAATATCAGTGTGCCAAGGCAGCATAGTCTGTGCAAAATGTGTCGAGAAGTAAGAAAGTAACTTTTTGTAAAGCGATTAAAGTCAATCAACTTTGCTGCGGCATCTTCCTCGCATTAGAAGATTTTTCAAAATGTATCAAAATTCATCAAATTTTGGACAATAATCAAAATTTGGAAGTTTTTGGAGAATCTTGGAAATTTATCAAAATTGAGAAAATTGATAAAAATTGTAACATCTTTGGAAAATTACAGAAATATATAAGAATTTTTTAATTTATAACATTTTTGACATTTAGGAAATTTATCAAAATTTTTTGAAATTTTTGAAAAATAACTGAAAGTCGAACTTTCAGCAGGTACGAGTTTACTTGCACTCTATATCCATAGAAAACACAAAAACATTTTCGAAGTCATAAACTTAAGAAAACAAGGCGGACGACTCATTCGTGCAGTCCACACGACTCAATCGTGTAGCGAAAGTTTAGAGTAGTCCCAAAAATTCGACTTTCGATTTTTGGTGATAAACCCCCCCCCCCCCCATTTTGTTCGTTTTCCGGAAAAAGAAATTCCGTAATTTTTTTATTTTTTTTTTTCATTCAATGTTAACCCGTGCCCCCGGGCTTTTAAAATTAACATGGGGTTTTAAATGGGAAAAGCTCGATTTTCAAAAAAATGGAAAAAAGAAGTACTTGTTATACATTTTTTTTCAATTAAAGTATTGTCACCTCTTGAGGAATATTTAAGGAATAATTTGCACCCAATAGCTTTTGATTTTTACACACCTGAACCCCTTTAATTGTGTCCGGAAAATGCCCCAAAAAATGCAAAATAGCAGTTTTCTATCAAATTCATGCTAAAGACGGTATTTTTGACAAATTTTTCAACATGAATTATTTTTAATCGATAAGTGACGAGTTTTAAAGTATATTTTAAATAATTTGAAATTGTTTAAACAATTAGTATTTGTTTAAACAATTGTTTTCCCCTGTAAATCGTGAAAAGTAAATCTTTCGGATTAAATCGTACAAAGTTGATGAATGTCAAGAGTAGTAGTTCTTGTTTAACTTAGTTGGTAATTATTCAAACAATTTTCATTTGTTTAAACAATTTTTTCTGCCTAAAATCGTAAAAAGTTATTATTTTCCAAAAATAAGGACACAATTACAGAATGTTGAAAGCAATACATTTTTGAAGGATGTTTGGTAATTATTTAAATAATTTTGATTTGTTATTAATGATTATTAATGATTATTAATTGTTTTAATAATTTCAAAATATCTTAAGCAAAAAAATATTATTCTCAAAGTTCGTTAATTGTGTCATTCATTGCTGAAAAGAATAAATTTTCTCGAATTGCAGAGAAAAAAATTTTTAAACAAACGAAAATTGTTTAAAGAAATAAAAATTATTTTAAAAATTGCTAAATATTATGTAGAAAAAAAATATTTTTCTTAAATTCCTTTAATTGTGTCATTAATTCTAGAAAGTAATAATTTTTCACGCTTCACAGGGGGAAAAAATTGTTTAAACAAATCAAAATTGTTTAAATAATTAACAAACATCCTTCAGAAATGTATTGCTTTCAACATTCTTTAATTGTATTATTCCGAAAGATAATAACTTTTCACGATTTACAGGGGGAAAAAATTGTTTGAACAAATACTAATTGTTTAAACAATTTCAAATTATTTAAAATATACTTAAAAACTCGTCACTTATCGATTAAAAATAATTCATGTTGAAATTTTTTTTTAAAATACCGTCTTTAGTATAAATTTGATAGAAAACTGCTATTTTGCATTTTTTGGGGCATTATCCGGGCACAATTGAAGGGGTTCAGGTGTGTCAAAATTAAAATCTAGTGAGTGGAAATTATTCCTTAAACACTCCTCAAGAGGTGACAATACTTTAATTGACAAAAAATTTATAACAAGTTCTTCTTTTTTCCATTTTTTTTGAAAATCGAGCTTTTCCCATTTAAAACTCCATGTTAATTTCAAAGCCCGGGGGCACGGGTTAACGTTGAATAAAAAAAATTACGGAATTTCTTTTTCCGGAAAACGAACAAAATGGGCGGGGGGGGGGTTTATCACCAAAAATCGAAAGTCGAATTTTTACAGGTATAAATTTGGACCACCCTGGAAGGTACTACTCACGACTGTGTAGACGTCACGTCGTGTGGACGAAACGAATGGTCACTGTCGAAAAACGAATGGCTCGTGCCAATCAGTCGTTTGTTTGACTGTTTTCCAGCCAAACGACTAAATCGTATATCATAAAGTAACTATTTGTCAATGATTCTCTCCGTATCATATACAGTGAGGACAAATTCATAGTAGTCATAGTCATAAGTGCGAAAGAGATGCTCTTATGCGCCATCTACTAGTGTCCCACTTGCACTCACGCTTCCCTATGACTACTATGCATGAAGTTGACCTTACGGTATAACTGAGGTTATGTTCTGTATGATTCTCGCACTTCTGTTTATGTAGTATATATATACTACAAAGAAAAAGCCGTTGCTGCATAAACATAAGTGCTTGTAAGCAAACAAAATAAATTCTCATGTAAGATCCATTTAGCATTTACGCACATTATACATATATAGAGTACCATATAATATCCTATCTCGTATTCTGATATCGGTTTCGATATCGTTTAGCAGATCATTTCCTGTAAATTATTCATAATTTTCTTAATGTGCGGATGTTTCCCGACTTTGAAAACGTATAGCCACAACTTTCCAACATCAACCTGAAACCTTATTTCTAAGACCAAACTTGAAACTTATAGACAAACTAACTCTGAAACTCTCTTGGTTAACAGGTCCGTGGGAAGTTACTGGACCCTAAGGCGCGCTCTGTAAGGCTGATGAAGCTGGCCTCGGACACGCGTTATCTGATCTGCGTCCTTGGTTTGGGTAGTTGGGGAACCCCTATCCCTGAGGACATTAATTCCTGGCAATGGAACGCCTCTCAAGACGACGTGATCGAGAGTCCAGCAATGCCAGTGATGGTCAACTCTCCCATGAGTAGGTGCACAGAAGTCAGAACCCTAGAATCCCCCAGCTCAATAGTGGGTGAGGGTTCCCTGGGTGATAGGAGTAGTCTAGCTAATATCCTCACCCGAAGGCTGGGACTAATTGTCGGCAGCTGTATGGGATTCGTGGTCTTCGTTTTACTGATAACCATTCTCGGCTACTTAAAGATGAAGAAACAAAGAGCGTCTGCTAAAAGGGAACAACCCCTTGCTCCTAATCCTCCTGAGTACATGTCATACAGGCACTTTTCACTCCAAAGTGGCGATCGGGCTGAAAATGCCTGTCCTAGTTTCATCAGCAATATTGGTACTACCCCTTTGAATTCGTAGCACAAGGCCATCGAATCCTGCCCACTGAAGGATGAGCAGATCCTAGAAATGAAGGACATGACACATACTGCAATCTTTACCTGATCAGAAGACTTCTAAGTGAAACAGCTACAAGACTGATGCTAACAAAGATCGTCCACTTGATGTCCTCCATCTTAATCGCTTACCAGCTTTCAACTAGTCTCGCTGATCAAATCTTAAACAAAATTGTAACCCGCAAAGGTCCAAATGAAGTGGCCTGATTCAGTTTCAAGTGCTAATCTTCTGATTATTTTATACAATGAAAATGGAAGTATCATAAAACGCGTTAAACTCACCCTTACATTAAATTTAATGTCAGCTTCCACTATGAATACGTTGATTTACTGCTCGATAATTAAAACTTCACACATTCAATTAAATACACTAAACTCAAAATATTTTTTTTGTTTGTAGTTAAATGTAAATTCAATTGGATTAACTTAAGATGAATTTTATTTCGCGCAATTTAATAGATGATAATGTGTATTATAATTTATTCGTTTTCACTTCATTTAATGTCATTGAAGAAATTAAATTTAATTGAGAAATAATAGCCTTTCAAGTGACGCGTTGCTACAGAACACAGATGCAAGTGTACTGCAACGAAAAATAAAAAGGACATGTTAATAGGACAACATCGAAGAGTACCGCGGAGTGAAAAGATCAACATATACTGTAAATAATGAAATCCATTACGTGAAACTATCGAGTAACGATGAGATGACCTTTAGTTTGTTAATCTCATGCAAAGACTGATTTTTTTAGAACAGTTTTTTATTTCGACAGTTTTGAGTCGCCAGTGTAATATAGACTGTAGTTGACGTATTTATACAATTATGATGAAGAGTCTGAGAATTGAAGAAGATGCATCCAAGCACAGTGACACTAATAGTTCTGTGAAGCAATAATACTCTTTTGTATCAATAAGTTTGTGTGTGCGTGCTCGGAAAATTAGGGAGCTCTGCGACTCATTCGCCAAAAATCAGTGAGTTGAAAGAACCGATTCCCTCTGGAAACTCATTGATTCTCCGAAATAAAGGACGAACGAACTATCGAAGTTATGTGAGATTCCTGCCAAGATTTCAAATCAAATTTTGAACTGCTGAATATCATTGCGTTCAAAAAACAATGCATTTTGGAGGAACAAAAATTGTACATAGATAGATGAAATATATACATATATATATATATATATATATATATATATATATATATATATATTACTTTTAGCATTCTATAACCTCTGCCTTCCTTTTCTTAAGAGTTTTTTATGTTCATAGGAAGATTTATGATAGAACTTTCTTTATTTTCTACTCTTAAGATTGTCCTTTTTAACGCGCAATTCTATACTTTGCGAATATTGAAAATAATTTAATCGTACACTGTTAATCGTTATGAAAATTTGCAGTAAAAATAATTCGGAAAGATTATCAAATGATAAATTAACTCTGCTAGAAGATTCCGAATAAAACTAAGTCCATTTTAATCCGAACAACTACGAATCACTTCTATCAATAACGAATCAATGCGAAATCTGCTTTGGGGTCATTCATATATTACGTAAGCCGTTATTCTTTTGCTTATATCGTTGTGTCCTTCTCAACTTCGCAGCGATTTTGTTCTCGTCTCTATTTAAACAAAAAAACGGGTTACGTAATATATGAACGACCCCTTTCGATACATGCTCTCGCTAGGAGTAAAAGCTGAATTCAGTCCGATTACGATTAATTCTTTACAGTCCGAATTATTATCTCAAGTTCATTTCAAATGAGTCTGCAATGAATACGCAGTCATTCGGATTGATTCCGCACAAATATGAAAGAACTTCTCATTCTGCCTGAATCTGCCAGATAACGATATTTAATGCCGAATGACATTGAATGATTCCACACGAGTATAAATCAAATTTTGATTCTGCCTGAATGCGGCGCAACACGCGAGCTTATTCCGAATGATTCCGTACCGAAAATTTTCATTTCGTATGTCTGCACCGTATAACGCGAGCTCATTCTGAATGATTCCATCCGTATCAGAATGAAATTAAAATCTGTCTGAATCCGTCATGAGGCCAGTGCTCCCAATCTTGCTCCGCAACCGCACTGCGCATGCGTCGCGCTGAATTTCTGATTGGCTGAATAGCGCGCGCTTATTTAAAATGTTTAAAATGTGCAAAATAATTCATTCAAACAAATAATAATTAGAAAATGCATGAAAATACATTTTTTATTGCAAAATAAACTTTCGCAGTCATAGATATAATAATAATTTGATACCACTGCTGAAATCTTTCTTCGTTGTCCGAAGGAATAATGTGTTTTCAGCAGTAAAATCAAAAAATTATTACTTTTATGACTGCGTAAGTTTATTTTGCAATGAAAATGTATTTCTATGCATTTTCTAATTAATATTTGTTTGAAACAATTTGCATACTTAAAACATTTTAAATAAGCGCGCGCTACGCAGCGAATCAGAAATTCGGCGCGACGCATGCGCAGTGCGGTTGGGGAGCAAGATTGGGAGCACTGCATGAGGCCCAAATTCACTGCGAATGATTCTGTGCCATTCTACCCCTAATCCGAGTGATTCCGCATCGGAATCAGTCTGGATGATTTCGTCTTCATCCGAATAAAATTTCCATTCCAGCTGAATCCATCGGATAACAGGAGCTCATTCCCATTAATTCCGCACTATTCCGAACTCAGTCTGAATGATTCCACACTTATCAGGATACAATGTGCATTCCGTCTGAATCTCCTGGATGACGCGCGCTTTTTCCGACTGATTCCGTGTCATTCTGAGCTTAGTTCGAATAATATTGCACTTATCAAAATAAAATTTCCATTCCTTCTGAATCCAGGGAATGATGTGAGATTTATTCCAAATGATTTTCCCCCGATTAGAATTCAATTGCCTATTTGCGCTTGAAAAGTAGATTGAAGGAAAATAAGGGATAAATTAGAGGCAATTAGTTAACCATGAAATGAATGATTTGCGAAGACATATATATGTAATAAATAATTTTAATAAAATAAAATAATAAATTTAGGTTCATTATTACTGTATGCACAAGACTATTGTATATAGAATTTCTTAGGAAGTCTACTAACGTATTAATAATTTTCTTACTTAGGATTCATTCGGAACGAATTTCCCTCCGAATTTTAGAATCATGCGGATTTAGTCGCAATAAATTTTCTCAAAAATGTCGGAGTTACGCATCTTCAATCAAAATAATGTTGTTAGGAGACTTCTGAATCATTCGGATTAATTTGGAATTAACTTTCTACAAAAGATCGGAATCTTATGAATTGATTTGGACTAAAATTATACGGGAATTTCTGCAGAGTCAGTCGAAATCATTTGGAATGATTTTTAGAATTAAGCAGGTTGATTCGAACTGGATTTTTAAAATTCTTCGCGGCCTCAAACGGACTGGATTCGGAATAATTCGAAAAAATATTTTTTGCACTCACACAAAATGAAAGGGATATAATTTCTCGGAATCAAGCAGACTTAGATGGAACATTTTTATTTTGAATGGGTCCCAAACGTCCATCAGGATAAAGTTATTGGTGATGAGGATTTTGGCAGTTAGAAAATAAAGTCTTATTTAATGGGAAAATGGTGCATAATTTTGAAAGTCATAACTTTACAAATTCAATTCCAAGCATTCTTAGATAATGAGTATGATCATTTGTTCTGAAATTTTTCCTTCTATCCATACATTTTATTAGCATCATCTACCTATTAATAAATTTCACGTGGAAACTTCAAATATGTCGTGAAAGAATTCTTATTCGATGGGTAAGTACCAAAAAATTCTTCATGTCTGGTAATCTATATATCTATATGTCATTATTTCCAGGTTTTAGTAGGAGCGAGTATAGGATGATACTAGAATCTATACCGAATCTATTGGTAATACGCATATACTCTCCGAGTCGAAATTTGAACCCTACCTTTAGCTTCCCAATTCTACAGCTTCGTAGGTTTGAAGAGGCTATAAGGAGGATTTACTTTTATATCATCAACATCCTATTTTCGCCCTTCAATGTGTTGCCTCCATGTCCTACCTCACTGCATCATCGGAGGCTTACAGTAGAAGGGCGTGAGACCCTACAATGTAAGGCCTACATTGAGTCTGCACCTGGCCCTCTCGTAGCGTCCTGTCGATTTCTTCGCAAGCTGGACTTCATAAAATGAAACGGTTATGCAGCGTTGTTATTTTTTGTTGCTGTGGTTGAAGCACAAACATCGGTTGCTTCAATTCAGATTCCTTTCTGGACTTCGTACTGATGTTGCACTACTGTTTTTTTTTTTTGGGTCCCCAGTAGGACTTTTTTTCGTCAAGGACTTCTTTTGCGAAAATTGTATTTCGTGGATCGTTGATTTTTCCTTCGGCAGTCACAGGTATTCGCTGAAGAAACACCGGATCCTCTGAAAATTATGCAGTTATTTACAGACAGAATGGAGATATGTACCGCGACACATCAAAAATTGAATATTTTTCGGAATTTTGCTGGACATTATTATGATATATGTCATAATTGTGTACGTATTATGTGTGTAATTAACTAAGTGGAGGTCGGGCTCACCGTATATGGGTAATTATCAAATTGAAAGCTAACCATATCACTAGAATGTCACAGATGTTCCAAGAAAAGAACATGAAAGTCACATTGTTCTGTAATGCTGTTACTGTAAGGATATGTAACAGTTCTAGAATTCTGTGATGTAACTTATACACAGAAAAAACAGAAGATAAACTTTACATCGATTTCCGACACAAGATTCTTTGCAACAAAAATTAAATTCACAGGATAAACTTTACACAAATATCGCTTAAACTTTCTTTTTTATTCCATGACAAACACATGTCTTTTGAAAGACGCAAAGTTGGTTGAAAGAAACTTTATCGCTCTAAAAAATTTCCTGCAACAAATTTTATTCGCAGTTTTTTTTGTATAGAACATACAGGTCACATTGTTTGGTAACGCTGTTACTGTAAGGATGTGTAACAGTTTAAGAATTCTGTGATGTAACTTATATAGAACAGAGTGATAGAACTGTTATGTCACTAGAAGGTCTCACGTGTTCCAAGAACGGAACATAAAGGTCACATTTTTCTGTAACGCTGTCACGGTAAGAATATGAAACAGTTCTGGAATTCTGTGATGTAACTGATATAGAACAGAGTGATAAAGCTGTTATGTCACTAGAATCTCACACGTGTTGAAGAAATGGTACATAAAGGGCATACTGTTCTGTAACGATCTTAGATCAGAGTTGTGCCGATGGTCGGGCGCAGTCAGTTACTTGAACTGGATAAGAATACGCCGACAATTTGTGTAAAATCAAAGAATAATGAATATATTCCTGAGATTACCCTGGATATTTCAGCGAAAGGGTTTAGGCAGGGTTGGATTCCCCAGCGAGTGCGATTTTTCAACGGGTTTAAGCGTGTGATTATTTGTATAGAGGACCGTGCGTGAAATTTTGTTATTTAAAATATAAACTAAGTGCAGAAATAATACAAAAAACCTTTTTTTGTTACATATTCTTGTAACACTCTTATGGAATTGTTACAGAACGATCAAAGAACAAATTTACATCGTAACACTGTTTCATATGTGTTACGGCATTAGTGCAGAACAATGTTCCTCCGTAACCCTGTTCCTAAATTGTTCTAAAAATCCTTTTTGAAATATAACGCTGTTCCAGAATTGTTACAGAACGATTACAAAACAAATTTACATCGTAACACTGTTACACATGTATTACGACACTATTACAGAACAATTTTGCTCTATAACCCTGTTCCTCAATTGTTCTAAAAATACTTTTTCACGTATAACGCTGTTTCAGAATTCTTACAGAATGATTACAGAACAAATGTACATCGTAACACTGTTACATATGTGTTACGGCACTATTACAGAACATGGTTATTTTGTAACACTGATCCTAAATTGTTCTAAATATATGTTTTTACATATAACGCTGTTCCAGAATTGTTACAGATCTCTGACAGAACATGGTTCTGGAACAGCGTTTTAGAACTGCTACATCCTTTTGGGGACGACATTACTCGGACCATGGTCTAAGTATGCTCTTCACCTGTTACAGGCCCTGTTCTTTTCCGTTCTAGAACTGTTACATCACAGTTATATGACAGTGAGGATGATATCAAAAAATTCTGGTGGAAGAAGTTTACTTCTACACGCCAACATCTGGCCCACATATTCACCTCATATAATAAGTCGGACACGCCCATTTCACAGTGGCTGATATTAAGACGCACTATATTCTACCGAAGAAAGGTGATTTGTCCAATCCAGAGAACTACAGGCCAATAACGTGTTTGAACATGCTGTACAATATCTTTGCAGGTATCCTAAATAACAGGATTGTTCGTTGAATTGTGTCTGCGTGGAGAGAGACGTATGAAAAAAGTGGCTTGAGAAATGGTGTAACAGGTTGTCGAAAAAACCTGCTAATGTCAGGTGCGGCTGCAAAGATACAGCGACCCACCAGCGCGCATTATCGATGGCCTCGATTGACTGCCGAAAAGCTTTCGGTTCAACCTCTCATAGACTTATTATCTGTGTGTTGGAAAGCTTGGAAGTTTATCTACAGATAGTGGAATGCATAGAGAGATTGGATGCCCTTTTGGAGTACTAGATTTAATATTTCATCCGGAAATGATCGTGTGACTACAAAAACAGCATCACCTTTCAGAGGGCTGTTTTTCAGGGCGACACCATGAGCCCTTCTCTTTTGCATCACACTTCTCCCACTATCTCTCGCACCACGCGATTCTCCTGGATAACTCAGGGTTGACGAAAATCACTGCAAACATAAGTTCACTCTTGTATTTTATATGGATACCTGAAGATATGTATATGCTTTTAGTTCAAAGCAACTTCAGAATGCTTTAAATATCGTCGAGTGATACACGGGGGAGATTGCTATGGAGTTTGAATTGGACAAGGTTACTAAAGCGAGGACGAATTACTAGCGTTTCCGGCAAACCTGAGCTTGAGAATATGAGTCTCATTAGACATATTGACGCTGGAGTGCACTATATACCTACCGGGTAAAAATATTTGGTCTTGATTTTGTCTTGAATGTCTTCAATATGTCTTCAAGACCAGGATGTCTGGTTCCGTCTCACTAGCTAGACATTGGAGATATACAGACTTCTCTTGCATTTATGGCTGTAAACTGTACCAAGACAAGACCAGTTAGACTTGTCTTAAGACAAGAAGTGTAAGTCCTGATAAATATACCGAATTGCTCTTAAAGAAAATTATATTACCAATTTGTGGCTTCAACATTTGCCAGGATTAAAATTACAAGAGTTTGCGTTTGTAAATTTTATCGTCCACCATACTACGACCTCCATAAACTATGGACCCCACCTATTAGCCCTGCATTTCCAGGAATCAGGTAGCTAGGATAGGACCAAGCAGTTGACATCTGCTGAGGATTGAAATTTCTCAACCTATAAAACTTGTAATTTTGTAATAACTAATTTTTATATAAGAAGTTCGGAACCTGTCTGTCTCAACAACTGCAGGCATATAAAATTTCCCATAAAAAATTAAAACTGTCATTTTCTAGAAGTATCTAGTAAACTGTTGGAGGTAGGAAAAAATGGATAACATTTTTACATTCGCCATCCAATGAACATAATTATTGCACATAAATAAACTTATTAATACATAAAAAATTAATAGCATGAAGTTAAATAATATAAACATTCTAGAAAGTTTGAATCAGATTAGTGATGACCCTCAGAGGCCTTGGTCTCAAGAAATAAATGTTTGTCTTCAAGTCGAAAACATTCGTCTTAAGACATAAAAAGTAGTCTGTTTCCATCTCATGAGATATACATACAGAATGGCTTGAACGTGTCTTGGATTAATCTTTACCCAAGACAAAATCAAGACAAAATATTTTTACCCGGGTAGGCATGCCTTTGAGCCACATTCAAGACATAAACATCAGTGAAGATGTCTCTCCAAAGCAAATACAACCGTCTGCTTTGACAGATTTGGTCTTCAAATCTGTCGATGTTGCACAAAGGATCGGCAGCTAATCTGCTTGCCGTCCCCGTTCTACTTTACTCGTTTGAGGTATTTCCATGAGCGAAACACCAGCTTGCGGCCCTGAATATCGCCACGTGTAAGATAATGCATTTTCAGAAGAACTTGCATATCAATTCGTCCGTTCCGCGATTACATATCCCACGCCGCCAAGGCTGGCGCGGACTTCTGAATCTCCAATGTCTCCATAAATGAATTGTTCTGGGTACAGCCTACATCGTTGTAAATGGCAAAGATCCTCTCCTAAAAATAGTCAGGAAACACGTGATGATTGCCAGTTGATCGTTCATTTAAAAAGCCGCGGAGCAGTCGGCCGAGACCCTTCAAATGAATTTTAACATCAGGATTAAGGAAATTGTATAACTCCATTTAGATGCATAACTTCTAAAAGCCCAAGTTAATAAAGCAGAGGGGAGGTTAACAAATTCCGCTAATAGCTCCTCGACAAAAAAAAAAGCGCACTGACACTTTCACAGAAAGTTTCACAGAAAGTCAACCCTTGTCGAAGGAGCAAACTTTTACTTTCCTGATATCGTCAGGACTTAATTCGGATATAAAGAGTTTCATTTTAGCGAACTAGAATGGTGTCATAATGCGGCCCTTAGAGTGTCCTACTACCATCTTTGTCGCTCTTTCGGCGTTGGCCTCGACCAGAATGAGAAGTACTGAATTTTCTGGAAGTACGAGTTTCGGGTAGCAGTCTCCATTGCCCACTGGAGATCTGACATCGTATTCCCAGACTGCAAGAAACGTACTATATTCGTGATTGAATTCTCGGCTCTGACTAAATACAACATTACAGCCAAGGATAGATGAAAGAAGGAGAGGTATCAAAACCTTAGAAGGGAGCTGCGGCGGCTGTCACCAAAATATTTGGTTTAAACAATTGTCCTTGTCACCGGTGCTCTCGGAAGTGCGAAGCTATCACTGTTTCGTAACCTCAAAGCCATACCCGCCTACGAAAAAATGCCGAAGTGCTTGCGAGGTGGATGCTCAGGGCTGTGATTTTTGGGTCGCTTTGTGTCCTCAAGACAAGCGAGGGTTTTGCCGGCCTATCGTTGTTATTTTCATGTCCCATGTGGCCACTTATCTGACAGTGGTGAGACGTGGCGATTTGAGTAGTTCAAAAAGCTGACTTTTCTACATGTTAAATCAATATGATCTTTGCGCAACCTCTAAATATTGACCGATTTTGCTCAAATTTTGAGATTTTTTTCTAGAAATTCGAACAAAACTGGGGAGTGAGAAAGGAAATTCAAAGAGTGAAAAATAAGGGCTACCCTCGTGGCCATGCCTGTGATTTACTGCGGTTCTACTGGGAGTTGCTGTCATTTTTATAGATGGCATTTCCTCCCAGTGGGACCCTGTGATGAAGAAAAAATTGTGTTAAAAGAAAGCAACGCTAGCAAGAATCGAACACGTGTCTCGGGGACGCAGCACGGAGACTATTTCCTATGATAAACAAAATCGTGAGATTGAGAAATTTTTTCATCCTCATAAACCTCGGCACATATGACGACATTCAGTGCTGCATTTTCTATTTTAAATGAGAATTTTTGCGAAGTACTATATCCAGTTCTTTAGTTTCTATGCACGTTCCTATTAACAATGGTAATTTTTCTATTCTATTTCGCAGCTTATGTTATTTGCACAGCTAGTTATTGCAACAATCGACAATATTAGTCTTTCTTACTCTTAATGTCAATTATTTAGTTTGAAATATATTTATAATTAATATGAAAGAAGTATTTCTTCGTATCGTTGAGGCAATTACTTTTTTTTCGACTACATCCTAGCGCTCCATCAAAAAAAAAAAAAATTGATTAGCATTTCGAACTCGAAAGTTCATTGCCTCACTACCCGATTCGGGTAGTGTTTCTAGGTGGATAAATACTACCGTGTGGGTCCACCACACCCACGACGGGTCAACAACACGCAGTATTCCCCGAACGGTCACCCATCCAAGTACTAACCGCGCCCAACGCTGCTTAACTTCAGTGATCTAACGGGAACTGGTGTTTTCAGCGTGGTATCGCCGTTCCATCAAACTCTTGTAAAAATGAATATTATAACTATTCTACCAATAGTTTCTCCATGTATATGAAATTCCTACACTTATAACTGACAAATATTACGTTATCGAATACCGAAGTTCTGCTATGCAAACCACGTACATGAAAATTACAATACTTTTTCAATAATTTTACAACTTTATGAAATTAAACAAAAAATCGAAATTTCAAGATATTTAGAAAAATTTAGTTGCCACGTTCAGGACTTTCAGTTTGGCGTGGATACAAGATAGACGTGTGTGATTCGCCAGGGCAAGTTTTGGACGGTTTTTATCAGAACAAGTAAGAGAAAAGAAGTTTTAAGAACATGAAGGAAGGCGTATGGGTTCAGTGGAACCAAATACAAGAAAGTCTCAAGCAGAGATGTAGAAAAAGCTGAACAAAATGTGGCACTTGTGAAAAGTGAGGTTAGAGTAGTGCGGTAACAGAAGGAAGCAGTGCCAGCGCTGCCCAGTGAAGAAATTGGAAAAGCTAAGTAAAGTGTATAATTCAAGCAGTGAAGAATGCAAGGCTAGTCACTGCGTGTATGAGAAGAAGGTATATAAATATAAATGATAACGATGATTTTGGCTATTTTGTGTTCTTGATAAAAAGAAGTGGTTTTAATAACGCAGGTGTAGAGCAAGCGGCAAGAGGGAAGAGTTAGTGGGGGCTAAGGGGAGCTGGTGCACAATATGTGAAATAAGAATATATTTACAGACTATAAATAAGGATGAATGAGAGAGAAGCATTCAAGGGCTAGGAATTCTGTTTCCGCTTAACATAAGTAAGGATGTGTGGACTGACGTAGGTTAAATTAGACTTAAAATTATTAAAATGATGTGAATTTAAAGATGATTTTTCAGAACCTCAACGCCGTAAAAGGGAGGGAGTATAATAAATACATACACACAAAGTTGCCAAGTTTAAAATTTAAGGCACATTTTTGTTTTAAGGTGCGGTTGCTTCAAACTATCCAAAATTTCGTACAATTTTCTGTTGCTTCCGTATCCTAAAAATTTAGAAAATTTCCGATTAATTCTAAGAGTGTGTTTTTATATGAATCCACTCCGGAGCTCGGACTCTGCAAATGTGGATCCAGAGAAGTGACCTGGGTTGGGGGGGGGGGGGGCTGTCGGAAAATATTAGAAACATAGAGAACTATGACTCATTAAATTGACAAATTGCTAACCAATTTTCGAGGGGAAAACAACTCTGATTGTCCACTGGACTACTTGGTTATCCGAACTAGTAATTCAGAGTAATCCAGTTGTAATTAACAGAAATCAACCCACAATCCACTCTAATCCTCTTACAATCAAGATAATTCGAAATAATTTAGGTAATTCGAGTGATTAATTTGTAAGTCAGAGTTATCCAGGTAATTCGAAGTAATTTATTTTTGAAATAATTTAATCGTTTCAATTGAAAATGTAACTGTTATGTTGGAAAGTCTTCTTTTTCAAGTTTCTTATTAGCAGTCAAATTCTAAATACCACAAAGTCAAAGCATGCAAAGCATTAGAACTCTTTCAAATTTTTAGTATTTCAAATTAAAATACCTCCGCAACGTAGTACGCGTGTATTCACTATTGGTGTGATTATTTGCGCTTATTTCATAAGCATTTTGCTTCCTCGTAGGTATCTAATAAATTCTTTTTTTCACAGAGAGAAGTTTTTCTGTAATAAAAGAAAAAACTGAGACTTTTAATATTTTTAAAGCTTATGCTTCTGTCTAACCAAACAACTCTTTGACTTACGGTTATGTTACATTCCAAATTGATAACAAAATTTCTTCATATAAACAATGTAACTTTTTTTTCAATTTCTAAGTTTCTGTTGACTGATCACGAATGGTCATCGAAAGATCGTCAATAGGTCAATCTACGCATCACGAAGACGTGAACAATTACCTAAAATACGGTACCCTGTATTATTCCCGATATCAGATCAAATCCTCTTATAACAAGGTGAACAATTTTGCTAAAAAGTTTAGAAACGATATTAGTAGGTTATGGTAGGTCATGAAAGGTTCTTCAGTTGTGCAATCGCTGCATCTGGAAGACACAAACAAATATATCATATACATTACAGCTGTATTACTTATATTGAAAATGCTTTTCTCATATCGACAAGATAAAGAATATATTTTTTGAACGCATAAATTGGTATTGCTAGATCATATGAGGTAATGGAAGGTTAATCAATAGCTCATTCGAGGTATCTCGTAGACGTGAATTAACATATCAGAAACAATAATGTAGTATTCCTAATATGAAGAAAGTTTTCATCTTATAAACAGAACCCGAGTCGAAATTGAAGCCCTACTTTGAACCTATAACTCCTACCTTAGTAGGCGCTGGAGCAGCAAGTAGGTTCAAAATAAGCAGCTATTTTAATTCAATTTAGACCCTACTTTGACGCTAAAAGTGTCCGAAATCGGCCGTTTTTCCACGTTTAGCGTCAAAGTAGGGTCTAAATTAGAACCTGCATGGGCGCTGCAGACCCTACCTTGGTGCTCCAGCCCCTACACTGGCAATAATGATAATACTGAAAATAATAATGGTGTAATTACGGTAATCGTTATAAATATTTATTTCGGGTTCCCTTCTCTACAGAAGTACTTTTACTATCAACTGTACCTCAGGAACTTAATATTGAGACAAAACTCATGAAGTATAAAATTCTTTGTTTGTAGTGTTTTTTATTATATAATTCGGAAACTTATTTGTCAAATATCGTTGCCGTTCACTTCAGTTTAGTGGAAAAATTCCTTGAGAGAATGAAACCGATTTGGGTTGAAATTATAGACTAGTCCGACAATTTTTTATTTAATTTTTTTATCCGTAACCTCCAAATTTGGTTGTCTTTCGCAAGTCAAAAATCTGATTAATATTCTTTTCTGACTACTTGGGACGATAGCATTCGATAACTTGAGGCTCAAATGGAAACTTTTATTTCGGTTTTGTAAGAAAATTAATAGTTTTAGAAAGAATCCTTTCCGTTTTGCTTACAGATACTTTATTACTGCTAATATCGAGAAACTGACCGATTCACATAGTCGCAAACCGATTCAGTTTTAACAATCTTAATCTGCAAATTTCAGATACGCAATTCACGGAGTGGCCTTTTCAATGGGTTTGTGTTTCCTGGGTGTAGCTTCTAAATATTCAAAGTAGGGCCTGCAGGTTCAAACGCAGACAAAGGAGGCTCTAATATTTCATTCTCTAGGAGTAAAAACCTCAAAGTAGGGGCTAAAGGTTTAAATAGCGTCAAAGCAGGTTCTAATGAGGAGCTGCAGGTTCAAAGTAGGGTCTAAATTTCGACTCGGGAATACACACATTTTTTTGGAACTTCACGAATCAGTACTGGTGGGTCATTAAAGGTTCAATAATAGGTCGCTCGATATGTCACAAAGATGCGAACAAATACACTACGTACAGTATTGTATTTTGAATATCGAAAAAGAGTTTCTCGTATTTATCTGAAAGGGTTCATTTTATTTATAAACAGAATCATCCATTTTTTTAACTTTAAAAATTGGTACTGGTAGGTCATAAAAGTTTCAACGATAGGTCGATGGATGCGAGCCAGCTTCTTGCTGCGAAAAGAAATAACTTTATGTGGCGACCAGAATGGATTAGCTGGGAACACTGGTTAATTATTAGTATTAATCTCCATGCAAGCAGAACAACTTCATGTTACTTCAAATCAAAGACGATGTCAAAACTCACGTATGCTATCATGAGCTGTCAAATTGACAGTACAGAAAAATCCCCCTTGTAGCAATGTCTGCCTTGTATGACAGAGGCCAGAGTCTGGCTCAGCATCTGCTCCCTCTAGTCGATCAGACTAGCGGTAGAAATTAGCAGACCAGACGAAAAACAGAATCTGATGAATAAAGGAATCAAATTTTGGTTCTTAGTTCAAACACTAGTAATTAATGTAGAATATAAATAATAAAATTGAAAATCTAGCAATCGGAAATTTGAAAGATTCACTAGTATGACCAAACATGCAAGCATGCAAGCTTATACAACAGGTTATGTTTTTAATATTTCAGTGTGTCTTCTGGAATGTTGTGACGTCTGCGTAGTATATTCTCCCAGAAAGGGCTGAAATATAGTGCAAAACTATTACAGAAGCCTATTTAGTACCATTTTACGTTATTTGAATTGTGTCTGATGTATATCATGACGAGTCTGGGCCAAGATCTGCTATACCAGATTCTGGTGCCAGAACAGCACGCCAAAGCGGAACCAGCCGGGCGCCAGGCTGCAAACGGATTCTTCTTTTTCTGGTGCCCAGCTCGCGCCAGTCTGCAGTTGGCTTGCTACTAGGGCCGCGAGACAAAAAACACTCGAAAAGCGAGCGGAAACATAGGACCTACAATGTGGGCAAAGTGAATGAATGAATAAGTTTGAAGATTATTATATATTTAGTCTTTTGCAATCTTTCAAATATTAATATTTCTATCATTTTCCTCCATTTCTCAGTGAAAAAGAAAAAACTTCAAGTATGTTAAAAAACCTTGAGTGGCAAGGAGGGGGGGGGGGGGGCGCGATCGCCGGTTTCGCCATCCTGTAGATTCCGCGCCTGAATCTCAAAATTTTGTAATTTTGATAAAATGCGTTGCGATAAGGTCTTGATTCTAACCTTGATAAGCACAGAATTGTTATTATCTGCGCTAATTCTGTACAGTACAAAATTGAATAAAATATAAGCAATTTCGAACAATGAACATGTGCTTTTGAAGCGAATTCATATGTCGCAGTCACTCAGCAGCCATTTAGTGTAATAAGACATTTCATGAAATGTTCAGACAGTTCATGAATTGCCAGTGGATTGTCAATTACACTTTATTTCTAATTTTTTTAGCTGCATCATGAACGGCGCAAGCACCTTTTGATAGTGTAATAGATGGGAGTTTCACTATCTACCTAACTATTCTAGCCATTTCATGAAACCACTTCAAGCACATGGCGTAATGAAGTTCAATGGATACTGTTGTAAGTAATCATCACTGAACCGTGAGTTTTTTCATTTTTTAATATTAATTTTGTTGAAAAGCAAGGGAACATTATTAGGAAGCAAGCATATAATAAAGTTCGATCAATGTGATTCAAAAAATCGCAATCACAGTCTGACAATAAATTTATTCATATTATAAAACAAGGTCACTACGTATGGACAAAAATTTACACCAAATTTTTGATGACACATTTTAGTGTATATAATACTGTTCCCTTAGAGCTTTTTTGAACAGCATTTTCGCTCTATTCTATTCAGCCAAGAAAACAGGTGGGTAAACCTGGAAGTACCACAATGCTCAAACAATGTATAACCTATGCCAGAATTAAGAGCTCATTCAAGGCTCATTTAATACCCAAAAGCTGAATTTGGGGCTCTGCATTTTTTTTTTTTAAATTCATGGTACTGCCAGCTTTACGTAAGGCTAGCAGTACCATGGTAAAAAAATTTCTTAAATCAACTCTTTTCTTTCACACGAACTGAAGGCTCATTTAGGGCTCTTCAATTACCCCGGCGCAATTTTCCAAAAACAACCCCTATCACAGAAAAACTACCCTAAAAATAAATATGGACTCATTCAAAAAGTGAGTACATCAGAATTGAAGGCTCATTTTTTTTAGCTAGCTTAACGTAAAGCTGACAGTATCATGTTTTTTTTTTAATGGAGAGCCCAAAATTTGGCTTTTGGGTATTCAATGTGCCTTAAATGAGCCCTTTATTCTGGCATAGGGCATACTCTGTTTGTGGACAGTCTAAGAATAGCAACAAGTGCTGATATATTTCATTCTCAGTTTGATGCTAAATTTCTTTACGAGGTGGTTTTTGAATTTCAGGGGTGGTTCTTGGAAAAGTTTTTGATGTTTTCGGACAACTACAAAATATTTCATACTGATGCAATACTTTTTTTTGCACTTTGTGAGTACTTTTGGGTAAGGAGTAGTTTTCGGATGTTAAGGGATGGTTTTGTAGAATGGATTTTGGAGTCGTTGGAGAGCCTAAAATGAGCCTCCAATTCTGATGCACAAACTTTTTGAATTAGTGCATTTTTATTTTTTAGGGTAGTTTTTCTGTGATAGAAGTTGTTTTTGGGAAATTGCACCAGTGGTCATTTAAGAGTTCTAAATGAGCCTCCAATTCTTGTGGAAGAAAATAGTTGATTTAACAAATTTTTCTACCATGGTAATGCTAGCATAACGTAAAGCTGGCAGTGCCATGCATTTTTTTTTAATGCAGAGCCCAAAATTTGCCTTTTGGGTATCCAATGAGCCTCAAATAAGCCCTTCATTCAGGCATAGGGCATACTCTGTGGACAGTCCAAGAAAAGCAAAACCTGCTGATATATTTCATTCTCAGTTTAATGCTAAATTTCTTTACAAGGTGGTTTTTGAATTTCAGGGGTGGTTCTTGGAAAAGTTTTTGATGTATTCGGACAACTAAAAAATATTTCATACTGATGCAATACTTTTTTTTGCACTTTGTGAGTACTTTTGGGTAAGGGGTAGTTTTCGTATGTTAAGGGATGGTTTTGTAAAATTGATTTTGGTGTCGTTGGAGAGCCTTAAATAACCCTTCAATTCTGATGTACTCATTTTTTTGAATTAGTGCATTTTAATTTTTTAGGCTACCATGGTAATGCTAGCTTTACGTTAAGCTGGCAGTACCATGCATTTTTTCAAAAAAATACATAGCCCAAAATGTGGCTTTTGCGTATTAAATGAGCCTCAAATGAGGCCTTAATTCTGGCATAGGTTATACATTGTTTGGGCATGTTGGTACTTCCAGGTTTTCCCACCTCAAGAAAACAATATCCTATGATATTTTCAGTTTTTTAAATTATAGAAGGTTTTTACATTCTCATAAATTATGGTTGAGGAAGTATTAGAATCGTCTGAAATGTCACACTAGTTTTTCAACTGATCTCCATGTTTTGGGACCCTGTGAAGCCCAAAATCAAGTTTTGAATATGGTTTCCGTCTGTCCGTCTGTATGTCTGTCTGTTCGTCCGTCCGTGAATACGAGACTATAGCAAAATCGGACGTATCAAATCGAACTTTGGCAACGGTTTTAGTGTTATCCATCAATCCATCAAAAAATTAAAAGAAGAATTATAGCTTTTCAAAAGACCTATAATTTTTTCCTCGAATATTTTTTGATAAGACTTCTCATTTTGGTTTCATGCATCGAAAATACTATGAAAATACAACTTTTAGGCCACATAACGACGCGTAATACGGGTAATATTTTCAAGGAGGAATCATAGCTTTTAACAAGTCATCATAACAAACATCGAAAATTCGAATTTTGAGCCAAAAACTACGCGAAATATCGGGAAATAATTTTGAAGGAATTTAAAATTTTTGAAATGCCTCCAAAATTTCTTAGAAACCATGTTCTGACAGAACTCTTTTTGTTTATTTTATTTATCAAAATTGATATACAAAAATCGAAAATTCCAATATAACGCCAAAAGATGCAAAATACGTGAAAATTCGGAAAGAAGAGCCCTAGTATAAAATGCTATGCAGTGCGAATGAAATGACGAGAATTTGTTCCTTTTAATCATGAAGTATTCTAAATTACGTAGAAAATTCAAAATATGAAGACACCTAGAAAAACCGGGATCTAAAAAAGTTGTTTTTGCTAAAGTTCCATTCACGCATTCCAAATGCAAAGAATAAATATCCGAGCGCAAGGCATGAGACTTTAATATTTACAAACGCGAAGAGCGAGGTATCCTATTATCGAGCACGAAGGCCGATATTCGACAGACGCGCTCCCTAGTCCCATTCAAACTTGCGAGAGAATCACCGACTCCCGTGGAGAAATTGCCCAATTTGATCCTGATTACGCACGTCACCCCGATCGGGTTAGCTAAATGCGGTCCTGATCATGGCTACTGTTGTGTTCTTGGTCAGGGCCACATTGGGCTACCCGCTGTAAATCAGATTTAGTTTAAAAATTAGGATTAATCGAATTCAAAATTACTCCCTGTCCTGATTAGTGAATATTAACTAATTTTCAGTTCAGTGACTAATCTGAAGGTAATTAGTTAAATTCAACTCATATGCAAAGAATATTTGAAACGAGGAAAACCTGAAAAAAGCCTAAATTCATTTGAACAACATGTCTAAAAATGTATGTTCACGGACGCATTGGAGTAGTTCATAAATATACAATTTTCCAGAAAGTATTAATCATTGCCGGTATTTTTTTAATATGTTTAGAGTTTATACTTATTTAGTTTTGAATTCGAAGCGCTGATATCGAATTTATTCGATTAGTCTTCCGTTCGATTATTTGGCAACGAACGGACGGAAGGAAGACGACAAGTTTGTAAAAGTGACGAACAGTAAACATATGAACCGGAAATTTCGACGTGTACAGTTGTCACTTTGGACAACTGTGCACGTCGAAATTTCAACTTGCACAGATGGCACGTGCACAGTTGTCCATCTGGCCACCGACGCGACGTGCACAGTTGGGGACGTGCAAGGTTGCTACGTGCAAAGTTGACCCCATCCCGTGTTCGGCTGGGCCTACCGCGGAATTTACACACATAAAACGGTTTTAAATTAAGTGGGAAGATATCGATTATAACGGTCAGTACATTCTTACAAAGTAACAACGGACGATACAGGGCATATATGGTATGGGCAGATTTCAAATAGTTTTCAATTTTTGTTTCGATAGCGCGAGTAAAGTTTAGTTCGGAATAATTAAATAATTTTTATTAGTTTTCATAGATATATACTGTATACTAGGGCTACATACTTTGCAAGGAGGGAAAGCTATTTGACTAAAAATATAATTGTAAATGTTCTGTACTGTACTTGATTTGATAATGCTACAAGCTAAATAATATATTTTAACGCCGATGAACGCTACTTAGCGAATCGAAATTGTGTAATGGCAACGAAGGAACTCGACTAATAAATTTTAAATAAAATAAATTGAGATTTGTGCAAATATGAACAAGTAGTTTAAAATTTTGAGTTTCATGTTCATCAGATTTCAATATTTCAATAAAATTATCTGATTATAGTTGAGTTACGAATAAATCGAAGACCCCGTATTATATTTCGACGGGTAACCTAGACGCGACTGCCATTCATGAGAATGACACTGGCTTCCCGTAGAACCGGACTAAATCACCCTTTCGGTCATGCCTCACGACAGTGAAATAAGTTGTAACAGGGGACGATGCGATGGAAGTAGTACAATGATGGGCAGTCCCGATAAGAAGATGTGCATTTGGGTGGGTCGCAAATAAATACTTTTGGAATTCGAAATCGCTACAACGTGTAGAAGTAGCGTATTGGGGTCCTAAAAAGTATAATTAATTTCGAATCGTTGACACACAGCTTGGTTAGCAGCGCTCGAAGAAGAGGTTTCAAAAATTTCTTGTTTGTAGAGTTTTTAAATTTGCTTGAATTTCAATTTTTTTACATACCTGGAGGTCAAAAAAGTCTTCTCAATTTTTTTCGGATTTCAATCCACCATTTTCTAAGAGATAATTCCTATTTGATTTACCATTGTTCTCGGAATTTTGTTTAACACGCTTGCAAATGGGAGGAGAATTATTTGATGTACATGAGAACTTTTTGGCGACAAAAAGCATTAGAAAAAAATCTCCAAGACCAAGGAATCGAAATTGGCAATACAGCGAATTTTTACAAGTTTCATTTTGGTATTTTGTGAACTTATCTTCATAACTTGTAGTTCAAATATTTTTGTGAACATGTGTGTGTTTTTTTAAATATAGAAATGCACTAGAAAATAATTCCGCAAGGCCCAGGAATCGAAATTAACAATAAAGCGAATTTTTAAATTTTTGATCTTGGTATTTTATGAGCTTATCTTTATAACTTGTAGTTCAAACGTTTTGCTGAGCATGTGTGAGTTTTTTGAACTTAGAAATACAGTAGAAATAAAATCGACAAGGCCTAGGAATAGAAATTGGAATTACAGCAAATTTTCTGATTTCGGAATTTTGTAGCTAACAGAATTAATTTTTTTCATTTATAAGTTTGAGATTTTCCGAAATTCCATTTTATAAGAAAAAAATGGGCGACATTGCATGCACAAAGAACGATGCCTTCTTTCAGTTCGAAAAAGAATTGCATCTAAGGAAATCAGGTCCACAGATAACTTTTTAAATTAAATAAACCAGTTTCAGCATTTCGAAAAGTTTCTGTTTTCAATTAGAATTCCTGGATCTTACCGACTTTTTTTGTAGTGTAGTGCTAGGCTTAAAAATTACACACACGCTCGAAAAATGTTAAACGCACAAATAAAAAAATAATAATTCTGTTAGATACAAAATTCCGAAATAAGAAAATTTGCTGTCATTGAATTTCGGTTCCCGGGTCTTCTAAATTTTTTAGTGTATTTCTATGCTTAAAAAACTCATACATGCTCAAAAAAATGTTTAAACTACAAGTTATAAAGATAAGTTCATCAAATGCTAAAATCAAAATGGTTAAACTTCGCTGTATTGCCCATTTCGATTCTTGCGTCTTGGGGATTTTTTTTCTAATGCATTCTTGTCACTAAAAAGTTTGTATGTACCTTAAATAATTCTCCTTCTATTTGCAAGCGTGTTAAAAAAAATTCCGAAAACAATGGTGAATTAAATAGGAATTATCTCTTAGAAAATGATATATTAAAATCCGCACGGAGAAAATTTGTTCATTAAAATTTACCCAATTAGTTAGGTAAATGGAGGACATTACTGCATTTAAATAAAGTTTACAATTATTTTAGGATTTAATACAAAACAGAACTATAAATAATACAAAAGAGTTATGTAAAATCTCAAGTCCAAAAGTGAAAATTCTGATATGTAATAATTGATATAAGGGTTGTATTATTTGAATACCAGTATATTATAAAATAACGCGAAGTATTGTAAATTTTTATCAAATGAATGATATAAAGTTTACTTTTGTGTGATATTAAAGATTCACTTAGAAGAAAGTATAGATTGCAGAATTTTTAAAGAGATTTTCACTTTCATTAGGAGAGGAATTACACAACAGTGAGGTAAAATGAGAGTCGCTAGGGACGTCAACATTCTCAGGGCTGAAGTTTAAAGCCAATTCCCCCGTAGACACTTTGACATGTTTAAGTTTCGGTTTATATTGTAGAATTTGAGTAAATATTCAAATATATAGACTATCCTGTTCTCTCAGTAGATAATACTCATTAAGTCACTAAATAAAAGTAGAATGTATTTAAAAATTGACGTATAA
Source organism: Andricus quercusramuli (assembly GCA_932178445.1). NCBI lineage: Eukaryota > Metazoa > Arthropoda > Insecta > Hymenoptera > Cynipidae > Andricus > Andricus quercusramuli. Next base: position 140,614 of record CAKNXH010001779.1, read on the forward strand.
AGATGCGGGTGATAAAAAAACATCGGACGGCACTGGACAACTGATTTCGAACTTCGAAGCGGGAGATCCCCGAAGACTAATGTTTAAAAACAAGTTGAATTTCTAACAAAATGAGTGAATTTTCAACTTGAAAAGATCAATTTTATAGTACAAATGAAGTAGCTACCTTTTTCGTTGTAAAAATTATTTTTTACAACAACAAAAAAACATATTTTCATTAAATTTTGTTCAATTTTCAACAAAGGAAATAAAGTTGCAACTAAAATAGTGCATCTTCAAACAAAAACAAACAAAAAACATCATTCCACCAATCAGGTAAATTTCTAACCAAAATGATGAATTTTCGATGAAAAAAAGGCAAATTTTCAACTAAAAAATAAATTTTAAACAAAGGATAGAATAGTTTAATTTTCAGAGAGAGAAATAATTTTGTGAACAAATGAAATGAATTTTCAACAGAATAGTTAAATTTTCAACCGAAAAGACGTAACGGCTATAAAAAAATCGAAAAATTGAGTATATTTAAATTTTTAGTTGGAAAAATTAATTTTTAAAATTTTATCTAAAAAAGTTAATTTTCAATATAAAAAATAATTTTCTACTGTAGAAATGAAAATTTCAAACAAGAAGATTAATTTTCTACCACAAAAGAATAATTTTTAAGAAAACATATGAATTTTCCATCAACATTTTTCATTTTTAATGGAATTTTCAACCCAATGGAAAAAAAATAAATTTTCAACTAAATGGATGAATTTGCAACTAAAAACATACATTTTTAACAAAGTATAGAATAGTTTAATTTTTAGTTGGGGAAATAAGTTTTTAAGCAAATAAAATGAATTTTCATCTGAGATTAAATTTGAATGTAAAAGAATCTCGATAAGAAATTTAGTTAAATTTTTTGTTTGAAAAATTAATTTTCAATAAGAAAACATTTTTTTCCGCCAAAGAAATTAAATAAAATACATGAATTTTAACTAAAAAGGTTAATTTTCTACAAAAAAAGACAAACTTTCAACAAAATAGATAAATCATTAACTGGAAAAGCTAAATATTCAACAAAAAATATATTAGTTCAATTTTCAGACAGAGAAATAAGTTTTTCAGGAAATAGCTTTAATTTTCGTAGAAGTATTTAAATTTTCAAGGAAACAAATAAATTCTCTACCAAAAAGATCAAATTTCTATAGAAAATTTTCAAAACAAAATCGAGTTGACTTTTTAGTTGAAAAAAAATTAATATCAATAAACAAAACTAATTTTCCACCAAAAGAAAGAATTGTAAGTAAGTGGAAAAAGTTGTCATTCATATTGAATTCACTGGAGGAATTTCCTCGCTATAATAAGGAAACTTCTGTAATTCATGTACATTGTACAACGTTCTCAAATAATATAATATTTTCTGCGAAATCTATTAAAAAATGTTGGAAAATGAACCGAGTTCTTTTTCTAAAGAAAGGGTAATTAGTGCGCGCATAGCACGCATCATTTTCTATTATTATTAAAAAGCAGACCATGCAAAAGTTTAAAGTATTGAAAATTAAATAATTTAAAGTTTCAAGGTTAGAAAATTGCAAATAAAAAATTATTCAATGTTTTTATTTACTTCCTAAAAATTTATAAGCCCCCTGATTAATAAAATGTTACAATAACAAATTTCGATGAAACGGGGACCAGATATTTTTTTGTACGGGCCTGACGTACTTGTACTTTAATTTTATAGCCGAGATTTTTTTCTCGATATTCTAACTGTTAGGTTAGCCGTGAGGTTTAGTTATTAGCCATAGAACGCGTTAACCGTAGCTTAGGTGGTTCGAAACCCGTCACAGCGTTTGCGATTTTTAATAGCGTTAATATCGTTAGAAGCGTGCGACTATATCGTATGTAATGTATCGTAATTTAATGTAATTGTTTAAGTTAAATTGTGTATATGTACCAGCAATATACTTATGAATTGCATGATATGTATAAGCATGTGTTTGTTAGTAGTGGATGACCTTCCACAGAATCAGTTTGTAGCAAGAATGTTTTTTTTTGCTGGCGCACGAAATTTTACATGACTGGGATGTAGAATTCACATATTTAGAGAGGTAGACTTTGTTTTCTAGGATTGAAACTGTACCTAACAGTTCGACTCATTTTACCTAACTGGTAGGTAATCGACATCTCATTTTACCCAACTGTCAGGTAATTTCTAATATCTTGTTGTATTATTTCTTACTGAATCGCGAATTAAATTTTAATGAATTTATATTAATAATTCATATGTTCACATCAAATATTACCCTATTTCATTTTACATGACTGAAAGTGAAATTTTAATATAATGTCGTAATGTCCTCCGTTTACCGAACTAAGTTATGCAAAATTTAACACACAAATTTTCTCCGTGCGAAATAAATTGAGAAGACTTTTTGGACCACCACGTATGTAAAAAAAATTGAACATCAATAAAATTTGAAAACTCTACAAACGAGAAATTTCTGAAACCTTTTTTTCGAGCGCGGGTAACCAAACTGCATGTCGATCTATTTCAAGTTAATTATACTTCTTTAGGACCACAATACGCTTTTTTCCGCGTTGTAGCGATTTCGAATTCCAAAAGAATTTATTTTCGATTCACCCTAATGTGCATTGGCGTGAATAATATGATAACAAATATAGCAAAAAACGACATTCGTTTGATTTCAAAGTGTTGTGAATCTGATTGTGGGAGGAATTGCTGGAGATTGACTCTAATGCACTTCAAGTCAAATAGAATGGTTCTGAATTGAGATAGTAACGATTATACCTCTTCCCCTTCTCCTTATCCTCGATTGTGATATTGCTGTTGTCGGTTGGAGCCAAGAACAATATTACGAATATAGTAGTTCGTTTCTCGGAGTCAAAGAGAACCGGTAGTTCCGGTAAATGTAAAAAAAATTACATGTGTAAAAAATAGTCTGAATTTCTAAAATTCGACTTTACTGAGAAATGCCGCACTTGATTTTTAAACTATTCTTTTGCAAAAAATCCACCTCGAAAGAAAGGACTAGCATTCCTCTAAATGGTGCATGCAGAGTGCTTCAATCTGGTAGACTGCGAGAATAATGTTGGAACATGCGCACTTCATAATGCACATTTTTTTGCAAATCGACGTAATGGACGAGCATGCGCAATTTAGAAATAAGTAACTTCGCACACCCGCAATTGCTACTCATGTGATTCCTCATGCTGCTCATGCTACACATTTCAAACTAATTCTCAATAGCCTTTTTTGTGCACTTGTATCACAAATATCTATTATCTCTATAAATATCTTATAACGTCGTACGACAAAGTCTGATTCTCTTGTTTTATTTTTTTTTAATTTCGGAAAACGAAAGTTTTTTTCCTCTCTACACTAGTTTACTCCTTGAAATTACCTTATAATTCTCTACTTTATATAATTACATTTTTTTAATCTTAATTTTCGTTGTTGAATAACCCTCTAAATTTCCAAGTTTCTGGCAATTGACTCTATTCAACCCACTCATGCGGGTCTTTTTCCTATTGTAATCCTGGATTTTGTACACAATATTGTGCTTATTTTTTACACTCCGCGACAAAACAGACCAAGTACTCTGCAATTAAAAGCTGTAATTAATTCGGAGAGTTCCGTCTAACTGCGATTGCAACTTCCGTCGCGTGCCATAGTGGCGTAACTTGTAAGTGTCTAGACACGCGGCAGCAGACGCTGTTTCTGTTATTCAGCAATTAAATGCCTGACTTAATCGGGTGGAATTAGCTGTTAGAAGCACTGGAAATTCTCTTGGAAACTTGGAAGTATCACTGAAATTTTTTATTTTGCTTTGAATAGCTCACGAGTCTCTTATGCTTATATTCTTTCAAAGTTTTCACATTCTTATTTATTCGTTGCTTGCTAATTATAGGACGTCCATAATCCTCGGGAAATATTTGCTCACCGTTGAGACTCTTAGAGGAAAAAATATTACAAATTAATTAAGAAAAGACCAGTGATTCATCAGCGAAGATACTTAAACAAGAATCCCAGATCTTGCTCTAAGGGTGCCTTATAAATAACAGTCGCAGTTTGTAGTTCTCCGCAGTACATCTAGTTACTATTTAACCCTTCTGCTGTTCTCTGAAAACCCAGAGCAGTTTCTAACTGCAAGTATTAATAAAGCGCACCCCATTATATGCTACCGAGTAAGTCTGCAGTAGAAATGGTATAGTTTGTTCAGACTTGGAGTGTAGTTACACTTTGCTCTTCAGTTTCATTATCACAATGAAAATATTCACAAAAAACACAAGTTCAGATACGAGATGCATATGAGTCTAGTGGGAAATGTACGCTTAGCACACCAATCGATAGTTTTTCATTTGTTCTTTCATAAGGAAAAATATAATTCCTACATATTAGAAAAAGTCGAATTTTCATTACACTGCAAGGTGAGGCCCTCTTATGGAGTTTCTGTGTTGGACCGCCTCTTCAATCACTTCTCCTGTAAAATAAAGGTACCGCGCGTTAGGTACCTTTCTTCGCGGATGGTCACATATATTGGGAGCCAATGCCCGTTACATAACATAGTGTTCTAGCCAATGTCAGCTCAATATTAAAAAAGATCTTTGCAAACTTAAATCGCCAAGATTGCCGAATATTATAGTTTTTCCCTAATTACATATTGTTAATAACTTATTATTAATCATTTTGATTTATTGCCGCGTATGAGGCTAGGTATTGGTCTAGGAATATGATTCGAAGCAATGAGGAACCGTCATGAATCGATCGGCGTCTGATTTAATGCCGCGGGTAAATCGGTGACTAAAGTCCACGTGTATTAGTTAGGGGAGATTACCGTAAAGTAGATAGCCAAAATTTTCACAGAATTCAACTGCATCAGTCTGCAACAAAAAGAAAGACTTTTGTATCCAAATGATGTGTCTCTATTCAATTAAATATCCCTATAGAAAAAATTGTTATAAAATTAATTACTAAATTACATTATGACCGATTCCATTTTAAATCATACAGAGGGGTCCAGGTTAGAGTGACCGAATAAATTGACATTCGAAAATATCATTATACAGTCAAAATTAAGGTATACGTATCTAATAGTTTAGCCGAAAAAAACATTATCTCAGGAATTACGAGCTATTGAAGTTAAACTTCCAATTGACAGAATCTGCCGAAAACTGACAGAGTTTACGGAAAAAAGTGGATCGCTTGAAGAACTCTCTAAATCAGTAGCTCTAATTATCTCAAATTGAAGTGCAAGGCAGGATCAGTAGCAAGCGAATCACCTGACATCCACTGATCAATAATGACATACTAAACGTATAACATACCACAACACTATGAAATCGCAAGCGTGAGATTGAATGTGGGAACCCAATAAACATGAAGCGCATTTAGAATACCTTAATTAGTCATTATATTTCAACACGGTAACGAGTTAACGGCGTTCTTCGGTAATGTTAAGGAGACATAAAAAAACAGCTTTTATACAGAGAAATGCCGTAACCAGATTAATAAAAATTATTGACATAAAATAATTATCAAAACTGGTTTACTTGCTATTAAAAAACTACGAAATCGTCTATTGAATAATGATGGATTTGTTTTGATTTATTTAGTTGTAAACTTGTTCAGATTAAAAGGTTACTGAATTAAAAATTTCTGGTTCTGTAGCAAATATATTTGAAAAATAAATTCATTTATTTGAAACATAAGCACTCGTTTAATACTCATTTGTAATATCTTGAAACATGCTTGTAAATATTTATATTTCTTCTCTCAAACTGAGACAGATTACAGTAATTAACAATCAGCATTCACTATGCTTAACTATATTTGTTTCCAAATGTTCAATAAATTACTCAGTTTTAACAGATAATTATATCCGATCCTTGTATTTTTTTAGAAAAAAATCGATATAATAGAAAATATAATTTTCCGAATTTAAAACAAACAATGATTTACATATCATTTTTTCTTGCTATTTAATCCAATTATATAAAACTCTCGGTTCCAGTCCAGTGTCGGGGGTTGTCTTCAAATTGTTTTTGTCCCAAATCGGGGGGATACAAACATAATCAACTGTTGGCGAGAGACGTTGCGACAAACGTCGCAACCATGTCGCAATCGTTCTCTCGCCTGATACAGCAGTTCTAGGACGGCGGAAACCGGGGAGGCTGAAACCGAGAGTTTGGTGTAGTAAATAAGTTATTAATGAATATCAATATTTAATAATAATTAAGAAAATAATAAAAACAATTAGTAGAAAAGAGTATTCAAAAATGAAATACCAACCCTGTTTGATTTTATTGTTGGAATTCGATAGGCTAAATTCAAAATTAATATAGGTCATTTGAAAGAAAATCTACTATGAAATAAAGGCCTGAAAGGTAAAATTCTATTGAATTATTATTTTTCATGAAAATTGAAGAAATGTAAAAAAGTGCTTTTTGCTAACTCAAAAACCTATTCTCAATTTTTCATGATATGAGATACTCAAGAAAATCACTAGTGAACTGTAAAATCAAGTATATTTTTCAATAAAAAACTTCATTTTATGCACGGAGAAAAATTTGAGCTGTGGAACCTAAGTTATTTCTTACGAGTGTAATAGCTCAACGTATAGCTCGAAACGAATACGACGGAATGTAGAAAGATCCCTGTATCAGCCAAAGTGAATATCTTTGGACTTCTTGTCCCATTTTCCCTATACCCGGGGGTAACGTCATATAGTCAATATACACATTATGAGTATATCGAGAACATAGATATATGAATAGCTGCCCGAAGGAATCATCGGAGCAGCACCAGATCATCATGGGAGCATCAAAATAAAATGGCGACAGTCAAATCGAAAGCAGTGACAGTTAGGGTTTACTTTCGACATTCTAAAGAGTATTACAACTTAAAATTCACGCCAATGATTTTACATAGAGTTTGCGTTTAGATAATAATAACGCGAGGAAAACAACAAACTTTTGGCCTCCAAATGCATTACGTCGAATTCAGGGATATTAACTTTTTCGATGCCAGAAGAAAAAGTGGCAAATATATTTAAATATTTTTTAGGTAAATATATTTACATACAGACTAAATGTTTCCCTTAATTAAATATAATAGAAGTATACACAATATGTGGAAAGTAACAAATTCTTGAACTTAGCAGCTTGGTCAAAATTACTGATGTACGAGAAGAATTTATATAGAGTAACTGAATGTTTTAATTTTTTTCCGCGTGCTTCAGAAGTATACAAAAATGTACTGTCATTCCATTTTTTCAATAGTCAGGGTTAGAGTCAGTTTCTTACCCGCAACTAGTGTGCGCCCAGCCATAGTAGGATATGCATTGCGAACCACATACATATATCCCATGTAATGAGAACCACGCACCTACTGGACCTTACATGTACAATTAAGAACTTGAATACTTCCTGTATTTCCATATTAATTTACTCATTTCATATCCATCTATGCAGACTTTATTGCTTAATATGTATTTATTACTTAATAAATAGGGTTTGAAGACCGACCTTCCAAGAACTGGACAACCTCCGATTTCGAAAAACTTTCGCTTATTACTTTCATACGCACGATTCAGAAATGATTTTATCACTAAATTACTTTCCACTCAAGGGTTTTAAGTTAACGATAAAACCAATGACGTAGGCTTCCTACTTTAGCTCAAACCCCGCTATCTCATATTACGAGAATATCTTATATTTCAGTGCTTTCATCTATAATAATAATGCTATTATGGATATTATATTATTACATATATTGATATTATTTATTTTCGAATATTTAAAATATTCAACTAGAAATATTATTTCAATATAATTAAAAATTGATTAACGCTAATTATCATATATATTATTATATCGCCAACGGCGATACCACATTGAAAACACCAGTTCTCGTAAGATCACTGAAGTTGAGCAGTGTTGGGCGCAGTTGGTACTTGGATGGGTGACCGTTCGGGATACTGCGTGCTGTTGGCCCGTCGTGGGTGTGGTGAGCTCACACTTGTAGTTATTTACTACAAGAAACTATTCACCTAGAAACACTACCCAAATCGGGTAGTGTCACGCCTACCCCGAAAGGAAAATGGCTTAATGGTATACATACATACATCAAACAGCATATTAAATAATAATGCATTAATTAATTAGTGAATAAGTTAATATGAAATAAATTACGATAATAATATTTGATAATAAATATTATTTTCATTTGAGTTGACGGTATTCCTGAGAACTATAGAGACTGTTTCCCGGGGTATGCATTCTAATCGAACCGAGAGTACCATTAATCCATGTTGACGGTGTTCTTCCGAAATATTACTTCCAAATTCGTGCCGTTAACTCCATTTTCGAATAATAATTGAAATTTTAGCACATTTGTTGTGGTCATATTTAGAAATATCATGGTCAAATTATTCATTGACGGTACAAAAAATTCAAAATTCTTTGAATAAACGTTCTAAGCGAAAGAAGTTTCAAACGGTTTTCGTCGATTTTCTCGGTTCCAGGGGTTTCTATGCTAACGGTATTCTTCAAAAATAGGGCACTATATAAATGATCAAAAGTTTCCAAAAATTTAAGGTTGTGAAAAATTTCCAAAATTTTCGGTAATTAACGGTCATTTATCAGTAATTTGTGTTAACTTATCGTTTCGGGTTGGTTTAATCTATTCCCAAGTACTAATCACAATCAATCCATCGATTGTCAACTCCTTAAACCGATTGTGAAGTTATGTTACTCCCTAATAGCACAGAACGTTCCTATAACGTTTCTGGAATGTTCCAGCAGAACGTTTCCGCAACGGGTAAAATGTCCACCGCTTGGGAACGTTCCAAACATAAATTAACGTTATTGTTATTATTATCAATGAATATCGCGTGAACAGTAAGTGATATGTCAAAATCGATGTCAGTTTATGATACGGACATCATATTATAGTGTAGTATATGCGGTACATAAAACTGAAAAATAACATCCATTCTTACATATCTCTTACGGTTTACGAGATAATTGTTGTTAAAAATGACAATAATGGAAGGTTCCCCTCAGGTCCCAGCAGAACGTTCCCAAGTGGCGGACATTTTACACGGTCCGGGAACGTTCCGTGCTGTTAGGGCTGTACATGATTTGAGCTCACCAGGATAGTAATTCTGGATCGAAAAGTGCAGGCACCGCTGTTAACAAAAGTGATCTTGCTGAAAATATGCAAACACAGCAGACTTCACACTCATTACTAAATACAGTACCTCCCGAATTTTACCTGGTATTTTATTTCACATATGTATAAAAATGTCATTTCTATGTCTTCTATATCTTCTATGTCCAATCCTCAAAGCAATCTTCGCGCATGCGGATCAATCTTTATTACCGAAGTACATTGCTAGCTAAGCATTCATCCCATTCGATGGCGCTGATTCTCGTGGAACTGCCGACTCCTCAGGGGAGCGAAAGTTCTTTCGACCCTGTCTCTGGGGAAGAAAGCACGAAGCAATAGTGGTATCACCCTATGTGTTTGGTGGACAGAGGTGAGACGAGCGACGTCCAAGAATTCGTTGATGCTTGCCACGAATGAAAACTTGAAAGCAGGATCGTGCACATGCGAAGAGCTGTATTCGCAGTCACGTGTTATACGTTCAATATACAAGTTCGAAACTCCAAAGCGTGTTGACATCGTTGGCATGGCAACCACCAGTGCGCATGTGCAGGATCTTGCTACCAAGTTTTTATTCGTAGCAAGATTTAACGAATTCTTGGACGTCGCTCGTCCCACTCACCACTTACAGGGATACTACTCCTTACTATTCCTTCGTGGAAGAAAGTAGCAGAATTTTCGATGTTGTGAAGAGCAATTTTCTTCTCGCTCTACAGTCGTAGTAAAGTATAATTTTCATGCTCGTGTGAAACAGTAAGTCTTTCTCTCACTAATTTTTCTCACTGCTAGGAAATTGGCCACTTCCCAAACATTATACAAGCCACGAGAAGCGAACATTATTTTCATGCGTCAGAAAACAACTATTTTTTGCAAAGTATTATTTATATGTGCAGCAGTTTAATTTCCATTATGACTATGAACTAGACTGTGAATAAAAATAAAAAGTCATATTTTACTGTAAGGGGAATATACAGAATTGAATGCTTGCAAAATATGGCATGTACACTGTTAGAAATGTTCGGAAAATTCCGACACATTTAAGATACTAAAGTAACTGAAGTTTACGAAATTAGGTTGCTGAAAACAAAATTCAGTCACTTTTATAGTAAATTTACTTAATTTTCATTAGACCTTAGGAACGGTATCTGAAAATTATGAATAGTTCCGTAAAATTCCTAAACGGTAACAGAAATATAAGTTATCGTGTACCTGAAAGAAGTGCGCAGTTGCATGCGCATTCGATGCTTCTCGATCACGTTCGTAGGAACCAAAACATTTGTTGTTCAGTGATAATCGGTGGCAATAAAGTGCAAAATGTAGTGGAAAAATTCCATATTGAAAATAATTTGTTCCAGGTTTCAATTGGATGGTAGGTCCGCTATTCACGCCAAATGACGCCTTCCTGGCTAGATAGGTTAACTCTGTGATTTTTAATCGTTCTCTCTTTCATTGCTCTTACTTATTATTTACAAAACGTAGATCAAGGAACTGATATTGTTTGGTTCATTAATTTTAATATAAATTTGCAGTGTATATTTGTTTTGAAAATATAAATTATCGTAAGTCTATATAAGAGCGAAGTTTCTATGCAACTACGTATATACAATATATCTACTCGTATCTTATATAATATACTCAATGAATCAAATGCGAAAAATCTACTCATCATAATAGATGGGCTTTGATCATATATTCGATGCATAGAGTGAAGTGCTATTATAACATAAATACATGAGAAGTCGTTTGTATCAACTTCACTCATATTTTCTTACTATTTATATTCTCAGGGCAAATACTGACTACATATTTTATATCAAAATTAATGAACCGAAAAATTTTTTCGACATCTTGAAATTTTCAGTTACAGTAATTGAAAATTCCTGAACTGTAACATAATTTTCGAAAACATGTGACTGAAGCGTTATGCAGTTGCCGTTGCTGAAATTTCTGTTACAAGGAAAATTTAGAAACGGTTTCTGCATAAAGCTTTAGTGACACGTCTCTGAAAATTCCTACAGATATTTCTAACAGTGTACACATAATTTATATATTTTAATCAGAATACATATTTTTTGCACTAAAATATTAAATTACAAAGGTTAATGAAAATCCTAATCTGATATTTTAACACTCACGTATATTTCAACCAATATTCTTTGTTATGACGTTTTCTATTTCGGTAAAGGCACTTTTATCGGCGCCCATACTAGACTCTTGAGAAAAATCTTCGCACGACAAAAAGAGACGAGATGATAGAAGTCGTTTTGAAAGCCGGGCGTGTCGTAATCTAGTTTGAAATGATTCCATTTTCTCAGGGCAATTCTCTGGGGAAAAGTAAAGTGATTCGGAATCGAATGCCACAAAGAAGAAGCACGAGTTTTCCGCATGGAGGAGGATCTAGTATAAGGTCTTACGGCGGACGATATCCGAGAAAAGCCTTGGGTCATAATGAAAACTTTTTGAAAGGTTTAAAGTGATGAAGTGACAATCTTCAAATAATTTCAAATCGATTAGACACATTTAATTTTATGAACCAAGCCCACCAAGATTTCTGAGATGCCTCATGGTTATTTAAACACAGAAAAAAAATTGCGTTCCACTAAAATAAAAACCAGCAAACATTTCGCTTATGTGCGTTGAAACAAAATTACACAATTTGTGAATCACAAGGATGACAATAGTATGAAAAGCAGAGCTATGATTTCGATTTCCTCTTTCAACCATAAGAATATGCTTTTTTATACGATTAAGCCATTCCCCTTTCGGAGTAGGCGTGACACTACCTGATTCGGGTAGTGTTTCTAGGTGGATTATTTATTACTAGTACCACTAGTGTGGGCTCACCACACAAACGACGGACCAACAGCACGCAGTATTCCCGAACGGTCACCTATCCAAGTACTAACCGCGCCCAGCCCTGCTTAACTTCAGTGATCTTACGAGAACTGGTGTTTTCAGCGTGGTATCGCCGTTGCGATACAAGTAATACAAGAATACGAGTAATCACATTTAATCTTCATACATTTCATTTCTCAAATAATTTTAATCGTAGAGTAGAATTTGTTGTTTCACTAAAGAACCAAAAAACTAAGTGTATTCTTACCCTATTTTTAGAACAGTATAAAAAATTACCGTAAGGTGGTAAAATTTACCCACAATGTAAGAAAAGGTATGATTGCTAGTGTGGTCCTTATTTACTTTTTTAGAAATCGTTTGCTCCCATTCGCAATTGAATTGCGAATATCCAAGAATAGGATTTCCTTCAATTTTTATCTAAATCAGTTAATGTTTACCCATCACCCCAGGCAGTGGAAGTTTCCCAGTAGATTAGCACGGAAAGAATTAATTTTAGAAAGAAGAAAAAATTAATTTTCCTTAGTTATTAACCAAGAATGATCAAAAATTAGGGTGTTCACAAAAATTGAATATTATTAGTAATGAAACTGACTTTTATTGAACATTCAAATCCTGATATATAGTGAAGCAGCGGTGATAGGTGTTATGTACCATGGTGTCAGGCTATTATTTGCTAGAAAAGCGCACACACACTGCGCAAAGCCCTGGGTAGGGTTATCGAGTGACTGAACTGCCCACGAAATAGAAAAATCTCAAATAAATAAATTCCTCTTTCCATCCATCAGACGTTACTGACCGCATCGAGCTTTTTAAACTTAACTCCACCTGGTAGATCTCTTGAGTTTCTGTGTTAGTTTAGAATCCTCTAGCCGTACATAATTCATACATGCATGATAACGGCAACCAAAGTAAAAACTATAAAACCTTTCTTCCAAATTGAATTCTAACAATTGAATAGCACCATTAATCCGACCGACTCAAAAGAAAATACACATTAATTGAAGAGCATACGTGGTATTCGAAAGATTTTTATAAGAGGTAATTAAATATAGGCATAGAAACATGGAAAACAAACCAGTAATCTCGACGAGCTTTAGCCAAAGCTTCACTTAACATTTCGTATGTGCGAGAAGGAAGTGGTGGAATTTTCAAAAGATGTTTATTACCTCCGCCCCAAAACAAAATGCTTTGAAGTTACTGGACTTTTGGACGGGCCATCATTTTTATAAAGTCTCGTATAATTTCTATGAAGTGGTCATAAATGTTCAGGAAAAAATAAATAAAATTCATGGAAGTTTTTCAAGCCCAGTCAAGGAACAACAGTCTTGGAATTCTTATCAGACAGTTGACCAAGAAAATGTATGCAGTCATGAAATGGCTATCAAAAAAACTCTTGATATTTTCTTAGTTTCTTTATTTTCTCATAAAAACATTTACATAAAAACCATCTTCACATTTATCATTTTAATAAATAAATAAAAAGTTGTTTAGAAGTTAATAGAGTCACCACTAATACTTCATGAAACTCTGAGAGGTCCCCGACATATTACGAATTGAATAGCTGGGTTATTTTTTTTCAAAAAGATACATAACAATTGTTTAAACAATTTCCTTGTTTATTTAACAAAATTTATTATTGTGATATAGAATCTAAAATACTTTTCATGGATTGTTGTTAAAATTGCTATTTCTCATTAAAAATTTCATTAAAAATAACCATTTTTTTAATAACAATCTATAATAAGTATTTTCAAATCTATCAGGGTCAATCTAAGTAAGTTTTTGCCCAAACTGAAAATTTTGTTTATCAATAATTTATTGGCACAAATTGGTAAATATATCAGTTTCAATAAAATGAATTGTTTATAACACTGCAACTTATGTATAAACAATGCGTCTCACAATAAGAGCACAAAGGGAAAAAAGATTGTTTTTTTGTTGACTTGTTATTAATTTCTTTAATCTAGAATTGTCGCCCGCGAACAATAATATTATTTTCCTTTTTCTTCAAAACATTCCGCTGCCATAAATATGTATACTTAAATTTCCTTGAAATGTAACCTTTGGATTATGTTACCTAATAAATAAAGTCCGCGACTCTACTCTGTAGTGGCATTCGTCAAAAACCAGCATTAGCGGTGGGCCGACTCCGTACTGCCTACTTCTACTGACGGCGTCCGCGCGCCCAGTGAGGCCGACGCAGTACAGTCAGACGGCCGGTCCTTCTCCCGCGTCCGCGCTGGTACTACCTCAGTAGCACCAAACTCCCTGTAAAAGGATCCAGATCATCCAAAATAAATTGCTCAGACGTATCACAAAAACTCCTAGATATACCAAGAACTCTATCCTCCACAGAGAATTTCAATAACCTTACATTTCAGAGTATATCAAAGAAACTGCCACTAAATTCTATGAATCTACATCATTATCACTGTTTGAACATATCTCCTCTCTACTCTCTTAAACTGAACCAGTGAAATTGTCACTGGTTGAATCAGTATTTTGAATTATCACTGGTGAACCAGTGATTTTTCCAATTTGACTGGATGAACCAGTGAGTGATTCAACTAAAATAGCGCTACTGATTCTACCAGTGACGCAAATGATAGATTGAACCAGTGATATAGCCGCACCATTCGCCCACTCCCGTGCATTAGATCTCACAAGAGGGGGCGATGGTTGTGGCCCCCTTATCCCCACCCCTTTTTTTTTTGTGTGTAAAGGGATCCTTCGAGACGCGCACTCGCGATTAATGATCTCCCCGAAGAATGATCGAACTGGAAAAAGTTGTTGTGTGTTACCCGTTTGGGCATTGTTACGCAATCTGAGAGAAATTTTACATGACTGGAATTTAAAGTGACGTTTGTTATATTTGGGGAAAAGCCCGCACGCGGGAAAATAACACAAAGTAACGATATTGACTAATTTTCAGTGCCTTATACACTTCCAAATGAAGTCTCTTCTGGGAAGAGGTTTCGCAGCCATCTATCGTTACTTTCTAGAACTATATCCTAAGGAAACTAACCTGATTGGCTGCTGAGAAATGAGAAGCTCCACTTGAATCCTTATCCAGTTGTTATTCTCATTTTTTTCAACTGAGCCGTTTGAGAAATTTTATATTACTGTTTTAAAAAATCGCTGTGTTATATTTCATAAATAAACAAGATTAAATAAAGAAAATGTTGTTTTTTATTGTATCTTTAATCGTCATAAATATGATTTACATTCATTTTATAAACAATTTACAGCAAGAAATCAATTGATTCAACCAAAATATGATGAGTTAAATATTATTTATTCACATAAAACATTTCTCATTTGAGCATAATTTACATAAAACAGATCAAACAATTCTATTTTGAATATTATTCAATAACTCACTTCGAATCAACAACAAAACTTAAAAGCATTTAGATATACATTTTTACGTATCTGCACTTTCTTATTAAAGTGCGCTAGCTAGCACGTCAGATTCACATTCATTGACTTGATATTCGTACAGTCTGTCTTTCACGATTCATTGCATGAAACTAGACTCCGCCGTTTCATTGACATCCATTTCAATCGTAAGCTATACTCAATACCAGCTTTTGTAAATTAGAAAATAGTTAATAAACTGTGAATAAATATAAAAAAATTTGGAATCAAATCGAATTAAAAAAGAGATAACGTGAATCACGGTGGTCTTTAAAAAAGTGAAATGCTTTTTTCAGATACCCCAAAGTTATAAATGGGAGATTGTTTTGAATGCTTCTGGGGAACCATTTTTGATGAAATTAAAATATTTCCCTGAGCGGATTTTTTTTTGCCGCGAAAAACCTATTTGAAATACTAAAAAGCAGTAAAATACTATTCTCAAGTTAATAAGATCATATAATTACGTTTATATAAAGTAGTTATATGTACATTAGAATTACTAACGAGAATTTTATCAACAAATAAACAAAAGAAACGATATTCGAAATTTATATCAATATATTTATGAATATTTCATCAAAAAATTCGTATACATAATGTTCAAGTTTCAATATTAATTTCTTATAAAAACTATAGTAAGTATAATATAAATAATATTTTTATGTCATTGTAGAATACATAATGTGTAATATACAATGTACAATAATATATAATAACTACCCAATAATTGTATTATAATTAAACGTGCCTACTGTTATACTCACGTACAGCTTTAAGTAAATGTTCTGCGTATTTAGAATTGGACTTTTTCACTTTATATTTCTTCGATATTTTTTTGAAATCTACATGAGAAGATTCTACGGCTTGTTCCGAGTAAAATCCTAAGCCTTTATTGTTTTGTTTACAAAAATCTTCGATGTGAAAGAATACTGCGTGAACTTCCGGAGATACTCTTATGCCTAGGCATAAGGGTAATGAAATATTCATAAATATATTGATGTAAATTTCAAAAAATCGTTTCTTTTGCTTATTTGTTGATTAAATTTTCTTTAGTAATTCTAATTTACATTAAACTCCTTTATATAAACGTAATTATATCGGCTTATTAACTTGATAATAGTATTCTACTGCTTTTTAGTATTTCAAATAGGGTTTTGCAGGCAAAAAAATCATTCAAAACAATCTTCTGTTCATAGCTTCGGGGTACCTGGAAATAGCATTTAACTTTTTGAAAGGCCACCGTGGAATGCGAATGTAATGCGAAGCACAACGGTTTGATATTTAAAATAGGCGTGGAGTGGGCCAATGGAAATTTTACATATAGTGAATAATTGTTATTTAGCCGGAGTCAGCAAGCAAATAATGAGAGGAGAATCTGCTCGATATGTCGAGGACAAGCCGAAATTTTCCAATGTATAATCCTGCGATTAATATATCGGGCGGTGGTTGAAATTTAGCCCAATGCTCCAATAAGCACTAATAGTATGGTTTAGATAAAGGTGGTTTGATGCGTTTACAAAAACTCCATTATAGGTTCTTGTGATTAATCGCCATCTGCGTTCTATATACGCGTCGTATATTCTCGCAAATTTACATTTTACATTAATGGGTATTCCAATCCAAAATTTGACGATAATTTTCATTTCGTATTGTTTTTAAATCGACGGAAATGTCTTTACAATCATTAAATTGTATATGTTCTACTACTCACTACACGGAGAAAATTTTTGTGTTAAATTTTACATAACTTAATTCGGTAAACGGAGGAAATTACGGCTAGGGTTACCAGACGTCTGCTTTTCAGCGGACATGTCCGCTCTTTTTGTCCCGTGTTCGCTTGTCCGCTTTTTATGTGAAATGTTCGCTTTTTTCTGGATCAGACCGATGAACTATAAGGTTTTAGATATTTTTATCTTTTCAGTATGGATTTAGCTTATATGAATGAAATGAAAATGTACGAATATATTTTTTATTTTGTTTTGAATTTCATCCAAACTCCAGGTAGAGTATAATATGGTTCGAGAATCACCAAATAAGTTACGCTCTTTCAAAATCTTTTTTTTTCATTTATTTTTATTTTTTTATTATTTCAAATGTTGAAAAAAATTTTTTTCATCTTTTCATTTTTCGTAGGGGGGGGGAGGTAGATTGTAGTAGATTTACGCGATATTAATTGTCAGTGACAGCAATAAGGGTAAGTCCCCTTCAAGCTCCAGTGCAAAGTTCCTGAAACGTTCCCAAGGGGACATTTGACAGTTTTCCGGGACGTGGCTTTCTCATAAACAGTTAATAAAATAAAAATAGTAATATAAAATTTATAATATAAGAAAAAAAGAAATTTAAATATACCGTCTTGTAAGTTAACATTTTTTCAAAATGCTAATTTTTTAAGATTTATCTAATATCTATTTTAAAATTATATATATATATATATATATGTAGCATGCAGAGTGGCCGTTGGACCTGGAAGACCTGGTGGTAGACCTGGTAGGAGAAAAATCTGTCCCAGTTCGATTTTAACCATTTTTTAAATAATTCAATTTCATAATTTAATTATTTCATTATTTTAGAAATTGAACTGTGCTTTAAGCATTGAGAAGTGAACCATACTTGATTTGTTAATACGATTCTAAATCCGTTCAAAATTCAAGAATTTCCAGATTTTAACGTCAAAAATTAAACAGTTTCAATTCACAAGCCTTAGTGGTTAACAAATATAAATAATTTGAAAGGGAATTGTTTGAAATAGAAAGCATTAAATCGTTTAAATTTCAGAGTTTTTAAACTTTGAACGTTAGGATTTTGATTGCTCTATTTAAAAAATAAATAATTTGTAAGTGAAATTGTTGAATTTTTATGTATAAATAATAATTATTTTTTTCTTATTTTGCAGGAAAAACTTTGTAATCATTTCAAAAGATATTCAGAAGTTATAACAAAATGTTTAAAATAATTTTGAATTTGGAAAAATTTAAAACGACATTTAGTTTTTTCGAGATTTTGAAATGAAATTTTGAAGCTTTTTCAGGATTTCTAAACCACTTAAAATGAAAATAATTTAACTTCTAATGTAAAAAGAGTTTAGTTTAAAAAAATGTAATAGTCCAATTTTCAATGTTTCTAGCTAAAATGATAACATGGATTTATATTTTTGGAACTGAATCTGAATCTTTGACCTCTATAATTTATAATAAAAAATTCTAGATTTTTGTGTTTAAACGCATTAAATATAAAATTGTTGAAAAATGTTGTACTTTTCATGTTATACGTTTTTTTACTGAGCTTTTGAATACAACATTTACGAATTTTAAAAGTTTAACATTCCACAGTTCCACTTCGAGTGCTTTAATTTGCAGTGCATTTGTATTGATTCAAATGGAAAAATGGTTAGCTTTAATCTTTCAGGTGAAAAATTCAGTTGTTCAGTTGAAAATTAATTTTATTTGCTTACAAACTTATTTCTCTAACTAAAAAATAAACTATTCTATATTTGGTTAAAAGTTTATGTTTTTTAGTTGAAAATGTATCTTTTTTTCTGGTAGAAAATCAACCTTTTTGGTTGAAGAGACAACTATTGGGTTGAAAATTCAATTAAACATAAAAAATGTTCATGCAAAATTCCTGTATTTTCTTACAAATTAATTTTGTCAACTAAAAATTTAAATATAATCCATTTTTCGATTTTTCTTCATAGCCATTACATCTTTTCGGTTAAAAATTGAACTATTCTGTTGAAAATTTATTTTATTTTATTTACAAACTTATTTCTCTAACTTAAAATTAAACTATTCTATTCTTTGTTTAAAATGCATGTTTTTAGTTGATTTAAAAGTTTTGATTGAAAATTTACCTAATTGGTGAAATCCTTTTTTTGTTATTGAATGAAGATGTGTTATTTTAGTTGAAAGTTTATTTCTTTTGTTGAAAATTGAACAAATTTTGTTAAAAATATATTTTTTTTTTGTAAATAATAACTTTTACAACGAAAACTGGTAGCTACTTCAGTTTTAATAGAAAATTGTTTTTTTCAAGTTGAAAATTCACTGATTTTGTTAAAAACATTTTCTCTTTTATGAGAAATTCAATTATTTATGTAGAAAATTAATATTTTTTCATCTCGCCTCGAAGTTCGAAGTCAGTTGTCCAGTGCCGTCCGATGTTTTTTCATCACCCGCATCTTTATACGTCAATTTTCACATACATCGTACTTCTATTTAGTGACTTAATAAGTATTATCTGCTGACAGAAAAGTATAGTCTATATATATTTGAATATTTTCTCAAATTCTCGATATAAAACGAAACCTAAAAATGTTAAAATGTCTACGAGGGACTTGGCTTTAAACTTCAGCCCTGAGAATGTTGACGTCCCTAGCAACTCTCATTTTACCTTAAAGTTGTGTAATTCCTCTCCTAATGAAAGTGAAAATCTCTTTAAAAATTCTGCAATTTTTACTTTCTTTTAAGTGAATCCTTAATATCACCCAAAAGTAAACCTCATATCATTCATATAAAATAATTCATTTGAAAATAATACAATTCTTATAACAATTATTACATATCAGAATAAACTTTCATGAATAAAAATTTTCTCCGTGTATATTTATTACTGATGGTATGTGTAATGACCCATTTTTTAATTAAAGAGGCATTACGTCTTAACTGCCACACCTTCAAAAGTCATGTCCTTCGATTGTCTTTGAATTCTCACAATATGTTCGCCTAGCCAAAACAGTACTTAATCGACAAATTTATAGACCAGGATTACGTCTCCCTTTTCTAGCTGGTGGTGTGCTGAAATTTCGGCGCACCTGAATTGACCTCGATGCGACGGGACGGTCAACCACTGTTTCCTTTCTTTTTCGGATTGGGCAAAGTGGTTAAGTTGGCAGTTTTCAGTGGACCTTAATTGTACCAAAAGCAGCTAAAAGAATCGAAAGTATGAAGCTATGAATTGAATAAACGCATAATTATATTTTGGATATATTAGAAGAAATTTTCAACTTGAGAAACTTTATTAATAGTACATTGTGCGCCAAGGAACTTAAGTCGCTCATTATACGCCGCGTGTGAGTTTGCAATACAAGTCGTAGGCGAGCGCGAGGCGGAGACAAGTATTGCAAACACACAAGGCGTAATGACCGACGTTGTTCCATGGTGCACAATATACTTCATACACCAAGGACATGATTTGCAAGTTTTGTACCCCCGATTATCATGTATCACAGGGGAGGTGTTGGTTATTTAATGACGGACTGGCGTGGGGTAGCGAAGGAATCACGATTGGTTATGTCGGAGTCGACGAATAGGAAACAAGACCTTTTATCACTATTCTTACAAAAACTTCTAGATACCTTTTGTCGAATTAATCCAAGAAATGAGTAGCTGAGCCTATCCAGTAAGGCACTCCTTTTGCAACCAAAAAAGGTTTTTGTAGAAAATTGGCACAGATGTAGCCTTCGGAAGCTACGGTGATACGTCGTCCGACTCGTCACTCCCCACAACACCAGGAGTTGAACGAGTCGGAAAATCACTGAACAAACATACTTAAAGCACTGAAGGTGACGTTAACTTTTAACTACTCAACTGCCCGAAACGTCCATAAAAAACATTGGACATCTAACCGTTGCGGCACCGGATCACTGGCCACACTCGCCTACACCTTGGTGAATACTGAAAAGCCAGAAAAAGGGTACAAAGTCTCAACAAGGGAGCTTCACTCCACCACCCGACTTCCCACTCCCACCAAAGGGAAGGCGCCTGAAACTTAAAGAACAGAGAGAGGCCCTCAAGGCACTGGGCGAAAACCATTTGATCAACAATGAAACCCTGAAAACCCTCATAAAAGTCAAGACTTGAGTGCCGCCCGCCATGACGCACACAATAAATGTCCAGGTATAAGTAAAATTCAGGTCCGCCCGCCATGGAACACAATTAACCGCATGGAATGAGCGCACGACTGGGAACCAACACCATATTAGGGTCGGGTGATTGCAGGTCCTAAAAGAAGTTTGAATAATGGCAGATCACACGAGTCCATCCTGTCCGGAATTAACAATCGTTACTCGTCCTTAACGGCCATGTCTCACGTCGGAGTAGAGAAGGGATGATAATCAACACGTCGTCTTCAAATTAAAGATTACGTTTCGGCACAGTTCATTTTTCTGAAATCTCTTGCACCTGTGGAGTAAATGATTAGTGAGTAGAGTATCTGACCCAACTTGAGCTTTCTCGAGATCCTGCATCAGGACCTTCGCGACGATGGTGATTAGACTCAGCCAGTCAAATGGATCAAAGAGCCAGGAAATAGCAGCCAGAACCTTCCTCTTGGTGATCGGGCGTTCACTCTCGATGACTGGTGCTCCCAATCGGAATTCGTCAGATACAGGATCCCAGGCGGCTCCCGAAGCGTAAGCTGGGTCGTCAGTCTCGAACTGTGGCCACCCTTTTGCGTAGTATGTCGACGCAGGGATTCTATTCAATAGAGGAGAGGAGTTGGAGGCCTACTTCTTCTGATGCATATCTCCCGATTCCAACAGCTGAATCAGTTGATCTCCAAGTTTAATGGCAGAAACCTTTTCACTCACGCCTGCTAATATATCATGAACATAAATGATTTTCTGAACGTAATTACTAGATATAGAGCGCATGACATTCCGTAGGTTATTGTCCGAAGCTAACAGTGACCATCTTCGTCCGCTAATGGTTTCATCTAAACGATACATTGAAGATCGACATCTATTTCTCGCAATATCTCAATATATCAGTTCAACATTAGCAAGGAAACCAGTTCAAGGAAATCCCCATCACATCAAGACGACAGCAAGGGTTTTGCGGTTTCGGACCTGTGTAAAAACTAAATTATTCCAGAAAAAGATCCTGAGGAATTCCTTCACGATCTATTAAAGACAATGCGAAGTAAAATACGACCAGCTGCATTTCACCAAACTGCATGATGCGGGATTTAGTAAGTGAGCCTGAAACTCGTAAGTCTTTGTTTGGGAGGAATAAGACGCATGTGCACCAACCTGTCATAATCAGGCAGAACGCGCATATTCCTGCGATTCTCCTGAAGTGTGAATACAGGATTTTCGAAGAGGGACACGTAACAGCTTGGATAGAGTCGAACTGATACTCAGTCAAATGTAGTTCCCTGGCAAAGGCATCTTTTCCTACAAGCTCGAATAACGGGAGCTGCGTATCTGGAAATAAGCTCAAGAAATGAATTTGACTGCGGAGCAATCCAGGAATGATTCTTTGTCGCTCAGCAAAGAACACGGTGTTCTTGATGTTTGTCATCAAGGGTACCAACGATAATTGGCCCTGCCAAAGGTTCATGACTCATGATGAGATATGTCCATGCATTTTCATAAACTTTGTGATTTTTTTGGAGACCTGCAACCAATCTTAATGATAAAAAAGAGTCCCAGTAAGGCATTTCATTTGACACACATCTAACAATAGAAAATAAAGGGGCAAGGAAGAGAGTAATGAAACGATCATGCAATGCGGAGACCCGGGGAACCAATTCAAAGTTGGCGTATAATACTATAATCCAGAGTTGAGCGAAGTTAAATAACAGAAATCAACTAGACAAAATACACAATCTTTCATGAAAAGTGAGTTAGTCATGCCTGAGAGCCTGTCTCACGGTGCTTGCAATGTTGCAACAAATCTACAATTAATATATCTGTCATGCCTGAGAGCCTGTCTCGAGGCGTTTGCAATGTTGCAAACCATCACACAGTCAGTAAGTAAATTTGTCCTGCCTGAGCCTGTCTCTAGGCGTTTGCAATGTTGCAAACCATCACACCGTCAGTGAGTAAGTTGTTCTGCCTGAGCCTGTCTCGAGGCGTTTGCAATGTTGCAAACCATCACACAGTTAGTAAGTAAGTTTGTCCTGCCTGAGCCTTTCTCGAGGCGTTTGCAATGTTGTAAACCATCACACCGTTAGTAAGTAAGTTTGTCCTACCTGAGCCTTTTCCGAGGCGTTTGCAATGTTGTAAACCATCACACAGTAAGTGAGTAAGTTTGTCCTGCCTGAGCCTTTCTCGAGGCGTTTTTCGGTAAGTAAGTTTGTCCTGCCTGAGCCTTTCTCGGGGCGTTCGTCAGCAAGCAAGTTTGTCCTGCCTGAGCCTTTCTCGAGGTATTTGCAATGGACATCACTCAAACCCTAAACAGAACCTGCGTACCGATCGATAACACATTGTTTTGAGATCACGAAGATTTGCATATACTATAGGCGCGTCAATCGACACGAATAACATAAGAAAAAGCACAAATGGAACCATTGGTTCAGAAAATAGAAAGAAGCTGAAAAATTGTCCCCAAATAAACAACGGAACTTTCAAATGCGAATCTTTTTTAGAAAACAACACAGTTCGTTTTAGAATCCGAGGAACTTTTATTAAACGAAGAATAGAATGAATTTACGAACTAACAAAAGGAAAGCTTGTTTACAGGAAGGGCAAACAATTTAGGGATTATATTAGACACATCAGCGTATAGCTCTTTTGACAAACTGTCGCGATATGGCCGCCGACAAATAAACACAAGTATTTTGTGAACCACCCTAATATACATATATCAACTTGACGTGTCAAAAAGAAAAAACACATGTAAATCATTACATTTTGTAGAGCAGATCGCATATTATCAAGTTTATGTATAAGATCACAAGTACACATGTGGAAAGTACACATGCATGTGGAAAGATACGATATTCATAAGTGTCAGTATTAATGTCATGTCATATTCAGGCAATCGGCATAAGGCATAATGATCAATCAGCATGCAACATTCTATGTAAGTCCAGAGTTCAATAGTGAGAGTCGGAAACAGAGTTTAAGTCATAGAATTGTAAGCCTGTCATGCTTTACGTTCATGCTCTCCTCGTCAACCCACAATCCGGCTCGAAGGACAAAAATGTTAGTAATTTAATGACGGACTGGCGTGGGGTAGCGAAGGAATTACGATTGGTTATTTCGAAGTCGACGAATGGGAAACAAGACCTTCTATCACCCTTCTTACCAAAACTTGTAGATACCTTTTGTCGAATTAATACAAGAAATGAGTCCCTGAGCCTATCCAGTAAGGCACTCCTTTTGCACCCAAAAAAGGTTTTGGGTTTTTGTAGAAAATTGGCAGAGATGTAGTCTCCGGAAGCTATGACCATGATCGTTCACCGAACGATCGATCCCGACG
This sequence comes from Andricus quercusramuli, assembly GCA_932178445.1. Taxonomy (NCBI): domain Eukaryota; kingdom Metazoa; phylum Arthropoda; class Insecta; order Hymenoptera; family Cynipidae; genus Andricus; species Andricus quercusramuli. Next base: position 165,262 of record CAKNXH010001779.1, read on the forward strand.
CAACTGGAGGTGATACGTCGTCCGACTCGTCACTCCCCACCACACCAGGAGTTGAACGAGTCGGAAAATCACTGAACAAACACACTTAAAGCACTGAAGGTGACGTTAACTTTTGAATACTCAACTGCCCGAAACGTCCATAAAAACATTGGATTTCTAACCGTTGCGGCACCGGATCACTGGCCACACTCACCTACACCATGGTGAATACTGAAGAGCCAGGAGAAGGGTACGAAGTCTCAACAAGGGAGCTTCACACCACCACCCGACTCCCCACTCCCACCAAAGGGAAGGCGCCTGAAACTCAAAGAACAGAGAGTGACCCTCAAGGAGAAAGAGCACTGGGCGAAAACCATTTGATCAACAATGAAACCCTGAAGGCCAATCAACCAAGAACAACATCAAAATAATTATTAACCTCCCGCTTGCCTCGTTCGCCGAACGAAACAAATTCCCCTCATAAAGGTCAAGACTTGAGAGCCACCCGCCATGACGCACACAATAAATGTCCAGATATAGAAAAATTCAGGTCCGCCCGCCATGGAACACAATTAACCGCATGGAATCAGCACACGACTGGGATCCAACACCATTTTACGGTCGGGTGATCGCAGGTCCTAAAAGAAGTTTGAATAATGGCAGATTACACGAGTCGATCCTGCCCGGAACTAACAATCATTACACGACGTCTCCAAGTTAAAGATTACGTTACGGCACAGTTCATTTTTCCGAAATGTCTTGCACTTGTGGAGTAAATGATTAGTAAGTGGAGTATCTGACCTAACTTGAGCTTTCTCGAGATGCTGCATCAGGATCTTCGCGACGATGGTGATTAGACTCAGCCAGTCAAATGGATCAAAGAGCCAGGAAATAGCAGTCAGAACCTTCCTCTTGGTGATCGGGCGTTCACTCTCGATTACTAGTGCTCCCAATCGGAATTCGTCAGATACAGGATCCCAGGCGGCTCCCAAAGCGTAAACTGGGCCGTCAGTCTCGAACCGTGGCCACCCTTTTGCGTAGTATGTCGACACAGGGATTCTATTCAACAGAGGAGAGGAGTTGGAGGCCTACTTTTTCTGATGCATGTCTCCCGATTCCAACAGCTGAATCAGTTGATCTCCAAGTTTAATGGCAGAAACCTTTTCACTCACGCCTGATAATATATCATAAACATAAATAGTTTTCTGAACGGAATTACTAGATATAGAGCGCATGACATTCCGTAGGTTTGCTCGTCTGAAAATTTTTCAAAAATATGAAAATGTTGGATATTTTTGAAAATTTGAAATTTTTTTGGAGATTTGAATATTCTTTGAAAATTTCTTGAATTTCCAAAATTTTCAAAAATATCCAAAATTTTCTAAATTTGTTCAAATCGTCAAAAATTATATAACTTTCAAAAATTTTCAAATTCTCAAAAAAATTTTTCAAAAATTTAAAATTTTTAAAAACTTCAAAATCCCCCCCCCCCTCCCAACCCACCCCAACCCCCTCTATGGCTTTTCCTTTATCAGTAGGTTTATGATGTACGAGAAGTATTGCTTCAATGCTGCAATGAGAACAATAATGGCCCCATTATTGTACAGTACAATAATGACGCCATTATTGTACTGCTCCCACCACTGACCCATAGAGGGCTACTTAAGTTCCTGAAAGCAGGCACGTAATACGCGCGAATCATGCCTGTGGTGTATAAAAAATATTTAATATTTATTTTTAATGAATATCCCATTAATCGAATTCAAAAAAAAATTTTTTTCTCCATATTTTCGAAATTATTCAAATTCACTACTATTCACAGAAAGAAGTGGATCATTTGAAGAACTCTCTTAGCCAGTAGGTCTAACTATTCTAAATTGAAACGCAGCTTTTCGTCGGTAAATTCTGTTATAATTACTATTTTATGTTCAGGTAAGTTAAATTGACTATTTAAAAGAGTAAGATGAACAATTTCATATAGTAGAATGCACTGCACCACTTGGTAACCGTCCATACTCAGCGAGAAGAAGAGTTACTAAGGCTTTTATTTCTGTGAAGAGTATCTTCGCCGATTTCGCATCGTGACACATATATGTATATATATACGTATATATGCACTGCACGCATTTAAATTAGCTCGAAACTTTGGACAACAAAAATGATGTAAAATGTCGATCGATTTGAAAAGGAAAAAATTATTTTATATATGATTACTGCACCTAATTTACGATTATTTTTACACAATTGCACGCACATAGGCTTACACATATGATCGCACGCTCAAACGCTTTGAAAAATCGCCCCCGCTGGGGAATCGAACCCCACCTAATTACCTAAAACCTGACCTAAAATAAATGTTTACTTACATTTCTTTAAATCAACCTCTAACAGATGATATCTAATATTTTGTAACAAGCTTGGAAAAAATATTTTGCTTGGATGTATTAACTCGCTCAGTAAATATGTTATTAGTTATTTATTTGTATTATTACAAAATTATTTAAATTACAATTTTTGAGAAGTACGCATTCTGCGTTATTGAAAATTAAGACTTGAGCAAATATTTGCGAATGAAATTTTTGGAATTTTTTATTTTATGTTATTTTCATCTCACTTTATTTAAAACGCAACATTCATTCACAGAACTGATATATAAACAAAAAATAGTTTAGACATCGTGATAATATATCAAATGCAAAATTGGAATCACTATTTTAATATAAGACAAACGTTGAGCAGTGATTCAAATTTAAATTTTTTGCAAAGACCAAATTTTTCTCATGAGATATGGGGATGCTGAATTAAAATAAAAACGGTTTAATAACAAAAAAGAATATTCGGTTTTGAGAAATTGATTTTAAGGATCGCGATATCACAGTAGTATGGTAGACTTTATTTTTGTTAAAAATCTGAAAAAATTTTGTTTTCATTAAATGGTAGTAATTTCTACAAATATCAATGTGAAAAGGCTGAAAAAATTATTACTGCGTTAAAATTGAAAATTAATTTGAACTAAAAGTTTATTACAAATTATTTTTTAATTATTGCTTCAAAAAATGATATGTCGAAAACAATGCATTATTATGATAAAAAAATCCTTCCAAATAATATAATATTTGAACCTGGGTGGCTTAATCAAGTACGATCCTAATAATTTTTAGTATTATAAGAAATTTAAAAAACAAAAAAACAGTATTGAAGTATGATGTAGAGTTATTCACTGTCTTTATTTAAAATAATTATTTCAAATAATATTATGATAAAAAAGAAAACATTAGAAAATAGTTTCGGACAATTTATTTCATTTTGGAAAATGTCATTGGGCTGTCTGTCTTATAGATTGAGAAGCGAGAATCTGTTGTTTTACTGATAAGTAAAGTAAAAGACGTTCGTCTTTTTTAATTTCAAACGGACCACCTAAACAATTTTTCGGAGGGGACCTACACGTTCCTAGTTGTGTCACTGAACCTACTTACAATTTGAAAAAGTAAGGCTGAAAATCTCGCGCAGTGCTTATTGCAATGCGAAAAAGAAGATCGAACTCATTTACAAAAGACGAACTCACAATTCTTTGCGTACTTTGAAAATTAGGTATTTATATAGTTTACAAGTTCAACTGTACTATTTCAAATAGATATTGAAGCTACTTGTTCTAGTTATCTTTCTTTTTACAATTTGAAGTAGTAATGCTGACTTTAGGTTTTGTATATTTTGAGATCACTATCTCATTCAGTATCAAAAACTATTTGAATTGTTTCTTGTACAATGCGAACAAGTAAACTTCAAGTTAACAATACATAAAAATTAATCTAACCATCCACTTTTTTCCGTGTTAAGGGTATGTGACACAGCCAAATACCTACATTGCCGACCTCACATTTTCAATTTTCCGAATTTTTTTTTTTAATCTAAGAACTTTTTTTGTAAATAAAATTTCGGGCTGAAACTTTGGAAAATGTATGAGGAGACAATAAACTACGTTTATGTACCTCATTCGAGGAAGAACTTCGCAAAAAATTATTTTCGAAGAAATTAAAACTGGGTGCATTTTTTGAAACTAAGAACTTTTTTTATAAGTAAAATATCGGCTTCAAACATTGAGAAATGCAAGAGCTGACAGTAAAGTACGTTTATGTACATTATTTGAGTATAAAAGATGCAAAAAGAAAAATTCCAGCTAAGTGTCAACTCCGGTTCCGCTTGCCAGTTCGGTCGGTATTTTTGCGATGGGCACGACAATGCGAAGTCTGGCGGCCACTAATCGAGGCTCTATCAGCTGACTCGTCTACATCTGAAATATGGGGTCCACGCTGTCAAAGATTGATGATCCGGTGTTCTTACAATAATATTTTTTGAAAGTTGTGCCCAGCATAAAAGTTGAGTGAAATATGTTGTTTCAATGTTGAATTATGTAAGTATTGAAATCGCTATTGGCCTCGTGCAGTGGCCGCCAGACTTCGCATTTTCGTGCTCATCGCGAATACCGACCGAACTGGCAAGCGTTGTTGACATTTAGTTGGAATTTTTCTTTTTGCATCTTTTATACTCAAATGATGTACATAAACGTACTTCGCTGTCGGCTCTTGCATTTCTCAAAGTTTGAAGCCGATATTTCACTTATAAAAAAAGTTCTTAGGTTCAAAAAATGCACCCAGTTTTAATTTTTTCGAGAATAATTTTTTGCGAAATTCTTCATCGAATAAAGTACGTAAACATAGTTTATTGTCTTCTCATACATTTTCCAAAGTTTCAGCCCGAAATTTTATTTACAAAAAAAGTTCTTAGATTCAACAAAAAATTTGGAAAATTGAAAAAGTGAGGTCGGTAATGTAGGTATTTGGCTGTGTCATAAACAATATAAATCAACAACATACAAGGCAAATGTATAATTACAAAATCTTATGTTTCGCTTCTTTTCATTAAATGACAAAAAAAATATTGGACCGTAAAAATTCGAAAGAACTGGAATTTTTTTTTTGGCACGTTCTCCACGGAGGGCAAAAAATGTTTCGATCGATTTTTTTGTACTTTTGTTATCTATACCTGTATCTGGAAAATTTTCTAAAATTCACGTATACAATTTTTTTACATATAGAATTATCCCTTTCCACACTGCCATTATTGCTCGTTAGGGCGTATCGAGAAAATTAAATATTTTGCTTTCATTTTTGGGTATGGCTCAAAAGTTTCTGGAAGGTGCCAAAATATTTCTCGAAAAAGATGAGAACTGAAGAAAAATATAAGATCGAAGAAAATGTAGTAATTATAAAATAATATAAATTTCTCATCGCTATAATATACCTGCCATGGATAGATCCAATGGAAAATGTCCTGTGCTCGCGCGTTCATTTTAAAGTGACAGATCATCGTAAATTCACAAAATATTATATATTTTTACCTATTGCTCGCAATATGCAGTAAAAATGCATATTGTATCCACATATGGAGACATGAATTATCATTTCTGAGCTTGTGATAGTTAAAAATATCTACGATTTCGTAAATTTTGCGATTGAATGTCACTTTAACACACATGCACGAACACAGGGCATTTTTACATTGGGTCGATACTAAGAAGGTATAAACATACGCGGATACAGTATCTATTTTTTACGGCTGATCCGGGTCAGAAATAACCATATTTGAGCCTTCAGCGATGAAAAATCTATTATTAGTCCATATCTTTACATACAGCGACATTGCGCGAACTGAAGACATTTTTTAAGACTTATATTTTTTGGGAGTTATTTTGGCACTTATAACAGAACCTTGTTTGCCCCGGCCAAAAACGAGAGCAAAATATATACTTTTTCGAGACGCCCTATTGTTCATCGTTTAATGAACAATTTGTAGCAGATTTTTAAGGAATATAATAATTTACACAGTGCCTCGTCGTCCTGAAATTCGGGATGACTAGTGCAATATTTTCCATGAGCTTGGCTATTCGGCCTGAATTTTCGGGTGGGGGCGGAAAGCACCCCTGTGACTGGTCACAGAAATAATGTTGGTGAAACACCTACCCCTTTCCCAAGGTCTCGTGGGGGTGGGAGGGCACCCCTGTGACTGGCCACATAAATAATACTTGTCCAACCCCTCTAATATTCCGGGACGACCAGACACAGCCAATAATTTAATCTCACTTGTTCCACATTTTTCTTAAAGAATTTGGTATGCGGTGTACTAATTACAAAATACAAGAAGTGAATTAATGAAAGTTACTTATCATAAAAAAATGTGAAACAAGTAGGAAAATACTAAATTAATATCCTTAAAAGTAAGTGAAAAAATTCTTATTATCTTATATTCAATTATAGTAATATAGAAGGATAAAATTTTATGTGTACAGATATTTTATAAGAAGTGTCTACGCGCACCGAAAAATCCAGCTACACTCCAGCTATACGTACCGAAATTTCGATACAAATAGCCGCTTTTCCAGCTCCACCTATTCGTACCGACATAATCTGGGTACTTATACCGAAATTTCGGTACACTTCGACACGACCTGTTTTATATGCAGATTTTTAAGAGGTAAAGAAAATAACAAGAACAAAGAATCAATACAAAAGATAAAAAACAAATCAAAATTTTTGTATGAGGATTCACGAGAGTTGTTTTATACCCTCTTATCTCATCATGTATCGTTAAAAAAATATTCGAAATTTTTTTGAACAAATCAATGGTAATCAACAATTATGCAAATAATAATTTTTTCAAGTCAGTTTTTCAGTGAGATGCAAAGTTTGTTAAAAAATGCTTTCAATCGACTGGTAGTTTGAACAGTAGACCTGCGGATTCATGATCGGAAGGTTGCGTGTCCAATTCCCGGTGCCTGATGTTTTTTGTACTTTTATTTTTTAATCATTATAAAAAAGTGCTAGTTTTTGTTTACCTGTTTTTTGTGTAAAAAGAAGGCGATTTTTTGTGGATTGACGCCACAATAACACCGTATTTTCGGAGAAACTGACGGTGTTTTAGGTTAGGGACGGAGTCGGAAAATAGAATGAAGTTGTCTGCGCACGATGCACGAGCACACCCGAGGCAGCACAAACACACCCGGTGTAACACCAAGTATTTTGCACTTTATTTACTTTTGTCACTGCTCACTGCGTCCATTTACTTTTTTCCACTGCATCCGTCCACTTTTTTCACTGTTGCCCGGAAATGTCGGCACTGCCGATGCGCCACGTCAGCGACCAAAAATCTATCACTTTTTACACCAAAAACAGGTGGAAAAACTGGCACTTTTTCGCAAATTATAGAAAAATTAAATTAATGTTCATCACATTATATTTCTAAAAATTATGCAAAGAATAATTTTTAATGTGTTTTTAACGGCAAAACTGAATTTTTTCCCTTTATAATGTTTTTCGCAGACCAAAAATTTATTTTCTACAAATGTTATTAATTTTTTTATCACGTTCACCAATAACATTTGGAAACAGTAAAGTTAAAAAAATTCAGTTTCCCGTGAAAAAGTTGTTCAAAAAAGGAAGCGTGTACTCATATATCTGTACAAATATGGGTGTGTCCACACAAAAATTCAGCTATTTGTACCGACATTTTGGTACACATAGCTTCTTTACCAGCTTCCCCTATTCGTTTAGAAAAAACTCAACTATTTGTACCGAAATTTCGGTACACGTAACCACGGCCTTAACCAGTTAACTGGTAGGCTCGAGATCGACGTTATGTGCCAAAACTGGTCTTGAATGAAAGGCAGTACTAAAGAGTTTTTTTAAGTCGTTGATGACTTTTCTACTATATAATCAGCTAATTTAAATTTCTGAATGTTGACCCCGGATTCATCATCAGCGACCGAAAAAACCACTAAGTACTGACTTTCAATCAAATCACGTGACTTTTGCATTTTAGTTGACCATATTGGATCCACCATATTGGATCTGCCATTTCGAATTTCTCAATTTTGACCCCGGATTCGACATCAGCGACCAAAAAACCTAAGGCATATTTAATTTTATCCAAATCGATTGAGATTTGTGGTAATTATTCCAAGTGCGCGTATATGCGTCATTACCAGTTTTTGCCAGAGACAAGAAGTGAAAATAAGTATATTTTGAGTATCCAGGGCAGGTTAGCGCGATACGCTTTAATAATACTCATGAAAAATGAAACTTTTGAATGCATTCTGGATAATTTAACGGAACATTACATCTACATGTTTGGGGCACCACAGGTCATTCTAACTGATCGCGAACAGAACTTCTTGCCAGAACTAGTGCAGCAGTTTGAAGAAATGTTCAAAATTAAGAACATTAAAACTACTGCATTCCATAACCAGGCAAATGGAAATATAGAATGAATGCATTCAACATTAAAAATCTCGAAGAGCATTGAAAGGAAATCAAAGGATTTGACAATAAATAAGGAGGTGGAGATTCTAAGGCAATGGATGGAGGATAGAGGCTGGGCGGTGGCGAATGTTATGAAAACTGAGGAAGAAGAGGCAGAATAAACATATGTAAGTAAGGTGGGGGTATCGGTGATAAACTATGTGTATATGAATATGCAAGGATGGGAGGGGACGGACAAATTCGCAGTAGAGGGGAAGGTGGAATCAGACCATCAGTCATTAAGTCTGCGGATAAGAGGGGCGGGTGGCGGAAGACAAGGTGGAGAAGAAGTCTCGATAGGGGGCAGGGTGACCTGGACAAGGAAGGCCATAGAGAAGTATCAGGAGCAGTTAGAAAAGGTGCGCTTTTGAGGGATGTCAGTGAAAGAGATATGAGAGGATCTGAAAGAAAAGGTGAAAGTGTGTGTGCAAAAGAAGGTATTTAGAAAGAATAAGAAAGGAATGGTGAAGCCGTGGTGGGAAGGGGTTTAGATTGATGTGTAAGAAGAAAGAACAGGAAAAGGAGAAAGATCTGGAAGGGAAGTTAGAAAATGTTGAGACGGAGGAAGATGTCTGGAAAATAATGAATAGGTCTAGGAAGCGTAGTGTGGGGGTTAGCTAGAAGATAGGGAGTGTGGAGTGGAGGGAGTTCTTTAAAGAACCATTTCAGGGCTCAGATTCAAGGAAGAGGGATGGTGAGAGAAGAAGAACGGGGGAGGCAGAGATGGAGGAGTTGAATGAAGAGGAGATAGAGAAATATATAAGGAAGTTAAGAAGGTAAAAATCAGCTTGGCTGGACGTGGTAGAAAACGAAGGATGGCTGTTTAGTAAACAAGAAGTTAGGGATAGGCTGAAGGATGTAGTAAAGAAAGTATGGGAGCTGCAGGGATTCCAAGGAGGTTGGAGAGAATGATGAATAGTGCCACTGTATAAGAAAAGAGATAGGGCTAGACAGGAAAATTATAGAGAGATTACGCTAATGAATATGGCGTAGGAGTATTATCGACAATATCTACGTCCTGCAGCACGTGGTGGATAGGGAATTAGCGAAGAAGGGGACGAGAGTGTGCGCGTTTTTTGAGGATCTCAAAGGCGCGTTTCCTTCGGTGGATAGGGGAAGGTTGTGGGAGGTGATGAAGGATATGGAAATAGAGAGAGGCCTGATCGAGAGGGTAAGGGAGATATATGAAGAGACTAGTGATAAGGTACGAGGAGGCGATTTCGGAGGGATTCTGGATGGATAGGGGGTTAAGGCATGGGTGTCCCCTTAGCCCAACGCTTTTTGCGATTTTAATTGCGGATATGGAAAGTAAGCTCGAGGCCGGGGTGTTAGGAGGACTCAGGATATGAGGGGTTAGAGTTTGGTCACTAGCGTATGCAGATGAAATAGTGTTGCTGGCAAGAAGCGAGGAGGCCTTAAAGGAGATGATGAAAAGTTTGAGAAGATACCTTGATAAGAAGGGGTTAGAGCTAAATGCGAAAAATTCCAGGGTTATGGTGTTCAAAAAAGGAGGAGGAAGGGATAAGGGAGAGGAGTGGAAGTGGAAGTGAAAGGGAAAGGCGGTGCAGGATGTGAAAGAGTTTGTGTATCTGGGCTTTGTGTTCCGGAGGAATGGGGGAGAGAATGCTCACGTAAAAGAGAGAGTGAGCAGGGCAAATGTGGTGATGAGGCAGGAGCGGATTTTGGAATGAGAATGAAATTATTTGAATCACTAGTGATGAGCATGCTATCGTATGGAATAAAGCTGGGGGGGGGGGGGGGTGAAAGGACAGTGAAGGGGTAAATAGAACGCAGGAGAGGTATGTAAAGTAGGCTCTGGGGTTGGCAAGGAACACGCCTAATTATATGAGGAGAAATTTCTGGAAGAGGGGGAAAAGGCTGGTTAGTGAGTGTTTGTGGGAGAACGAGAACAGGAGAGGAGATGGGAAAATGGAGATTGAGAGGGAAAGGTACTTTAGAACGCATGGACTCCAGATGGATGAAGTGAGGAAGGTGCAGGAGGAAGGAAGTAAGGTTTATAAGTTTATAAGAGAATCAAGGTTTAACGGGAACTATGTGCGGATTATTCCAAGGGCTGGAGGTTGAGGGCACTGGTTGGTGGAATGCGTAGAGGTGGAAAGGAGTGGGATAAGCATGGAAGTATTGATGCATGAGAAGGGGGACAAAAGGGCAGTAGCATGGGTGAAGGGAGTGTTGGGTAAGATGGAGATGGATGGATGTTAGTTTTCAAGGGTTAGTTTTAAGAAAATTCTGTAAAAAATGGAAGTGTAAACAGCTCAATTCTTTTATTTATTTTTTATTTTAAGGCCAGTAGGCTGAAAAATAAACGTTAATCTATCCATCTATAACTACACTTTGGAGACCCTATGTTTACACTTATCGAAAGGGAGGGAATAGTAGAAATGATCAACTATTTGTCCAACTACTACGCAGACTCCAGTTTTCACTTATGTTTCACTAAACTCGCGAAGTAACTGAACAAGGAAAGGGAAAAGCCATGAGAGAAGCTCATGATGATCACTTCGGAGAAAACAATACCATGAGCAAAGCAAGAGCAAAAGCAGAATGGGCAGGAATGGACTCAGAAATAAAAAGGTACGTCGAATCATGACTTATCTGCCAAATACCCGCATGAGAAAGAAGCCATGGACATATTCGGCCCGTTTCCAAAGACAAGAAGCGGAAATAAGTATATTTTGAGTATCCAGAACAGGTTAACGCGATACTCTTTAATACTACTAATGAAAAATAAAACTTCTGAAAGCATTCTGGATAATTTAATGGAACATTACAACTACATGTTTGGGGCACCAAAGGTCATTCTAACGGATCACGGACAGAATTTTTTGCCAGAACTAGTGCAGCAGTTTGAAAAAATGTCCAAGATTATGCACATTAAAACTACTGCATTCCATCATCTGGCAAACAGAAATATAGAACGAATGCATGCAACATCAAAAAATATGATTAAAACTTTAATGGCAGAAAATTATGAGTGGGATGAAAACATTAAGTTCATAAATTTCGCGATAAATACACTAACAGGAACAAGACAACGGGACTCTCACCCTTCGAGATGATTTTTGGGAGAGACCCAAATCTTTCCTTGATACTAGCCCGATTACCCACACTCCCCTACAGCCACCTGATACGGAACTGGAAAGCCAAACATGATAAATACATACAAAAGGCTAAGGAGAGGATCCAGCTGCGAAATGAGAAGTCTAAAAGAAGATTGGATAAAAATATAACGCAAACTCTTCCAATCTATCAACTTGGAGACCAGGTTGAATGGAAAAATAACAACATGTTAAACAAATTAAATCCTAGTTGGGAAGGCCCAGGCAAAATAATACAACAATTGGATACCAAAAACTTGATTATAAATTATAAGAGCAAAATTACTAGAATACACATAGATCAAGTAATGCTATTTTATGTTCCAAACATGATAGACTAGATATTAATTTAGACATTTTATTCGTAGATACGTAAAAAACGTAATTGTCAAAAACGGCGCTCTGAATAGTGGAGAAAATTGCCAGTCTTATAACGACTACGAAAAATTGGATTTATCCAGGCATTCAGAGAATATCCAAGCATACGATAAATGTAACCTATGACAGTAGTCACGAATATCAAGAGCCAAAGAAACTTGACTTATTTTATGTAAAGAACAAAAACGACGTACAACCGCATGTATGTGGTGACTCAGGCGGCAAGCGCTTAACCTCTACTTAAAACAGGTATCACAATCAATCCTAGAAGGGTAAAATTGTAGATTTTGGAAGACCGAAAATTGTCTAGAGGGGGGGGGGGGGGGGGGGTGTTACGAGCACGTGACCTCGCATGACTCTCTTCCCCACTACTACCATCGGCCATACGTACCTATAGAATACGTGGGCCATAATGTAGCGTCCCGGCCCGGCGCATTTTCAGTTTTCCTCTAGCCTTAGAGTTGTAAAGGCATCCTGAATTCTTGTCCGCCATTCAGTTCTCTATACAAATTGAACTTTCATTATTTACCACGTAACACCATCTAGATTAACAATTTATAAACTAGCTAGGTTTCGATAATCCGCACAGTAGTTGATAAATAAATAGAGCATGGAAGCCTCTTTGTATTACAACAATTATATAAAGTTCTTGCTGAATAAATTTCACTAATTTTGAATTGGAACGAAACCAAATGAAGTTATCGCTCAAATTAAAAGGAGATTCAAATTGCAAAACGGAAATTTTCATAATCAATCCAATAATAATTCAGAACCAGTTACATATATTCTTGAAGAATATCAGGACACAGGTTTATTGATGGTTAAACATGTTATCAACCTTATTATCTTCCTACAATGATAGCAAGCATGAAACTATTGGAATTAGATAAACGAAGTTACTGCTGAAACGAAAAGAAAATTGTATTACGAATATTCTTGGGAAAAATATGCCGTCACCTTCCTGCCGGCAGATATCAAGGATGAATGAATTTGACACTAAAAATATCAAAGAAATGATATCAGAACAGTAGTTCATAGTTTCGGAATGTTCAAACAATCCATTTGTTTATAAAAACAAAGCCTGATCGTGGTGTGGCGTATGTTTCTCGATTGATATCAGTATAAAGATTTATTTTATATACGGTCGGTAATTTTGGTAACGGGATCTATACAGAAACCAAGCATAGCCCTAATTTCATTGATCAGGATTTGCCTAACATAATTTCATATCATATATCACATCTCTGATGCATGATGTCGGCGTCCCTCAAAAGGGAGCCAAGAATCATTGAGGTGGTAATAGAATTATACAATTTTCAATGTAATATAATACCATTGCGATAGGAATTTGATATATATATATATATATATATATATATTATTCGGAGCTGAAAACTCTTATTCGTAAGTCACCACAAGGAGCGACACCAATCTCAAAGACTTCTGCGCTCTAGCCGCATACGGTAATTGGTATCCAGAACGCACCTTACTTTTCTACTCAACACTTAGAACGGTAGTTTGCTTCTTTGATAGTGCTTCCCAAAATTTCTCATAAGAAAAGTTATAGTGTTACTTCAGAGATATTACTCAAATATTGTGCAGTTGAAAAAAAATAATTCAAAGACAATTTCAATTCCGGTCTTTAAATTCTTCAGAATCCTTTCATTTTAATGCGCAACACATGTTTTATTCAGAAATTATAATATAAGAGGATTTAATTGGCAGCTTTTTCCGTTTGCTCCTCATTTATGTGTTCCCTTCTAGAAAAAAAAGATTGGACCCGATTGAGATCGATTACCAGGTGAATCGTTTTGAATTGGTATTAATAGGGACAAACTTTTTTCATCGTTCTCAATCGTTTTCAATCGGGACAAGCGTTTGAATCGTTCTCAATCGGGTAAGTGCATAGAGACGTCGATCGGAAACCTAACCCTAAAGACCGACTAAAAACGCGTGCAGTTGAAAATATAATTTGGTGTTTTCTGAAGTTGGATTCAGTGATCTTTTGAATTTTTTGAGTCTTTTACGTAGAGGGTCTTCGGATTTGTTCAGGTAAAAGTAGTGGTGGTGGTCTTAGGGGGCTGTTAAATATTATTATGGAGTTGGAAATATAATTTTTGGTTTTCTGAAGGTGACTTGGACGATTATTTCAATTTTTTAAATATTTTTTTAGTGCTTTACGTGCATTCATTTAGGATTTATCGAATTAAAGGTGGAAGGGGTGGTCTAAGGGGGTTATTGAATATTTTAATGGGGTTGGAAATATAGTTCGAAGTTTTCTGAAGTTAACTTGTGTGATTATTTAAAATTTTGAAATTTGTTGAGTGTTTTACGTGGATGCTCTTCGAATTTATTAAGGCAAAAGTAGAAGGGGTGGTCTTAGGGGGTTCTTGAATATTATCATAGGGTGGAGAATATAACTTGCAGTTTTCTGAAGTTGACTGGGGTAATTATTACATTTTTTTAAATTATTTGAGTGTTTTACGTAAAGGCTTTTGGGATTTGCTAAGGTAAAAGTAGTAGTGGTGGTCTTAGGGGGTTGCTGAATATTATCATGAGGTTGGAAATTAAGTTGGAGTTTTCTGAAGGTCATTTGGGTGATTATTTCAAATTAAAAAAAAAAATTTATTGTTTTACGTGAAGACATTTAGCATTTATCGAATTAAAAGTGGAAGGGGTGATCTTAGGGGGTTATTGAATATTATAATGGTGTTGGAAATATAGTTCGAAGTTTTCTGAAGGTAACTCGTGTGATTATTTAAAATTTTCAAATTTGTTGAGTGCTTTACGTGGATGCTCTTCGGATTTATTAAGGCAAAAGTGGAAGTGGTAGTGTTAGGGGGCTGTTCAATATTATCATAGGGCGGAGAATATAACTTGTGGTTTTCTGAAGTTGACTGGGGTAATTATTAAGAAAAATTTAATTATTTGAGTGTTTTACGTAGAGGCTTTTGGGATTTGCTAAGGTAAAAGTAGTAGTGGTAGTCTTAGGGGGTTGTTTAATATTATCATAGGGTTAAGAATATAACTTGTAGTTTTCTGAAGTTGACTGGGGTAATTATTAAATTTTTTTTAATCATTTGAATGTTTTACGTAGAGGCTTTTGGGATTTGCTAAGGTAAAAGTAGTAGTGCTGGTTTTGGGGGGTTGTTGAATATTATAATAGGGTGGAGAATATAACTTGCAGTTTTCTGAAGTTGACTGGGGTAATTATTACATTTTTTAAAATTATTTGAGTGTTTTACGTAAAGGCTTTTGGGATTTGCTAAGGTAAAAGTAGTAGTGGTGGTCTTAGGGGGTTGCTGAATATTATCATGAGGTTGGAAATTAAGTTGGAGTTTTCTGAAGGTCATTTGGGTGATTATTTCAAATTAAAAAAAAAAATTTATTGTTTTACGTGAAGACATTTAGCATTTATCGAATTAAAAGTGGAAGGGGTGATCTTAGGGGGTTATTGAATATTATAATGGGGTTGGAAATATAGTTCGAAGTTTTCTGAAGGTAAATTGTGTGATTATTCAAAATTTTGAAATTTGTTGAGTGCTTTACGTGGATGCTCTTCGGATTTATTAAGGCAAAAGTGGAAGTGGTGGTGTTAGGGGGCTGTTCAATATTATCATAGGGTGGAGAATATAACTTGTGGTTTTCTGGAGTTGACTGGGATAATTATTCAATTTTTTTAAATTATTTGAGTGTTTTACGTAGAGGCTTTTGGGATTTGCTAAGCTAAAAGTAGTAGTGGTGGTCTTAGGGGGTTGTTGAATATTATCATGGGGTTGGAAATATAAGTTGGGGTTTTCTAAAGGTGATTTTGGTGATTATTTCAAATAATTTTAATTTTTCGAGTGTTTTCTGTAGAAGGTCTTCGGATTTGTTCAGGTAAAGGTGGTATGACTGGTCTTAGGGGTTTTTTAAAATTATTATTACGGGGTGGGAAATATGACTTGGGATGTTCTGTGCTACAGAACTATTTAGCAAGCCGCTGCAATGGATCCTCAATGCGCCGCACGTTAGTTCTCTTCTTAAGAATTAAAAACATTGAAAAAAGGGAGGTGGATACCCGGGTACCCCGTTACACCAATGTAGGGGGTTTTTTTTTATATAATTTGCAAGCTAAATTTCAAAATGAAAATAAAATAATATAGTTAATTTATTTGAAAAATAACTTCTAACAACCTGTTTATTTATTATACGTAGGTATCAAAATTAAAAAATAAAATAAAAATAAACCGCAACCAGATTAAAGAAATGAACATGTTAATGACAAATAATATGATAATCTAATGAAAATTACTACAAAATAAGTTATTTGAAAATATGTTGATGACTGCTCCTTGATCGCGAGGGAATTATTCAACAATTTTACATCTTTTTAAAAGTTATCTTCTACAGAGATGTAAAAAAAGTAAATACACTTTTTCAAATAATTCCCGCGAGATCAATGTGCTGCCACCAACATAATGGCAGATTTACTTCATCTCGAGGCCCGATTGAGAACGATAGGCAACGATAACCGGCCTCAATCGTTCCGAATCGGTGCGACCCGATTAAGAAACACAATTGGGAACGATTTAAATTTTTTTTCAATCGTTCGCAATCGGATCCAATCATTTTTTTGTAGGAGGGTTAACAATTTTTACAATGTCCTAACGTAATAGCACACGATGCATTATGCGGTTCAGCGTGCTGTTTGTAATATGTAATATGCAGCTTGAATACATATAATTATTACAGTCGAACCTGGATTTAGTGATTCTCAGGCATGTCATGGCAGAGAGAGAGAGAGAAGAACATGAGAGACAAAACAATTCCGACACTATATTTATGCTCACCGTCAGCCCCAAAACCGAAACTAAATCCAGGTTTGACTGTATTTTAACTCAGACACAATGTTATTACATAAACCCAGCGAAGTACGAAATCAATGTAGTAAAATCTATACTGCATGTAATAAAAAACGTTCTCAAGTAGTCTGAACAATTTTTATTCAATTTCTATGAAATAAAACACTTTGATAAGAAACTTTAGAAGTAGAGAAAGTAAATGTACAACTAAAAGATCCAAAACATTTGGAAGTCATTATCAGTCAATAGAAAAAAAGTTCGCATTCTGTATTTGTCAATTAATTAACATTTTTTCATATAGAACAACGACAACAATATCGACTATTTTCATTGAAATGGAAATCCAATCAGACTTCGAGTGTCAGAGCCCACTTGATTACGAATATACGTTGAATCGGTTTGCTTCATCATCACGAATAAACGGTCTGTAATAGTTATCACTTAGCTCGTGTCCATGAATCCTTGAAAAGGATTTTTCATAAGTTATTCATTGAATTGTATAAGATTTGTGTAAGATTTGACCCCCTCCGTTTTGTTCAAATGTTCACGTTTTAAGACCCCCTGAACCCGAAAAACAGATTTTTACACGTTTTTTCTTTGTATCTAAGTATGAATCTCTGTCTGTGAGCACAATGCCCTTCGAAATAATTGACAGATTGCATTGGTCTTTGGTATACTCTTTCACTCCCCTACAATGAAGGTTAAGTTCGTTACCCCCTCATTTTGGATAAAAATTCAAAAAATTAGAGCATTTTCCAAATGTTGAAGACCACTTTTTTTTTAATTTGAACATTGTATGTACGGTTGTTCATAGCATTCAAAAAGACGAACGAAAATGATTATTTGAAGCCAAAAAATTCAGGAGGAGAAAAACGTTTCTTTTTGAACACCCTACAAGACTGTCGTAACAACTTTTCGATTTTTTTAAAATCGAAAATTCAACTTTTGATCGTACAAGGGAATAATGAAAAATTCTAATTTGCGGTCAAACTATACAAGACACAAAAAAAAAATGAGAAGACCATAACTCTGAATTCAAATAAGATCTACAAATTCATTGATAATTAATTTTTGATAGGGTGTGTAGGTTTTTTTTAAATTCGTGAAAAACAGCATTAGAAATAAAAAAATAAAATTTGTGGACAAACGATACAAGCTACAAAAAAAAATAATGAGGCAAAAGTTGTTCACCCAAAAAAGGGCTGAAAATTTATTTCGGATTATTTTTTGATAGGATGCTTGGTTTTTATTCATAAAAAAACATTGACAAATGAAAAAATTAATTTCTGAATGAACGACATAAACTATGAGAAAAATGAATTGACAAAAGTTGCTCATGCAAGAAAGAGCTACAAATTTGTCATCAACAATTTTTTGATAGCACGCGTAGTTTTTCTTTACATCGTAAAAAATAACATTGAAGATAAAAATATTAAATTTTTGGAAAACGACACAAGGTACGAAAGAAAAATTTATAGACAAAAGTTGCTCACCTTAAAAAAAGATCTACAAATTTGTTACCAATAATTTTTAGAATGAACAAGTCGATTTTTTTAATCGTAAAAAACAAGATTAAAAACTAAAAAATTAAACTTTTGGAAAAATGACACAAGAGACAAAAAAAATGAAAAGACAAATGTTGTTCAACGAAAAAAAAAATCTACAAATTTTTTATAAACACTTGTTATGAAAGTAAAAAAGATTATTCTCTTGGAAAAAGGACACAAGCTACAGTAACATTTTATTTAACATAAGTTCTGGCCTGAATTATATATACAAATTTGCTCAAAACCGCTTCACGCTAGGATGCGTATTTTTAGTTTCAAACGTAAAAAATAACATTGAAAATAAACAAATTGAATTTATGGTCAAACGACACAAAATGCAATAAAATGTTTAATAACAAAAATGTTCTTTTCTTGTAGGATGCGCACTTTTTCCAATTATTAAAACAAGACAATAGGGTCATCCACTATTTTTTTCTATTTCTGCATATTAAAGTATATGCTCTACACGGAAAAAATTAGTTGTTGAAATTTTGAATGACTGAGTCAACCACTCTAGGATAGGGTTAAACGTATGTCATAAATTGGAAGAATCGTCTTACAAACCTTGATTGATAAATGTTTAAAAAGTAGAAAGAGTTGTCGAAAGTACAAAATAATTTCAATGAAAATGTGAAGACCATAGGAATAGAGTTCTTGAAACACTGATACACTAATGCTTCGTAGCCAGTCAATGAAACTTTCGATGACTTCTAACGAGTTTTTAGAGAACAGTATAGCCAAGTTAAAAAAATATATATTCCGCGGTTATATTTACCATATTGTTATTCACATAGACTCACGCTTAAGTTATATTTATTTTTACAGATACACACGAACCTATGAAAAATCGAAAGAAATTTTGCGGCGGGATTCGAACTACCTAACACCTATCGAACGCAACTTATCCCTAACCACTAGACCCCACGGCTAACTTAACACATTGAATATTTTGCACAAATGTCAGTGAAAAGTCAAATTTAAATTCGCGCTCATTTGTTCATTGCCGGTGACCGCGACTCCATCCAGACTGATACATATACCACTTCACCTGAGCATCCAATGTGACTGTACATTGTGAATATATAGATATGTAGAAAACAGTCAACGAATTCTTCGACAACTTATAAATCAGTTATTCGTTTCTGTGCTAGAGTTATTGTATTCCAAATCGTTTGGAATCTGGAGGACTTTTTATGAACAATTGAATGTTTGCCTTGAACTTTGTCAAAATCTGCTGAATAAAAATTCGAAAACTGATGTTCCTAGATTGTCTTTCAATAATTCGATGACTTTTTCCACTTTTTCGATGAAGTCTGCGGTTCTTTAATCAAAATTATACGAGATTCTAAAAAAGAAGTGGCCTATCCTAGAATGGTTGACTAGTCAAATGAAGTTTCGACAACTTATTTTTTCCATGTAGAATCACTAATAATATCAGCATAATGGGAAAAAAACTGTTTTCTCATTTATATTTGAAAAAGAAAAATTTGTACACATTTAAAATTCCTATTTCTGTCGCACCCATTCCGCCATCTTGATGTGACGTAGCACGCCGTCAAACGCTTGTAAATAAGCCGGGCGATTCACGTTATTTGCGAAGAAATAAAAGAAGACAGCGCTACCATTGGTGTTTTGTGCCTGAATGCAAGAGCACGTCTGTCAAAAATTGAGGAAAATTATTATCTATACCCAAACGTGAGGAACGGAAAAAATGGTACGAAATAAATTTTTCGGCGTGACAAAAAAATATATAATTTTTTTTTTTTTGATGGCATAAAACTCGTAATTGACTTATTTTGAACGGTGTTATATATATGGGATGCCGGGATCGCTGGGATGTATGTGAGTTATAGCCTCGCCAACTCAAATCGTTTATTTACGCAACAAGTATTATAAAAGAAAGTATTTATGAAAGTTATTATGAATCTTGAAATTACAAATTTCATAAAAATTTTATAGAAGTATTTATATAAGTATTCATTGAAGCATCTATAAAAAAAGTGAGGTTAGGTTTTCTGGATGCAATATTGCCAATATTTCATATATCTGTTACGATTCGCCTGAAGCAATTATCATTCTAAATTAATAAATTAAATAAATATGAATAAATCTTTCGAAGAGTTAACGTCATTCATTCCATTTACTTATTTAATCGCTTTTACTCCTAGAGTGAGTCTCAGCAATGTTGAAAATGGAGCAATCCGCAAAAAAATCACTTGTCATAAGTATTATCACGTTTGAAAAATTATCCCAACTGCACTGAAAAAAATGTTTAGTTGTGACAAGAAGCTCTTTATTAGTAGAGATGGTATTAGATACGACAACACTTCGATGGTAAAAATAACTAACGAGTTAAGTCCGGCAACAAATCACCGTTAGTAGGGTAAGGAGGGGCAGCGCCAACCGGTGGGGCAAAGGCAAATTTGCTTATAACATCGCTATTATTCAACAATTTTGATATTACTCTGCATTGAATAAATATATTTTATCATAAAGATAGTGTTACGTACTAAAATCTTGAAAATTAACGATGTAAAAGAAAAATTATGCAGAAAACAGTTTTGACAACGAAAGAATGGAAGATTCGCTGGCCGAAATATAAAGTTGTCAACATTGATGGCAATACTTACAGTATGTAAATTTGATATTTCGACAGATAAGACAATATCACTTTACGTAATTACAATAGTTGAACGTAATTCAAATCCAAAATATATCAAATATCGTAAATAATTAAGGCCTCACCAGTGGGGCAAACCGGTCGAAAATAATAGTTCACACGTACTTAGGTTATAAAAGTATCATAAGTTTTGTCGATAAGTGATTGGTAATGTAGAACAGCCACTTATCTTCTGGGCTACATGCAAGAAACTATTAAATATTATTATTATAAATCCGGTCGGTAGAGCGGGTGTTTTGTATCGGTATGGTAGAAACCTTTGCGCGTAGTCCGTCTCTAGTGCAATGTCAACGCATCAGAGGTTATATCACAGTAATCACTATTTTTATTAAAAATAACTTATTCTTCTTAAGGGCTTAAGGTAGTTTTTCCAGTATATAAATTACCACAAACGCGAACCATCATGTTTTGCCATCTACAGATGTTTTGATTTTCATAAAAAGCTGCGGTTTCCTTTGCCCTCCGGTGTGGGGCAAAGGCGACGAAATACAGCTTGTTGGAAATAATTGAATTATTAAATCATTGTTTCATTATTGTAATTAATACTTATAGAAATATGATATTCAATAATGTAGGACTCGAAATGAAAAAAAGTGGATCAATTCCACATCTTATTAACTTTAAAAAAGTAATTGACTGTTAATTGGTCGACGCTGCCCCTCCTTACCCTAATCCTACGTAGGTTATATTAGTAACGATAGTAATTCTAGCCACAACAAATAAAGTAGTCACATTTACCACCAATTCATTTTCCAAGAAAAGAAAGGTAGTAAAAGTTACAAGTTTTCCTCCTTGGCGACATTGGCAGAACTGAAACCTGAGCAGTGCTGCCAACATTCGCACCAAAATACAGCTTCATGTTCTCGATTATCGCCATTTTCATGTGGACCTTTTTGTGAATTGTGCAGTAGTGAAGGGCGTGAAGACTATCGCATCGATCTCAATTTTCTAATGGACTTACTGCTACTGAAAGTCTGCAATTTTAAATACACAAGAACTCCAATATGAGGCCGACTAATCATTTTCTTTCTAAAATTGGTGGCTCACGCAGTTTCTCAGCGCACAAGCAATGTCAACAATGCGTGGCCACCCCGCACAAAAGATATCTTTCCCCGCACCATTCATCCAACGACGAATTTAGTGCACGGCCACTGCGAGGCAACCCCCGAAACTGGCTTTATATCAGTTCTTGTGTTCTTGTTCTCTTATAGAGTTCTTGTGTATTGAAATTATAGTGGTTTTTCATTAAAATCTCAATGGACTAGTGGGTGTATTTCGACATGACGTTTTGAGTTCTAACTTCGCAATAGTCTACGAGCCCGTAATTTCAATCCTAAGGATTACTAATTTTAATAGTGAAACTCACAAATTTTAAAAGTAAGGACTACTGTTTTAAATAGTAAAACTTACTAATTATAATAGTGAGGATTACTAATTTAAGTAGTGCGATGAACTATCTTATTTGTAAGACTTACTAATTAAAGTGGTAAGGCTTACTACCTAAAAATAGTACGTACCATCTAAAGTTGTCGTGACAACAAGTAAAGTAGTAAAGAAAACTACTACCAATCTTGCGAAAGAAACCCAACCAGTTCAATAGCAGCGGCATTTCCGGTTGGTATTTTGTCCCGTTTTAATAAATTATTAAAAATTATTGAATAAACAAAATTGAGTTTTAATTTCACATTTAAATTCTTTGGAAGTCGAAGTTTAAAAAAACCTTAACTATAAGGCAAAAATTTTGTTTCGTCGACCCCATGCAAATACGTATGTTTTAATACCAATGCATAATAATGAATTGTAATAATATAAATTTATTGAAATAATACATTTTTTTAGGGTAGTTGAGAATAGAATTTCATGCAAAATAAGAAACAAATATTAAAGTAATCATGATGAATAAAATTTCCAATTTATATTGCAACATCTGAATATGCAATCCCAGACCGAGGTACATAAATGAATATAATATACCTTTGATATAAAAGTGTTGAATATAATGGAGAAAAGTTCACATTTTGGACAAAATCGAGTGCGAAACACGAGATACGTGATGAGAATCTGATCGTTGAAGCCGAAGGAGCTGTAACAAAAAAGAATTCACAATCACCATATTACAGTTGTCGATACATTGACCTTTAATTTTGAAAGGTCTGTGCACAAATGTGGGGGAAATATAATGAGCGAGCGCTAAGCGCGAGATAAATATATTATCGAGCGCGAAGCGCAAGAAAAACAACAGTCACGCGCCCTAGGCGCGCTCAAACTTGCGAACGAAGGGACCCGCGCGCATAGCCGTGCTGCATGCCCTCGATGTATCCACCCTCTAGTAAATAAACAGATTCCTCAGGGGAGATACCACCTCTACTAAATATTTGTTTGTTTCCTTCTCCCATGATTTATACACTTTTCGTAATTTATGACGAAACAATATTTTACACCATCGCCATGGCGGCCAGTATTATTTTTTTTTCCTCTTGTTAAAAATCTGCTACAAGGTTTTACCGACAGTAGCAGTAGATTTGATTGAAAAAAAAACGTCAATTAATTAACGCATCGGCTACGCAAATATGACGAAACTAATTAGGAAACTTCAAAACTGGTTTCAGTCTATGAATTAAAAACAGAGTCTTCAACGAATATATAAAATACATATGTTGAGATAGAAATGGATTCTTTTTGTTCACACTTTCATTGTTCCAAACGTGTCTCCTCCTCTAAATTTTTTAGAAGCAGCAAACATTTTTCATGGCCTGTAATTTTAACTCTAACTCAAGTGCGGAGTCATAAATGGCCTAGTAGTGGCCCAGCAAAAGAACAAATACTGTCGAAGTGCAGCTGCCTAATTCACGCGGTTGCTGCGATGGGGACTCTGGTCTGCACTTGACGGCCAATGTTGGACAAAGCGCTGCGCTGGCCGCTGTTACTCACCCGTTTATGGCCTCCATCAACGCACCGTGGAAGGAATTGAGAATTCACTGTTCACAATCCACTACAGCCCAAACATCTTCACCGATTTTTATTTATGTTTAGAAGTTGAGAGGAGAAGAGTTACTATCTATCATAATTATTGCAGATACACTTCAGGAGCGTAAATGTTCAGTTTCAGATTTGAGCCAGTTGTTATAAACTATTTATATGAACAAGTAATTTCATAAGGTGCTGAACTGCAACGGAAAACTTTATCTTGATTGAAATTGCCTAAATATCTCGTAGTAGTGGTATTCAGAGTAGCAAATAACCATTACTTAACAAATTCCTATTATTGCAAATATTCTAATAAACAAATTGCCATTTTGATGCGTAAAAATCTTGGACTTCGATATGGGGAGTCGCGCCTGATTCAAATGAAACCATGCCTGGAAAGTGTAACGCAAGCCACGAAAATTGTAAGTAAAGACAAATGTACACTGAACGAATTGAATATTGTATTCAAAGTAAATTCAACGAATACTCTCGTCAAAGAAATAAGCTATAGAAAGAACTTATCGCTACCATATACTGATGATCAGCTAGATTCTATAAAATATAAGTTAATACTACTAACTCAGGAAATTAGGCCCTTCAATTAAAACAATCTAAAGCAATCGGTCGATGAGATCGAGAACGCAGTAGATAAAATCAGTAGGGTCAGACGAACACGTACCTAGAGTCAACATGCGACTGTGTACACTACCTAGGTTACCTTGCTATTGCAATAGTCATAGCGTTCATAAGATACAAATTCAACGTGCTAGTGCTACCCGCTCAATGTATACCCAGAAAAGTTTGGTTCTTCTGCGTCAAAATTGAAGTCACCGAATCTCCAAAGGTTCTTCCACTCAGCGCCGCCACAAAGGCAAAATGAAAAATGGAAAACGCCCTATTTTTTTGCTTTTTTTTTTGCAAATTTTATGCTCGAAAAAACATTTTTTTGCTCTTCAAACTTCCGAGATAAGGGTGACGGCGCTAGCACGACGCCCACTCAGCGCCGCCACCTATGAAAACTCACTAAATATCATTATAATGAAATAAACGGTAAGGGTAGATTTTTTTGCTTTTTTTTGCTCTCCGAAAACATATAATACGTGTTCCAAGAAACTACCCCTAAATCATACATACCTACCCCTCGTGACCATACATGTTAAAAAAGTGTAAAAACCACCTTGTATAACGTAAAGATGATTCAGAACTCTAAATTAATTATTTAACACCTGAAAATTTACTCTTTTATAATTTCTCCCAAAAACTAACCTTTCACGTAAATTTATGTATCGGAACTTACATATATACTTATTAAATGCATCAAAAACTGTAAAATTCACAAAACACAGTTGGCGGGAATTTGTTGCTCTTTTTTTGCACTCCGATGACATATGAGGAGCTCATAGCAAAAGCGGAGTAGAAAAGTCGTCGAAGCAAAAACGAGTTAAGAATAATGCGGGCAAAAACGAGTTAAAAAGAAACAAGAATAACGAAGATTGTATCATCTATTATGATATAACGATATGATAGTACGGTATAGATTATATCATAATCTATCATTGTATTACACTTTTATGTTATAATATACAATACAATCCTCGTTATTCTTGTTTCTTTTTAACTCGCTTTTGCCCGCATTATTCTTGCCTTGTTTTTGCTCCGACGACTTTTCTAGTCTGCTTTTGCTATCAGCCCCTCATATAATGCTTGTCCCAAAAAACTACCCCGCAGTCATACATACCTACACCTCGTGAACAAAGATGTTCTAAAAGTGTAAAAACCACCTTGAAAAACGTAAAGATGATTCAGAGCTCTGAATTAATGATTTAACACTTGAAAATTTATCCTTTTATAATTTCTCACAAAAAGTACCCTTCCACGTAAATTTATGTCGCGGAACTTACATATACTTATTAAACGCATCAAAAACAATAATATTCATAAAACACAGTTGACGGGAATTTGCTGCTTTTTTTTTTGTTCTCGGATAACATATAATACTTGTCCCAAAAAACTACACCCAAGTCATACATACCTACCCCTCGTGGCCTGAAATGTTCTGAAAGTATAAAAACAACCTTGAAACGACATAAAGAGGAATCAGAACTCTAAATTGAATACTGAACACTTGAGAATTCACCCCTTCTATAATTTTCCCGGAAAACTACCTTCAGATTGACTAATTCCTTGTTTGAAATTTATGTCTTCTATAATTTACCCGTAAGATAACGTAAAGATGATTCAGAACTCTGAATTAATTATTTCACACTTGAAAATCTACCCTTTTATAATTTCTCACAAAAACTACCCTTCCACGTAAATTTATTTAGCGGAAATTACATATACGTATTAAACGCATAAAAGATAATAATATTCAGAAAATACAGCGAAGACTTTTGCTCTTTTTTGCTCTGCAATGGCCAATATAAAATGTCATAAAAAACTACAAAAAACAAGACCAAACAATATAAAGATGATGCAGACCTTTAAATTGACTAATTCCTTGTCGGAAATTTATGTATTCTATAATTTACCCCCGTAAGTATTAAGTAACGAATGAGTCGAATTTAATTAAGTTAACAAATAACTGTAAAGTCTACTGAAGTTTAATTGCCCTAAATAGTACATTGTGTAACGAGTGGGGTATAGTTGCATATTGCGCACGCGGGCGCCGTTGGCGCACGAGCGCAGCGAGTACGCCATGAGCGCCCAAGTGGCGGAATATGCAACTGTACCACACGAGTTGCACACACTATTTTTCATCACGAATGTGAGGAATATGCATTTTTTGTATTTTATCCGCACAAGCGAAGCGAGTGCGTAATATCGCCGGGGGGCTGGGCGCGGGTCGGGGGGTTCGAGGGGCGGAGCCCCCCGAGAGGAAAAACACCCTAATCAAAAAGATAATTTCAGGTGCCAAAGGAGAATTGGCCGTGTTTTCTCGAAACAAACGCACCTAACCTGAAACCTGGTGTGGGCATAAACCCTCCAAGGACTAGTGTGACGTATACGTCACATGAGGAATTAAATGAAATGAAAACATAATTTGTTTAGTTTAATGATAATATTAATATTATGAATTTGAAAAAAAATAGTTCTCGTCCTTGGAGGGGAATATTCATATTATACTTACTTTATACTTACTTCTTGCATCCATGACACAAAACAAACTGTTGTTGACATTTTGAAGATGATAACGTTGAAGTTAGTAGAAGGTTAGTTGCGTTTGTTTCGTGAAAACACGGCGAAGCGTGTGATTTTTCTTACTAAAACACATTGGAGCGTGCGATATTTCTTCTAAAACACGGAGCAGCGTGCGATTATTGTATAACGCACGCTGTTCGCACGGCATGCGCAATATGTCACAATGCGCACGGAAAACAGATGTGAAATGTGGCATATTCCGTGCATGCGTGATGAAAAATACTTTTCATCACCAGTGTTTACATTATTACAGGTAAGAATTTTCCATATACTATTCAAATGATAAAAATATCGTTAATTGTCATATTGAACTTGAAACGGAATTTAAATTACAACTTCAACCACTGAACTACTAGAGAGATCGAAGCCCGATACGTTTTTCAGATATAAGCTTTTCATAGCAAGGAGTTAGGGGTCATTCATTAATCACGTAAAGGCGATTTTGACCATTTTTGTCTCCACCACAATAATTGACGTAGTAAGATATTACTTAAGAATGGTTTTAACCCCCCCCCCCCCCCCCCCCCCCCGAGGTAAGATCATGTAGAAATTTGAAAAAAACCCTCCCCCTCGGGACCCTCACGTAAATAATGAATGGCCCCTTATGTTTTGAACTAAAGTTAAATTAGAAGGAATCTATATTATCATCATCAAAAAAATGGAAAGCGTATATCTAAAGGAAGTATCTGCCTTCAATCTCTGTATTAGCTCAGTGGTTGAAGCACCCGCCGGGCAATCGGAAAGACGTGAGGTTCGATTCCCACCGAAGGAAAGGAGAAAGATCTCTTTTCAGAAATTAAACTGTCTTAATTGATAAATTTCAAACTCCATCTAGTCTGAAAAGACGTTAAGAAATTATGTTATTTATGGAGTGACCTTGAATTAGATCGATATTGTTGATTTCCATTTTCACAGTAAGTGAATGATATCTCCACATGATCGATCGTTACCAATTCCGATAATAATACAGATTCCTTCTAAAGTGTCGGACTTTTTCGCTAGTCGAATTCGAGGTTCCAGATTATTTTGCTATGCGATCAATAGATTCCAGATTTTTTTGCTCCTTGGAATTGAAGTACTAGATTTTTTTCCTCTTCGAATTCAAAGGAATTTAAAAAAAATTTCAAATCCTGTTCGAAATATACGTATAGAACCTAGTAGAATTTCTGTTCGGAATTCCATATGGAATTCCATAGAAATACATATTGGTAACATCCACATAGATCTGTTCAGAGGTCGAACATAGCGAGATGTCTAAAAAATCCTGTAAGAAATTCCCATATAGAAACTAGTAGAACTTCTATTTGAAATTCCAATTAGGTAACATATCAGTAAAATCTATATAGGTCAGTATAGATTTGTGGACATAGCAAAATGTTTGAAAGATTGTGTAAGAAATCACCATACAGAACCTAGAAGAATTTCTGTTTGGAATTCCATATGAATTACATAAGCTGTGTCTCGTCGTGCCGAAAAATTAGGGGTGTTGGACCAATATAATTTATGTGGCTAGTCACAGGGGTGCTTCCGCACCCCCTCGAAACCTCGGAAAAGGGGTAGGTGTTTCACCAACGTTATTTCTATGGCCAATCACAGGGGTGCCTTCCCGCTCCCACCCGAAAATTCGGGACGACTAGCCAAGCTTATGAAAAATATTGCACTAGTCATCCCGAATTTCGGAACGACGAGACACTGCGAATTACATATTGGTAACATCCACAATCCACATAGATCCGTAAAGAGGTCGGGACATAACGAGATGTCTGGACAATCCTGTAAGAAATCGCCATATAGAACATAGCAGAATTTCTGTTCGGAATTCCATATAGATCACATATTCGTAACATCCATATAGAACAGTATAGAGGTCGGGACCTAACGCGATGTTTGAAAAATCCTGTTCGAAATATACGTATAGAATCTAGTAGAATTTCTGTTTGGAATTCCATATGAATTAAATATTGGTGACATCCACATAGATCCATACAGGGGTCGGGACATAGCGAGATGTCTAAAAATTGCTGTAAGAAATCACCATATAGAAACTAGTAGAATTTCTGTTTGAAATTCTATATAGGAGTAGATCACATACCCGTAACATCCATATAGATTCGTATAGAGGTCGGGACATAGTGCGATACTTGAAAAATCCTTTGGAAACATTAAAATCCTTTGGAAACATTAGGAATCTATTAATCGAATAGCAAAATAATGTGGGACTTCGAATTCGAGTAGCAAAAAAATCCGGCACTTCAATTTCTTGAAGCAAAAAAATCGGAATTCTATTATTAATGTGGCAGAATAATCTATGAATTGAAATTCAAGTAGCAAAAAATGCAGTACTTTAATTTTGAGAAGCAACAAAGTCGGGAATTTATTATTCGTGTAGCAAAAACATCGGATTCTTTATTTATGAGGAACCAAAGAATCAGCAACCCATTATTCGTGTAGCAAAATAATCTAGAACTTCAAATTCAAATAGCCAAAAAAGCCAGTACTTCAATTTCGAGGAGCCAAAAAATCGGGCATCTTTTGTTCGTGTGGCAGAATAATCTATAAATTCATTTTTAAGTACGAAAAAATCCAGTACTTTAATTATGAGAAGAAAAAATATCGGGAATGTAATAATCGCGCAGCTAAGTAATTTAGAACTTTGAAATCAAGTAGCAAAAAATCCGACACTTCATTTCAAACGAGCGAAAAATTCGGAAAGCAGTTCGGGTAGCAGAATAATCTATTACTTCAAATTTGAGCAGCAAAAAATTGAGTACTTTAATTTCGAGAAGCAAGAAAATCGGGAATCTAATAACCAGTAGCGAAATAATCCAGAACTTGGAAATAAGGTAGAAAAAATCCAGCACTTTATTTCCGAGAAGCGAAAAATTCGGAAATGTATTTTTCGGGTTGCAGAATAATCTATAAGTTCATTTTTGAGTACGAAAAAATCCAGTACTTTAATTATGAGAAGAAAAAATATCGAGAATCTAATAATCGCGTAGCTAAGTAATTTAGAACTTGGAAATCAAGTAGCAAAAAATCCGACACTTCATTTCAAACGAGCGAAAAATTCGAAAAGCAGTTCGGGTAGCAGAATAATCTATTACTTCAAATTTGAGCAGCGAAAAAATCGCATACTTTAACTTCGAGGCGGAAAAAATCGGGAATTTAATAATCGGTAGCAAAATAATCTAGAACTTGGAAATAAGGTAGAAAAAATCCGACACTTTATTTCCGAGAAGCGAAAAATTCGGAAATGTATTTTCCGGGTTGCAGAATAATCTATTGCTACAAATTTCAGCAGAAAAAAAATCTAGTACTTTGATTTCGAGGAGAAAAAAAATCGGGAATCTAATAATCGGTAGAAAAATAATCTGGAATTTCGAAATCAAGTAGAAAAAAATCCGACACTTTATTTTCGAGGAGGAAAAAATTCGGGAATGTATGTTTCGGGTTGCAGAATAATCTACTACTTCAAATTTGAACAGCAAAAGAATCGAGTACTTTAACTTCGAGGCGCGAAAAAATCGGGAATTTAATAATCGGTAGCAAAATAATCTAGAGCTTAGAAATCAAGTAGCAAAAAATCCGACACTTTATTTCCAAGGAGCGAAAAATTCGGAAATGTATTGTTCGGGTAGACGAATAATCTATTACTTCAAATTTGAGCAGAAAAAAAATCGAGTACTTTAACTTCAAGTCGCAAAAAAATCGGGAATTTAATAATCTGTAGCAAAAAAATCTAGAACTTGGAAATCAGATAGCAAAAAATCCGACACTGTATTTCCGAGGAGCAAAGAATTCGGGAATGTATTGTTCGGGTAGCAGAATAATCTAGAACTTCGAATTCATGTAGCAAAAAAGTCCAGTTCTTTATTTTCCAGGAGCAAAAAAAATGAAATCTATCATTCGTGTAGCAGATAATCTATAACTGGGAACTAGAGTAGCAAACGATTCAATACTTTTATTTTAAGGCGAAAAAAATGGTATAATTCGAGTAGCAAAATAATCTAGAACTTCGAATTCAAGTAGCAAAGCTATTTAGTATGTATATTTAATTTCTCCCTTTTACGGGTTTCAGGGCCTCCGCCCCCTGTACATATATTTACGTTTCATCCTTAGTTTAACTTAACCGCTGCTTATATTGTAATGCTTCGCCTTACATGATAAAGATAATATTAATACTATTCTTCTTAAACTTCTAAAAATCTAAGCATAAGCGACCTTCCAGGGCTTCCATTTTTTCTTACCATCAAATGCTTTTTCAAAAACTCAAAATTTAAAATTTTTTTAGCCACTTTCCTTTACACAGGATTACCCGTTTGGCTCTGCCCTGTTCCCTTGCTTTCTCTTACTTCTTCCAGCTTTTTCATCCACGTCACTTCCTGTCCATTACCATCCAAAATCCATCACATACAGTCATCCACATTCAACTGTCCATCTTTCTCTCCTGTACACCTATCTAACACATGTGCCCATGACTCCACCTCGTATCCACATACTCAGCACAAATTATCCTCTTCATTCATCCAATATCTACAAGATCTCACTCCTTCTCCCATTCTAAACCGTACCACCTGTATGTCACAAACACTCCTAATTTTTCTTTCTTTCTTCCTTCCATTTTGAATTTTCCAAATTGCCTCTCGTCTCCTTGTTCCAAGCTTCGTCTGAGCATACTTGTGCTATTCTGCTCCCAACGCTATTTTGACTTTTCCAATTATTATCCTTCTTACCATTGTTCCATCATTTTCCTCCCTGCCCTTCTCTGTTCTCCCTTTTACTGCCAGTTCTTTTCTCATCCCTGAGACCATGCCGCCTATCCCTCTACCTTTAACGTATTTCTTTCTTGCTTCATGCATTGTCCACACATACCCTTCGGGTAACATCCTTTTCATCCCCTTCCAATCCTTCTCATCTGCCCAGGTTTCACTCATCATAATCACATCCCACTTTTCTAACTCCCGCCAAAAACCTTCATTCTTGTTCTACAAGCCTGACACATTTCAAAAAGCTATTTTCACGTTTTTCTCATCCCTTCCCTCACCTATCCTCCTCACTTATCTTCCGCCTTGCTTTTTGGAAACCCCTCTGTTTGTTCTCCAACCTCTTTTGCATCTTCCTTTTTTCTACCTTTCTCGACTCTTTTTCCTTTCTTCCTTACTTCTTCTGATTCCTCGTCCCAGAACCATTCCTCCCCATTTATCCATAATCTGTCTCTCCCTATCCATACCATGAGCCCCTTTTTCCTCTCTATCCATGGCGTCTCTTCTATTTGCCATCTCCTTTTCCTCTCCCTCCATGTCAGATCCTCTTCACTTCTTTCCCTTCTTCCTTGCAATAATTTGTTGTTCTCCATAATCTTCTTTTTCTTCTCCTCACTCCCTACTTTTACTATAAACATTCCTTCTTTTCCTTCCTTTGTCCCTCCTATTCTCTTAACTCCTTCTACCTTCACCTGAACTCCAATATCTCTCAGAAGATTTATGATTTCCACCTCTCCTGTTTCACTCTCCATTGTCAATCACTTAGCTACTATGTCATTTTTTCTCTTTGCCCTTTCTTTCCCTTCCAATCTCCTTTCAATGTCACTTAGTCTTTTCTTCAATCTTTTATTCTCATTTTGCACGTTCTTATTACTCCCTATCTCTATTTCCACACCCTCTGTTTCTTTTCCCATATGCTCATTCCTAATTTCTAAGTTGCTGACCCGTTCTTCCAACTGTTTTATCTCACTATTTCTCCTTTCGTCATCCTCCTTCTGTCTATTCTCTATGCTCTCTAGCTTACGTCATACCTTATCCTTCTCCTCTTTCCAGAGTTTATCCCACTCTTCCTACTTTTCTCTTACTTTCCTCACTTCCCCCCTTACATAATTTCCCTGCATATTCATATCATCCAGTATTTTCCTTGTTTCCTCTCTATTTCCTTTTATGAGAGCCTCTAGTTTTTCAATCATTCGTCTTTCGAGTCGAGAATTTTCATCCACAGATGATCAAGACGTGTTACTTTTCGGGAAAATTCGTCATTTCATTCTTGACATTACCAATTTGGATGAATCTGGAATACTCGTAAGAAACAGATTCAGCCATGCTGGGAATCAAAAGATTTTTCTCGACAAATATTTCGAGCGCTCGTTTCAAACGTTTCTCTCCTCCAATTCCAACTATGGCCGGATCAATGCACGTTATTGCTCTTGCCAAAGGATATTTTAATGGAGACCGGTCAAAAAGTTTGGATATGAAAACTTGGAAGCATTTTTTACAATCTTGCTGGAATAGAAGAATGTCTTTCTGAGAACAATTTTTGGATTTCAAACATTTCCTTGCGCCGAAACCTACGTCAACGTCTTTGGTTATCTTGAGATTTTTATCATCATTCATAACGATGTCTTTGATGGGCGTAGAGTCCAAAACTTCTTTTTTCACGATGCGAGTCATTGTAGTATGAACGATCTGATACAAAGCAGTGTGAAGAAATGGAGCCAATGGCTTATCACTTTGAAATTCATGAAGAAATGGTTCGATTTCTCGTGCAAACATTTCAAAGAATGCCAGTTTCGCAGGAAGGAGATCGTCTTTCACCAATTTTCGTACAATCTCGAAACTTTTGCACTTTGGATGCTCGTTTTTTGGTCGATTTTCAAAAGAATCGAAGTATTTTTTTATTGATTCCAAAATCAACGAAATTCTCTGCGCAACAGGTGCATTTTCAAGCCATCTGATGTTGCAAAATTTCAATGGAAACTGCTGGCAATTTGTAATCCGAATGAAATCTCCTCGACGAGCAGGAACGTCTTTGAAGAAATTGTACAAAGCTCTGAAGAGATCAATCAAATTCCAATTAGTTGCTGTCATTCCAGTTTTAAAAGCACCGTGAAGAGTGTGAATCCCACATGAACCAATGTCCAACAGTTGAGGGTCATCTTTTTCAGGTCTCAACTCAGCAGAAAGTAATTTCAAAACTTTGAAATTAACATTAGGACCATCCATGGAGATTTGCAGAATATTTTTCGTGTTGTTACCAACAAAAGCTTCTTTTAAGCCTTTGAAAATATCATTGGCTTTAGCACTTCTCAAAAATACAGACGTGAAGTATCGCGATTTGACCTCGTTCTCTTGTGAATCCCAATATCTCACTGTGATGTCCATTTGCTGCGATTGGGAGTATTTATTCAGAGATTCGTCGAAACCAACCACGTAAAAGTCACAGTTTTTGATCTTCTTGTTTAGTTCAGATCGAAAATAAGGACCTAAGCCAAATGTTACGCAGTAAGAAATCTTATCTTTCTTCAGTTTCATATTTTCCGCAATTTTACTATCGGGGAAAATTGCTTTCATTAAAATGCAGTCACTTTCAGCATCGCGAAGGGAACGATGCGTAATTACAGCCTGCAAACACCAGCTTATCTCAGCTACAGTAGTGGATTTTTTCATACGAAAGAAATCAAGCGTCTTTTTTATGATCATGTGGGAGGAGCTGAGAAACTGAGTCTTGCGTTGAGTCTGCTTGAGTTTTTTTGAATCCGGTTGAAGATTGCTCATTGACTAATGGATTATTTGCAGATTTAGAGGTCGAAGGTTCTGAATCTTTCGTAGGCAGTGCTTCGGGTTTGAGAATCCATTGATTTATCAACGGCACAGTTTTTTCATATGCTTCGGCTGCTTGTTTATGCTTTCCGCCTTTCTGATGACTCCTCAGAGCTGTGATTCCCATACTCTCAACAGAAATTGGGCAGCGATTGCACCATTTGCATCTTGCAGCATATGTATTCTGGGGATGGGGTTCAACCCATAGAAATTGGA
The DNA here is from genome assembly GCA_932178445.1 of Andricus quercusramuli. NCBI lineage: Eukaryota > Metazoa > Arthropoda > Insecta > Hymenoptera > Cynipidae > Andricus > Andricus quercusramuli. Next base: position 200,133 of record CAKNXH010001779.1, read on the forward strand.
TCTCCCATTCCTTTTTGTATTTAATTTTTCCACGCACTGTACGCTTACTCATCTTGACCAAAAATGCAATTTCTCTGCAATATGATAAAGCCATACTTCGTTTTAATTTCTCATAATTATTTGAAGTTATTCTCTCTTTATTAATTGTCTATGTAAATTCGCAACTTTAACGATTGATTACACAAAAATCGGACAGTCAAAAATTCTAAAATAATTCTCACGGGATGTTTGACATTAAAGGAACGTCCTGCGAGAAACGTGTTTTTTTAAAATATACAAACATGAATTACATAATCTCTTTAATTGATATTGTAAGTTTCTTCTGCATAAATAAAATCGATGATCTTTCGGAAAAATTGCAGGAAAACGAATTTTTAGAATATTTTACGGCATTTTAGTTGCAACTCTTCACAAGAAATTATACAACTATTTTAAGTAATTACTTTTTTGCAATATAGCAATAGCAAACAACAAGTGGGCATTATTGCATTAAAAGAGAATTAAAATATTAAAAAGTCAAAACAAAAATATCAATTTTTTAGGTTATGAGGCAGAAACAATATTTTGAATGTCAATTTTTGAAATGAAATTCATAGAAATATCATTTACCTTTTATGCTACATTTGATTGATGAAAACAATCAAATCACGCTTAACGATTTGATACGTAATTCGTAATTTTACGATTTTGTCAAATTGAAGAAGATGATAAAGTCTTGTTTTTTACAATCGTTGCAATCGTACACTCGGGAGAGCTATGATATTAGTACACTGAGCCACGTTGATTTTGTTCGACTTAGATTAGGTTAGGAAAGAATCGAAGTGGTTCAGTGTGTGAACACAGAGATGGCGCCTAAACAAAGTGATTGACTTTCCCGCGATTTCATTTTAATTTCAAAGTTTTTACAAAATTCCCGTACATTGCTGAAAATTCCCGTACATTTCCCGTACATTTCCCGTACACGTGAAATTCCAGTACAATTCCCGGTTTTCCCGGATTTCCCGTACAGTAGACACCCTGTTATAGCACGTACCTGAATCCCTTCTCTCTGCCGTCCCAACCTCGTCAACAATTGCCTCATCTCCCGCCTGCCCTCTGGTGCCCTGTTTGTGGACTTCTTACCGTCGGCATCCCAGTATCCCACCTTACCCACTGTTCTGCGACGCTTCCCACTCTTCACCCGCCTACCTTTTACCCCCTTGCCCGACAACTATTTTTCACAACCTCAAAACTTTCGTACGCTCCAATTTCCTTTTCTCACAACTCACTTTCACCCTTTACACCCTTGCCTTCACTCACTTTTCTTCCTTCACATCTGATCTCCGCATTAAATGCCCTTTCTGCTTCCACACTCGCTGATTCCCTTCACCAAAGCCAAAAAAACCAACACTTGACACAAAACAATTTTTTTTTCACGATCAGTACCGCCCTATTGAAAATTCCGACGTCGGAAACGACGTCGTAAGCTACGTAGAAAACGACAGCCTATACTACGTATGAACCGACGTCGTATACTGCGTGTGGAATGACGTCGGAAACTACGTAAGAAACGACGTAGGAAACTACGTCGGAAATTGGGATAGTAAACGACGTAGGCTCCGATGTCGTTTCGCACGTGGTTTCCGACGTCGTTCCATACGTAGTTTACGACGTCGTTTCATAAGTAGTTTACGACGTCGTTTTGTACGTATTTTACGACGTCGGTTTATACGTCGTTTCCGACGTCGTTCCATGCATGGTTTACGACGTCGATAACTACGCAGTAAACGACGTAGTAAGCGACGTTGTAAACGACGTTGGAAATTGAGATAGTAGACTACTTAGTATACGACGTCGTTTTCTATGTAGTATACGATGTAGTTTTCCACGTAGGTTCAGTTTTTATTTAAAAAATTTTTCCTAAAGTAGTACAATCTCTGCATAATAATTCAACGAATTAAATTTAAAAGTTTGCATTTATAATTTGGTATACGTAGAGAATTAAATTTGGGGATACTGGGAATCACTTGTGAGGAAAGAAGATGATATTCTTAAAAAGTTATATTTTCTCTGTAGTTCAAATTTAAAAGGCAAGTCGTAATTTGTGTAAATGAAAAATCTAAGCATATTTTAGGAAAAATTGTTTATTTATGGTAAAAAACTTTGAAAATGTCACAAACACGTGTGCTCGCTGATACTTTTGTAAATGGAACGACGTCGGAAACGATGTATAAACCGACGTCGTAAAATACGTATGAAACGACGTCGTAAACTACGTATGGAACGACTTAGGAAACGACGTACGAAAGGACGTCGGAACCTACGTCGTTTACTATCCCAATTTCTGACGTAGTTTCCTACGTCGTTTCTCACGTAGTTTTCGACGTCATTCCACACGTAGTATACGACGACGATTCATCCGTAGTTTACGACGTCGTCTTCTACGTAGGTCAGGACGTCGTTTTCGACGTCGGAATTTTCAATAGGGCGAAAACGGAACACAAAGCAATATAGTACTTCAGTTTTGAGCATCATAAACCTCTGTAATCTATTATTCGAGCAGCATGAAGATCCGACACATTATTTTCGAGGAGCGAAAAAATCAGTGATCTATTACTCGTGTAGCAGAATAATTTTTGAACTTCGAACTCGAATAGAAAGTGAAATTTAGTACTTCTATTTCAAGGAGCAAAAAAATCGGGAATCTATTAATCTCGTAGCAGAATAATCTGGACCTTCGAATTCTACTAGCACAAAGATGCGGTACTTTCATTCCGTGGAGCAAACAATCGGGAATCTATTATTCGATAAGCTGAGTAATCTGGAACTCTCGGAGTTCAAATTCCGTTTCAACTTTGACATAAAAACTAACGATAGTTTTATCGTTTGAATAAAGATTTGCAGCTAAATATAGTAATATACATTTTTTCACCTGTAATAATGTACACATTGGTGATAAAAAGTATTGTCTAAGGCAGTCAAACTTCAGTAGATTGTACACATAGATTTCAAACAAGGAATTAGTCAATCTAAAGGTAGTGTTTCGGGGAAATTATAGAAGGGGTGAATTTTAAAGTTTTCAGTATTCAATTTAGAGTTCTGAATCCTCTTTACGTCGTTTAAGGTTGTTTTTACACTTTTAGAACATTTCAGGTCACGAGGGTTAGGTATGTATGACTTAGGGGTAGTTTTTTGGGACAAGTATTATATGTCTTCGGCGAGCAAAAAAAGAGCAACAAATTCCCGCCAACTTTGTTTTATGAATATTATTGTTTTTGATGCGTTTAATAAGTATATGTAAGTTTCGCTACATAAATTTACGTGGAAGGGTACTTTTTGTGCGAAATTATAGAAGGGTAAATTTTAAAGTGGTAAATAATTAATTCAGAGTTCTGAATTATCTTTACGTCATTCAAGATTGTTTTTACACTTTAGAACATTTTTGCTCACCAGGTTTTTTTTTTGTTTTTTCTAAAGGAGTAAAAACGGAAAATGCTAATGCACCAACCACATCTAAACTTTGGGGACCGCGAGCCCGTTATATGCATCCCACGCATATATATTTGAAATACATACACGTGAGACACACACACGGGCGCGCAGTCCACAAGGAACGAAGGTGAGTGTGGGACTTCTCAAACGGCACCTACCCACTAAACCTCATCTCCTTTTCCCGCCAACCCACGTCCTTGGAACTGCTTTCGCATTACTTCAAGGACATGGGGGTAAGGCCACTAAGCCGTGATTCGGCTTCCGATGTCTAGCCAGCTTGGCATTTCGACTCTCCGCACCCAACCGAGATGCACGCATCGTCCTCAGCAGTGCGGTGGTACCGCTCAACGGGCTCGTCGGCCTTCGGCATCTTGGTTGGGTGCAATTCTTTAACTTGGCCGTCCTTGAGATTTCCTCGATGAGGCAGCCTCTCGGAACAACCAAGACCTCATTGTCCCGGGCAGGTGATCCGTCCGGGAATTCTTTCCCTTTGCGGTGCAGAGGTAGCACTGCAGCGCATTTTCGCACGGCGCGAATATTTTTTTATTTTTATTTCTCCTTTCCACATCTCCAACATGACTTCCTGCGGTCTGGGCCATCGCAACCGGCTGCCATATGGCCGAAGCCTAGGCAGCGGTAGCACCGAACACTTTCCGCCTTTTTGTGTACACGAAAGGACACCCACCCCACCTTCAGGTGTCCTGTGCGTACCAGTCTCGCAGCCAATTCCTCTGCCAGCTCCACGAAAGCCTTCAGGTTGCCCCTAAAGGGTTTCTTTCGTGAGGCTGACCTTCACTTCTCCAATACCCTGGTCACCGAAGTAGCTTCTAACGTCCCCCTCAATTTCCTCGGCTTCCATTGTTGGATCGAGTTCCAAGAACTCGATCTCAGTACGGGGTACGAGCTCGCGCACAGTACCCCCTAAACCAACAGCCTTCCTCACGGCAGCCGAAAATTCAGCCCTGCCCTCTGCTCTATGTCCGAACTCCACAAGGACCTCGCCATTTCTGGTTTGCCTGACACCCTTGATTTTTACACCAAGGGTGTCTGGTTTCATCTTCTGCTTGAGGTCCTTGAGGTCCTCGGCATAGCTTCGACCCTCGGCTGGTTTTATGAGAACCGCCTCGGGTCGTGCTCTCCTTTTCGGCTCCTTCTTCTTCTTCATGGGTGCTGGTGTAGAAGCGATCCCTTCCACATCCCCATCCTTTAGAGTCGAGGACGCCACATCATTGGTGCGGTTCCTCGGATTCTTCATCTTTTGTTTTGAGGCGCTAGCCTCAACGGGATTCAGAGTGGGTTCCTTCTCTGGCTTCCGCTAATGGGGAGTGGGAGTTTCCACGGCTTCTTCTACCTGAGTTGCTGTTTGGCTTGTGTTCGATTCGCCCCTTGATTTTTTCCTCTCTTCCTGTACTCCATTGGAAATTTTCCTGCCGATTTCATGTTCAACGTCATGACCGTGATAATCGAGTTTGGAAACACATTCTTCGAGTTTCCTGAGAACCGCCTTGGCCTCGTGAATCCCATCCCGGATTGGGAGGAACATGTTCCGCTTCGTTCCACAAAATTCATCCATTTTGAAAATGATCTCCTTCATCTCTTCCAACATTTCTTTGTGCTCCTGCACATTTCGTTGGAACTGGTGTCTTATTTTCCTTAAATAGGACATACCACTTATCTTCTCCACTTCGGTTACAATGTCATTTATCCCCGAAACATTCAGATCTCCTCCCAACTCTTCGAATATGCTCCTGTTCAACGTTTCTTTATCTTGCTCCATACTGTTCCCACGAGTAGCTAGGGAAACAAAGGACCACCCCCGCAGAGCCCCGCATGCGAGAGTAAGGTCTGTGTACTCTAGAAGGCGACCTGGTATCCTAGAGATACTGGTAGCGACACTACTCCCCTGGTGCCATGCAGTCTTCGGCATGGTGGATTAACGCCTTGACTTGAAGGTTATTCCTTCCGGACCATCCCTGGACCCTTGCATGCGACTGCCTATTGAGCAGTGTAACCGTATTCAGCAGAAACCCTCGGTACAGGACCGCAACAGGAAGCGGCCGTGGTTTTTTCTCGGTGTGTCCTTCACCCAATCTGTTTGTTCCGCGGGGCCTATTTTATTTCAGCCCTACCCTTTGTTTTCAGCGAGCATTCCCCTATCCGCCACTATATTTTTTCAGAGAGCACAAAAAAGCACAAAAAATCTACCCTAATCTTTTATTTTATTACAATAATATTCAGTGACTTTTCATAGGTGGCGGCACTGAGTGGACGTCGTGCTAGCACCGACACCCTTATCTCGGAAGTTTGAAGAGCAAACAAATTTTTTCCTGAATATCATATTTGCAAAAAAAAAGCAAAAAAAATATGGCATTTTCCATTTTACTGATAAAGTTACTTATTTGAGTACCACTGACAAGATGCATTGAAATAACCATTACGAAAAAACCGCTTATTCAGACGTGGAATTTCCATAAATAACTGTTTATTCAGAATATTGTTGATAATAATAACAATCACGAGTTGGTGCCACACTTTCTTGCTGAGATATAACTACTGACACAACTGCAACATGATTTAGCAGAAAAAATTATTTTTTCAATGTAAAAGGCTACGTTTTTCATTTGTTTATAATATTTTTAAAAGCCATACAAATATCCTTCATTTATATTCCTCCGCATCTATTCATTATAATTCAGAATTTATTAGAAAGTTTTTCAACGAAAAGAACATCACTTCGAAAAAAATACAATTTGTTTATTAGAATATTTATAATGATGGTAGTTGTCAATTAATGGTTATTTTCTACTATAAATACTACTCCTACGAGATATATAGGCATTTTCAACAAAGATAAGGATTTTTGTTGCGGTTGAGCACCTTATGAAAATAATTTTCCATATAAATTGTTTAAAACAAATGGCTTAAATATGAAACTGAGTACATATGTTTCTTAAGTGCATAAGCAATAATTCTGATGGATAGCAACTTATCTTAAGTCTTTCTTCGAAGAAAACAAATAATATTCATGAAATGTCGAGTTTTGACGTTTTATTTATTTGAATAATAAATTCCACAGAGCGTAATTAAAAAACCTGACCTAAAGTCGTTCTTTTGGATTTAATTCTAAGAATTGTGAGCTGTAGTGCATTATGAACAGTAAAGTTCCGATTCCTCCCACTGTTCAACGGTCCAATAATAGGTGCCGATATCGGTCCTAATAGTCCAAGAGCTAGTGACGTTTTTTGCCAAGTGGGAGTATGAGTCCTAGTTTGTGGCGAATATATCTGGGAAATGACTCTTCTTTCGAAACCCGTAAATGCCAGACGCCCTGCCTGGCGCGTTTGGGCACCTGATGCAGGTGAACAAATTGGAAACTTCAAGTGATAGTATAAGAGCCAATTTTCTTTCAGGATCGACTATTGATGCCCCAAGTTTATTATTATTCAATCGCCATACCAATAGCATGGGGATAACATACTGCCAGACCCTATAATTAATAATAAAAAACTTAGATTTTCTAGTGATAGTATAATATATAATATGAAATCTGCAATTATTGAGGAATTGATTTCACATCTCAGATCTCTTAACTCAGTAATAACATGTTATTCGCATTCACTCTTGCTACTTCATATCAGCCAGATGTTTCAGTACGTACTATTACCAACGGTTTCTTGGTTCATGTGAACTGTCGAACGAACAATCCATATAGAAAAAAATATGATTCGTTACATTCTACCAGAAATTTCTTGAGTAAATATGCACGGTATGTAAGCTGACATCACAGATTCTATGCATGACTGGAAAAGATATGATTATATCAAAGTACGTAACGCAGGTGGCTTCACAAGCAGAAAAGGGTTTGAGATTTCACTATCTGCTTGAATATTGGCAGATACCATTTACCGAAAGCATGAGAGTATTATCCCGTTCTGTACACGAAGGTTTTCTTGTGAATCTCCATTATCTTTCTCTGTTCTCGTTTCTGGCCACCTAAAACTCAGACAGCGCTCCGATGGAATGAATATTATTAGTGATCAAATGGAATCGAGAAATTGGCAATACCTACTCTGTGACAAGGTAAAGTTCAAAAAAATTATCAGAAAATATATGAAGATGGATCATATGTTACATAATTTATCAAGTGTTCACAACCCAAAGAACGAAGTCGTCCGATTCGGCTCAAAGTTTGAGTGAACGAAGTCCAATTGGATGATACTACGTACAAACAAATTTTTCTACTGCTCTTCCTCCAAATGTATATAACTTTTTTTTTCTTTCGCATAAAACAAGATTTTATGTACATAATATCTTTTCAGCAGACTTTTTCATGATCTTTTGACTGGTTACAATAATTTTTTTCTGATGTCAAAATTTGAACTTCATTTCCGAAAATCAAAAATAGATTGGACTTTTTCTCAAATTTGGAACCATTTCAGTTTTTCAAATACTCCACATAAAAAGCTAAGATTTTGTCTTATAAAATAACCTTATTCCAGGATGGTATTTTTTTTATTTTTGAGTAATTGAAGGATTAGTAATCGGATACTTTGCCTGAACTTAAGCCAGGGGAACCTGGTGGAACACCCTCATGCTAATTTCTTCCGTTACATAATATCATACGCTGTTAGTGTAACTGCTCTCTGTATTTACTGGGTTAGGACTGTCATTGTAAAGTTACAGGTTACAAGTTTCAATGGCTGCTCTAGAGGTAGTTTAAAATCAATTGGGAATATCCTTTGAAAATTAAATCTATTGAATTTATAGCTCTTGAATGTGTAGGAAAGTGATTTTTTTATTCACCTGTGTGATTTATTTGGATGTGAGGTGATGGATTATATATTTTTGTGCCTTTTTGTCTGGTCATATCAAGTTTACCTCTTAGAATTGCGGCTCTGCATCGTCTTTGCATGACCCTTTGTTTTATCAGCTGCTTCTTTGGCGATTTTTTTGCTCAGGCATTTTTGTGGCGAGTCTTCTCCAGGTTTCTTTTTTTTCACCTTTCGGGAAGATGTCGTACTTTTCGGAGGATGAGAACTGATTCATTTGAAGTTTTATATTCTAAGTAAGAATGAAAGCGGGGTGTTGTATTGTACCCGGAATGCTTGGTCAAATCGTCCTTTTAGAATATTCAGTAGCTGAGGCGTGACTTTTCTTGCTACCGAAGAAAATTTCGGATCCTTTGGACTTACACTTTGCCCACTGGAATAAAGCTTGAAGGCTGAGTTTGTGATGTTTTGAAGAACATTGCAAGCTAGAACGAGCTGCAAGTCTCTGTATATTGGCATCTATGCCATCACACGCACCTTTGCCATAATATCCTGGTTGAAAATATTTGGTCTGGATTTTGTCTTGAATGTCTTCAAAATGTCTTCAAGACCATGATGTCTGGTTCCGTCTCACCTGCTAGACATTGGAGATATACAGACATCTCTTGCATTTATAGCTGTTAACTGTGCCATGGCAAGACCAGGTAGACTTGTCTTAAGACAAAAAGTGTAAGTCTTCATAAATATACCAAGTTGCTCTTAAAGAAATAGTATATTGCGTGACGAGGGTCGAAAGGCAACGGCAGGGTGAAGTTGTCTCGTTGCATCGATTCTCGAAAGCATAATTTGTCCGACGCGCGGTTATCTTCAGACTGTTATTCATCGGGCGCGTATTATGATATAAGAGAAAAGCAAACGTTGTGAAAAAAGTAATGAAAGTCGGTGAGAAGAGCTGGTTTAAATGGCTTGGATCAACAGATGGAGCAGCAGGGAAATGAAATGCAGTAAAGATACAGAAAACACAATTTTGTACAACTATAAAATTCTTAATAATTAGAATTAACAATTTTAATAGTTTTTATTGAACGCTGATGTGTCATTTTATGTTGGAGTCCCATTTTATGGACAAAAATGAGTATTTTTTGCAAGAAAAGACTGAGTGACAAATAAAAAATGCAATTATTTAATAAAAACAACATATGATAACTAATAAAATGTACAAATGATGTAATCTTAGATTCTTGAATCTTAAATTATTATTTCTTGATAGAAAAAGATGGAAAAGCCAATAAATGTCACTAATAATGTATTTTTAGGTTATGTCGCATATTTTCGTTGTGATATGAATATACAATTTTCCTCAAAAAGATTGAAGCTGTCATTTTCTAGAAGTATCTAGTGAACTGTTGGAGATAGGAAAAAATGGACCACATTTTTAGATTCGCCATCCAAACAGCTTAATTATTGCAGATGAATTATAGTACATTGTGTGCCAAGGAACTTAAGTCGGTCATTATACGCCGCGTGTGCGTTTGCAATACAAGTCGTAGACGAGCGCGAGGCGGAGACGAGTATTGCAAACACACAAGGCGTAATGACCGACGTAGTTCCATGGTGCACATTATACTTCATACAACAAGGGCATGATTTGCAAGTTTTTTGCCCCCGATTATCATGTATCACAGGGGAGGTCTGACGTGGCGAGTCGAATCGGTACAATTCACTTTTAGCGCCGGTTAACAAGATTTTTACTGAGCCGGTTGATATTTGCTCGTCTTAAAATTTTTGAAAAATATGAAACTTTTGGATATTTTTGAGAATTTGAAATTTTTTGGGGGTTTGACTAATTTTTGAAAATATCTAAAATTTTCAAAAATTTCCAAAAATATCCGAAAATTTCAAAAATTATCAAAATTTTCAAAATTTCTTAATTTTCAAAAATTGTAAAAAATTCTATAATTTTCAAAAATTTTCAAGTCCTCAACATTTTAAAAAATGTTCCAAAATTTTCGAAAATTTTCGAAATTTAAAAAAAAAATTCAAAATTATCATAGTTTTGAAAAATTTCAAAAATTTACCCCCCCCCCCCCCTTCACCGCCCCCCAACCCACCCCCCCCCCCCCCGCGGACCTCCCCCTTTAACTGTAGGTTTATCATGTACGATAAGTATTTCTTCAATGCTCCAATGATACGCGGACTATAATGGATAGTGGATAGTGGTGGGAGCAGTACAATAATGGCCCCATTATTGTACAGTACAATAATGAGGCCATTATTGTACTGCTCCCACCACTGACCCATAAAGGGCTACTTAAGTTCCTGAAAACAGGCACGTAATACGCCCGAATCATGCCTGCGGCGTATAAACCTATTAATACATAAGCAATAAAAACCTGGAAGATAAATAATATAAACATTCTATAAAGTTTCAAGTGGATAAGTGATGACCCTTAAGACATCAAAAATTGTCTGGTTCCGTTTCACGAGCTAGACATACCAAATGACATGGAAATGTCTTGGATTGGTCTTCACCCAAGACAAAATCAAGACCAAATATTTTTACCCGGGATGTACCAAGGAAGTTCCATATTGCCAAATCCCCGCCATCTTTATGATAAATCACGACAGTGAAGTCTGTATCTTGGCCTTTATTCCAGTGAAATGATTGCGTAAAATTCTGAATTACAAAGGAATAATTCTCTGCAAAATCGAAGCAAGTAAAAAACTCAACTGGCAATAAATTTTCGTGTAGGTTTTTGAAAAATGATAATTGCTCGTTTAGAGAAAAAGTTATGAGTTTTTAAATTTGGCAGTGGTTCACAGAAATCATCCAGGAATTCATCAATATCCATTAACCAGGTCCTCAAATTATACCTGTCGGATTGTAGCCAAATTTCGAATGTTACATCAGCGGTTCCACACAGTAAAAAAATATGTTCAAAATGATACCGAAATCAATATCATTTTGATATGCAACAAAAATGATACCGAAATCAAGGGTATTTTGATCGACCAGAATGAATGATCGACTTTTGAGATCATAATGACCTGATGCGAGATCATGTATCAAGTCAAACCAAGATGGCTGACGTTCGTAGAGTACTCGAATTCATATGAACGCTTTTCATGGTTTCTGATCCTTCAGTGTACTTGAAAAGTTAAAAAAATTACGAAATCCGATATGAGGAAATATCACCTGTTGAGTGCAGTTGTCACTTGCGTGCGGTAAGATAATATTTTTAGGTTATGTGGTTATGTGGTGGTTATGTGATCCGAATGGACAGATCATTATGAGCTCGAGAGTCAAATGATCGTTGAAGCAAAATGCTCTGCAACAAAATTGATCCTCTTTTTACTGTGCATGATCATCAAAAGCATTTGTCAAATTTTCTTCGAGCTTCACAATACCTGGGCAATTTTCACGCTGTCCTATATGACAGGAACTTGAAGATTCAGTGCATAAAATAACATACAGACAACCGTGATAACTGGTTAAAGTCATGTCAGTATCCTATGTCAAATTCTGAATATTGATCTCATTGAGCATCAACCTGACATTCTCATGATGCGGCAAACGCACTCATTATAAGTAACAGACTGTTTCCTGTTAGAACACAGTGAAGAGGTCTGAGTTTGGTGAATTTTAAAATACTTATCTTCAGGTCGTCGTCTTCTGTTGTGGACTGTGCATATATATGAAGATCTTAAAAGGGAATTGCAGCGTCTGTACCAAAAATATTCGGTCAAACAAATTCTCCTTGTGATCGCTGCTCTCGGAAGTGCGCAACTATGACTGGTTCGTAACCTCAAAGCCATACCCTTGTCCCAAAAACATGCCGAGACACTTCTGAGATGCATTCAGAAAGCTGTCATCCATGGGTCGCTTCTTGTCCTCGATACACACAAGGGTCCACACGGAAACGTGGACGAGTTCCACATCATTTTTTACTTACACAAAGTGTTTGATGCCTGGCATAATTCGACTAATGTCATCACGTTCATAAAAAGTCTTTAGGATACTTTCAGTTTTCAGAGGCTCTTTATGTTTTTGTACTCGCGTGTTTAAGAATTCCATGTTCTGAAACTAAGGTTTCACATTTTTTTCTTGCCGCTCTGATACATTCATTATATATAAATTCAATAGATTAAATTTTCAGAGCATATTCCCAATTGATCCTACACTAACTGTAATACATGCATTGTAACTTGTAACTTAACAATGACAGTTTCAGACCCATAAATGCAGAGAGAAATTACACTAACAGCTTATGATAATATCTAACGCAAGAAATTAGCATAAGGGTTTTCCACGAGGCTCCCTGGTGTGAAATCAGTAGCTAACGGTCACGCTATTTTGTAGGAAAAAATCTTATCTTTTTCATTAACTAGACTATTTGAAAAAAATCCAATGGGTCCAAATTTGAGAAAAAGTAAAATTTCTTTATGATTTTTGATGATTTTAATAAAGAATGATTATAAAGAGTTCAAAAATCATAAAAAATTCTGTCAACAACATATGATGTAAAATTTTGTTTTATGGAAAGGGAAAAAAGTTATGTACAAGAAGTATCAGATCATTTTTTACAATGATGAGGATGAAATTACAATTGTTACTCTTGATTACATTATGCCCGAGTGCTTTAGGAAAATCAATAATATAAACCATTTTCACAGCCCTTGTAATTGTCAGTTTATTTGGACGGGACTAGCGAAAGTCACTTTTCAAAAAAGCGGTCTACCAACCAACGGTTAATCATTGAACGACTGGACAATGTTGCTGCGAAAGAGATTTATGATGAATCGATTGGCTGATTCGAAAATGGAAAACGTAGTGCAGTCGCTCAATCGTTATCATCGCCTGTGGATGATGGGATTATTGACGAGAAAGCCGCCGCTATTGGGATAATACAAAAGGAAAAGGAAATCAATTTTCGACCAACCAACTGCCTTCTGCCCCTGGGACGAGCATGTGCAGCAGTCCATAACCAGCAAAGCACCACTTTTCAAGCCAACAATTAGTTTATACAGGCACTCAGGTTATCTTCCTTTTTCATATAGAAATACCACTCCGGAAACTTGAGTATTCTATCGTTTCGAAAGAATAAAAAACATTCTGAAACAGCTTTTGAATCATAACGTAATCGACTTACATATGTAAAATTGTTTACTCTACACGCCAACTTGGAATACTCAGTTTTAATATGACGTCAAATTGTATGCAGCTTTTCCCATTTAGATATTTATTCCGAACACACCCGTGTAGAAAACTGTCATGGCAGTCTGGTATATCAACTAGACTGTTTAGTCTAGAAGAACTGATGTGGCCCAATATGGCAATAGTGTTGCCTAGTTTTGTCTTTATCTAGACCGTTTCATCTGGAAGGTCTGATCAGCAACCTTTTTTTTCTGACATAGTTCGGAAAAGTTACAGGGTTTCCAAAAGTATAAAAAATAAGAAATGCATACTATCAAAACAAGACTTTTTTCTCATGACCTTGACAGTCTGGTCTGGTCTGTGTTCGGCGTTAATAAGCTAGATAAACTTATTGTGGAAGATTATTTTTTTCCGAGTTATTAAAAGAATAAAGGCAGTCCAGCGAGCGGCTGACCTGCCTCAAATTAGTGGTTGAAGAGGCATTAATTAGTAGCTGGCCTGTAGGGTGGCCCAAACAAGTAAAATATTTTTGGCTGTCTTATCCTTGTAACTTTTTCATTCGTGAGAATAATTTTACAATTTGTTATAAATTCAAAAAAAATGTAATTCGTGGCTGAAGGCCTTCCCATCTGAAATTTCCTGTACAGAAACCTCGGAAGGTCCTGCACATGTATACACGAAACTGCACACGAACTTGTACATGTAATCTTAACTATTCTTGTGCAGGGAATTCGCGAAGAAAACTGTACATAATCCTGCAAAGGAACCTATATCGACGATTAGGTCCTCAGGGGAATGAAAGGAAGGTAACTTCATAGCTGTGCGGGACATGGGTCTTCATTATGAATTTCTGTGAAGAACCCTATACGCGTTTCTGTACAGGAACCTGCGCCTCAGCTTTCTTCACAAACGAACGCGTACATGATCCTTCCAAAAGTCCTTTGCGGTGCAGGTTCCTTTGCAGGATCATGTACAGTTTTCTTCGGCAAATTCCTCCACAGGCTCCGTCGAAATCACCTGTACAGGTGCGTGTGCGGCTTCCTATACAGCAACATGTGCATCCCCCGAGGTTTCTGTACAAGATTTTTCTACTCAGTTGAACGCTAAGAAGTGTTTATTATTTTTAACATCCTCATCACTTATGATTGAGAAAGTATTAGAATTGTCCAAAATTTAAAACTAAGGTTCTCCGTCCGTCTGCAAATACGATAACTCTCAAAAACACGAGCTGATCAAATCAAACTTTGGCACACTTTTTTCAGTTCCTAACAGAAAGAACAAGTTTGGTTACCAGCGATTTTGTATAGAAATTCAAAAAGTTGAAGCATTTTCAAAATTGGTCAGACCAATTTTCTAGATTCAAAAATTCGTTGTATGGCTATTCGTAGTACTAACAAATCCGAACAATTTATTCTCATGTTTTTTTTTCATAAAAAGAAAATTATGAGAGTTATAGCATTTGCAATATTCAAGAAATCAATCGAAAATAAAAATTTCAGGCTAAACAACGCACGATATGAAAAAATGTCAATCAAAGAAAAACGTTGCTTTTAAAAAGCCCTACAAGATGATCTTGACAAATTTTGTAATTTTCTTGAAAAATCGAAAATTTACATTTTTATCGGACAGAAAATAATCGAAAATCAAAAATTCCATTTTATGGTCAAACTATGCGAGATACGAAAAAAAAGAACAGACAAAAATTGTGGTTCCAAAAAAGATCTTGACACTTTTTAACAATCACATCTTGATAGGACGCCTAGTTTTCCTTTTATTGGTAAAAAACTATAATAAAAAATTTAATTCTTGGACAAACGACAGAAGCTCAGAAAAAAATAAACTGACAATAATTATTTACCCAAAAAAGAGCTACGAATTTTTTCTTGATCATTTTTTGATAGAAGGAGTAGTTTTTGCTTTAATCGTGAAAAATAACATTGAAAATGAAAAAATTAAATGTTTGGACAAACGACATGAGCTACGAAAAAAAATGCAAGGACAAACGTTGTTCATCCAAGAAAGAACTACAAACTTATTAATTATTTTCACATTTTCATCATTTATGAATGAGAAAGTATCAGAATTCTCCGGATTTTGACCAGTTTTTCAGCGGATATCCACGATTGGAGATCCCCTGAAGCCGAAGATCAATTTTTGGCAATGGCATCTGTCTGTTTGTCACCCCGTACGTCCATAAACGCTATAACTCTAAAAAAATCAGCTGATCAAATAGTGCTTTGGCAAACTTCTTTCATGTCCTAAAAGAAAGAACGAGTTCATTAACCAGCATTCCTGTACCAACGGTTATGGGATTTTTTGGTGTAAGAATGATAAATAACTTACGTAAAAGCAAGACTTTTGACAATAAAATGATTGTCTGGATCACTGAAAATACGTATAACCTAATATTATTGTGAAAACTACCATGAAAAGTGAAAAAACTACCCTCTATAGGTTTTTGAACATTTCAATGTGCTTTTTTCATATAAATTGTTTTTTTTTACCTCGAATGATTAAAAATAACCTTTCAAAAGTTAGAATGTGTTTTATTGTTAGAAAACTATCCTTGAAGTTTCATAAACTACCCCTTAAGACAATGGTGAAATACCTTTTTTGCAAAAAGTGTCTGTTTTACTAAGATATCAGAGAATTACATAGGCTGGGACTTATAGAAAAGGAATATCACCTCAAACATATTAGGTTACTACCACAGAAAAAACTAGGGTTTCTATAAGAACCAATTTTTGATTTCAAAGGAGCTGCAACAAAAAGGAACCTTTCTTCCTGAAAAGGAACCCAAAATGATAAACGGTTTCTAAATTAACTCAAAGTATGGATTCAAATGGTTCTAATAGAGCCTTTTTGTCACTTCTGCCTTGACTCACTTCAAATATTTTACAATTTAATGATGAACATTTTGCTTTATGATTCGAATTAAATAATACTGCACTAGAAAAAATTTAATGAAGAAATTAAAATTATAGACACAAGTCATTCTTGAATGGAAGATATCGCACATGAAATGTGACACTTTTTAAGGTTCCCATGCAGAAATTTCGGCGTGGCGCGGGTCGGGCCCAGATGTGGCAGAATGTGGGCCCAGTCGGGCAATCCTTCCAGCGCCAGATTCGGAATGAAACGCCTAGCCTGATCAGGGCCAGACTGGGCATCCAGAAGGACGGTCGGATCTGGCCCAGAGCAGCGCCCTTTTATTTTTTCATGTTTAGCCATACTATTATTTAAATTTTCTTGCAGTAATAAATAAACAATAAATTGAGAACTTTATACTTTATTAAAAAATATTAGAAAATCAAAACAGAACATTTTTCATATTTTTCAGTCCAACTTAATATAAATTAAACAGGTGTTCAGCATTTTGTAGTCCTGTTCATGCAACAAAGACTAGCAAAGTGAGGTTATGACACTGAACATTCTAAAGCAACTATCCGTACCTTTGCAATGCACTAATGTTGTAGATAGAAATTGTCTCAATTATCACAATAATAGCATACTGAAGAATGTTGGATCGGTTGAATATCCAATCGTTATTTGTTCAACAAGCAAAAAAAAATTTGTTCAAATTAAGTGAACTTTCTCGATTGCACTGTCGGAAATTTGAAAGAGAGAAAGTACCAATTAAGACGTACTTACACGAACGTTTCACTGTCGTTGAAAGGTTTATTTTGCTCATAGGTTCATTGTAAACTTGTTTTCGTGTAGAAGGTTGTACTAGAATTATTAGCATAATTAATTAACGTGAACTTAAGCGAATGAATCACATGGCTACACGTGGCTTTGCTGTCTACCCTTGTACAAAGTTGCCTTCTTTTCCGAACAATCGAAAGGAAGAGTTTGTGAAATCACAAACATAACCTCTGCTAACGTTCCTACTTTTAAATTGACGTTTATATAGTTTTCTTAACTTATTATTCTCAATTTATTTTGAGGTTAGGTTCGCTCGACCGATTTTAATAAATCTACTTACCTTCATCCTCATTTCGCACTAGGGAATGACAGCAATTGACCTATATTTCCGTACCCGTAAGGAACTTTTTGTTTTTGGCATTTTAATTAATTTTGAAATCACATTACACTCAAAACCGAGCCGTATTGTGGAAAATGTAAAATAAAACATCAGATATATCAGGCGGTCGGCACAGCAGATGGCGCTGCAATTTACGGCTGGTATTTTCTCGATATGTGGTTCCGACCCGAACCACAAGAGTAGCCATGCGACAGCGACAATGTGGCAAACCCGATCGGGGCCACATCGGAAATCGGGACCAAATTGGGCAATTTCTGCACGGGATTAAGTTAAAAATCTGATGTTTTCCACTGCGCATGCACAAGAAGCGCGGGGCTATTTAAAATAATATAATATAAACTTGCAATATTAGGTTAATATTACATCTTATTTTAATAAGCTAGGTATATCTATAATTCAATTTAATTTGTTTTGAAAAAGCATAAGAAACGTTTTTTGATATTTATCTTTATGACAATTCATAGTAATTATTGATTTCAAATAGGTCCGTGCTTTTCGACACATGCGCAGTTGGAAACGTCGGAACCCATCGATGGCCTTCTATTGGATATCGACGAACTAAAAAGGAACCATTCATAAGAGTTCCTTTAGAGCCTAAGTTCTAAATGATCCCAAGTTTTACTTAAGCCGCAAAATTACTGGACCCTCAGTTTTTTCTGTGCCCCTTTAAAGTCAATAACTGCCATCTTTGTATGATAAAAAGTTATACTCTTGTTTTGTTTTCATTTTTAGGCGCTACACTTAAGACACTCAGGTTCTTAAATAAATCTGCACTATAAGATGGAATTAGAGAACACTTTACTTACCAGACTTATCTCAGAAACTTGAAAAAACATCAAAATATGTGTTTCTCATATGTAATAGATGTCTTGTACATTTAACTGAAAACTTGTGTATCTTAAGAGTTGCGTATAAATTAAAAGGAAAAAACAATAGAACTTTCTATCCTTGAAAGAAAGTTTTTTTGCCTCATAAGCAGGGCAATGGGTACAATGGTTATGATTAACCATTTGCTTCAAATATACCGTATTAGGAAATTTTAAAAAGATAACTATAATAAACAGTGCAAGATTTTTCTCAACACACTCCGCGCTATTTATTATAAGTTTGAATTGTCAACATTTCTTAATATATGATCATTTTGAGGTGGACAATTTTTGCCAAAGGTGGCCAATCACTGTACCTATTACCCTATAGTACTCTAGTTTTTATTAGGTGATATTACTTTCTAATAAGTCGCAAACTCATTCTCTGACTTCTTATAAAACAGTACTCACTTCACGCAAAAGGACGTTATTTTACCTTTTTGTATCAAGGGTGGGTTAAAAGACCAAAACTGGACCTTAAGATCTCTTTGACACTAATCAGTACGAGCATAAGGTCACTCTGGTATTTTATATAAATGACCTGAACATCTATGCCTCTGGTGAAAGCAAACTTCAAACTGCTATAAATATCGTCAAGAAGTCCATAGGAGAGATTGGGATGGACTTAAGATTGGAAAAGTGTGCCAAAATTAATCTAAAGAAAGTAAAGATTACTGGCGTTCCCACGGACCCTTAGTTTGTGGATATGAGTATTATCAGACATCTTGATACTAGAAAGACCTATACATACCTAAGCGTCCCTCAAAGCCGCATTCAGGACGTAACATCAGTGAAGGAGTCTCTCCGAAGAAGATACAAACATCTTCTACTCTACTCGTTGGGGGGGGGGGTTCAATGTACGAAGAACGAGCTACGACTCTTGATATCACCACACGTCAGATCATGCATATGCATAAAAGCTTGCATATCAATTCGTCAGCTTATCGATTATACATTTCACGCCGTCAAGGCGGACGCGGACTTCTGAATCTCCAGTGTCTTCAAAATCAAATTGTACTAGGTACAGCTCACAGCATAGCGCATGGCAGATATCCTCGCCTAAATATGGTCAGGAAATCACGAGATGATTAGCGAAGGAGCGTTCCTTCACAAAGCCGCGGAGCAAGCGGCCGAGACCCTTTGCCTGAATTTTAACATTAGAAATGAGGAAAGTGCATTACTCCACTGAGATGCTTCATCTCTAGAATCCAAATGAAGAAAGCAGAAGTTGAGAAATTTCTCCAACAGCAACTGGGCATGAAAATGCACGGAAACCTTCACCGAAATGTAGAAAGACGGTCCTTGTCGAATAAGCAAACTTTTGCTTTCCTGAGATTATCAGGGCTTAATTCAGGTACAGAAGGTTTTATTTTCGCATGCAACGATGGTGTCATTTTCACCTTAGCATACCGTGAACGCATTTTATGTCGAGAAATTCCCAGCGATAGGTGCAGAGCGTGTCAAGCACACGCTAAGTACATAGAATACATACTATCGGGGCGCCCCACCCACGCAGGAACGACGTATATCTACAAACATAATGCAGCCCTGCCGAACGCTCCAAGGGAGATAGAGTCAATTGTCCAAAACGAGAGAAGCCAAATTTTCTGCAACTACGATTTTCGGACAGCAGTCTCTGTTACACGCTTAGGGTGCACGAGACTTTCGCCGGATTATCGTATTGAATTTGCGCAGACTGTAACCATCCATCTCACGGTCGTAAGACGTGGTTACAGCTGAAATTTTACAGCGATTTCGCTGGGAGCGAGTGCAATTACGATTAGCACCCGCTCCCGCAGTTTTTTTTTCTTAATTTTTGGCAAAAATTTGAAATTTCTCACCAGTTATCTTAATTGTTCTTTCAGAAATGTTACAGTTTAAAATGTTCTCTAAAAAACAATGATCTAACTCAAACCATCACATTATCAAGTTGAACATTGTTTGAAAATTTGTCTTTCAATGTTCTGCTTTTAATAACAAATAACTTTTAAATCATTAAACTTGATAATGTGATAATTCGAGTTAGATTATTGTTTTTGAGAGAAAATTTTAAACTACAAAATTTCCGAAAAAAAGTGTTCCCATAATTAGTGACAAATTTCAAATTTTTGCCAAAAATTAAGAAAAAAACGATAAATTTATTATGTGTTCAACTTTAAACTTACATAACTTTCGAAGGAGTAAATTTATGAAAAGGTCATAACAGAGCTTTTTTGTAGATCGTCGAATTCGCTATAAGAATACGTTATGACCTAAGCAATCCATTGAGCCGTTCAAAAGTTACAAAACTCCAAATTAAAAAAAAAAAAATTTCACATACTATTCAAATGGGAAATAGAAATTCGCGATGGGCGACCTCTAAATATTAATATTAGGAGCTCTACTTTTCACATGCGTCTTTTTACACCTTTCCGGAAGTTTTTATGTGGGGGTTTCGTAGAAAAAAATAGTCGATTTTTTTGAACCACCCTAATATATATATATATATATATATATATATATATA